>CM061753.1:311316276-311669028 GCA_030979885.1 Lolium multiflorum
AGCTTCAGGTAGCTGCTTCCTACTCCGATTAGGTGCACATGCTACAACCTGGTTGAGCAAAAGGAGCATAGATGTGTGAGTAAACGAAACATCACATTTTTTTTTCAGTACAGTTACTGAAATATACGACAATGCACCATTAAAGAATTCATTCACTAACCATGGCAAAAAATATGGACTCATAACTCTTGCAATCTTGCAACCAAACATGGTGCTTATTTCGGATCTAAAAAGCTAGGTCCATAAACATTTGATAGAAAAATTAAGAAATATGATTAATTACTCAAGGTCACATGATAATTGAAAACTGAACAAAATTTAGGTTCTATCCTAGAAAATCAATAATTTTGATGGCAAAAACACACAAGAACCCTAACTTGTCATTACACATGAACACCGCAGGACAACTGTGCAGTATTTTGTCTCATCATTCAGGTCTTAAACAATGAATACCGACACCACGGGACACCTATAAGGAACCTGAAGATGAGCTTTAAGATGGTAGGAAGATATATTCTATAACTGCAACTGCAAGAAATAGAAGATAGTAGAAAGATAGCTCCTAGAAGAGCTACCAGCCACATTATATGCAAACCATCCTAAATAACAATTGCTACCGCTCCAGGTTTAGCCTGCACTAAGTAAATATAAAGGTCATCCGATAGTTTCTAGTAAGAACACAAATTAAGAATTAGTAACATGTAAAATATGCTACAGCATAGTTTGTTGACATGGCAATATAGCCACCAATTACATTTCAAAACTATGAATGCCCCAGATTCCAAAAAAAAAACAATCAGTTCCTTCTCTTGCAGATTCAAATGCAAAAAAGTTGACAAACTGGTTTAGCATATGGCAAAGAAAATGGCAGCCACGAAAAAAAAAACCATTGTGGGTAAGTAGGCAAGGAAGTATGATTAAAATAACAAGAATGGCATCTTCACAGAACATTATAAACCCAATTTTTCTTACACTATTTCTCAACCAGAACTAGAACAATTTCAGATAATGGAGCTATTCTCCCTAAACAAGACCTGATCAAGATCACATGGTACTAACCAGTAGCATTAATAATCATATAACCGAAACTTGAGACTAGTAACACAAAATCATCAAGTCCATTGGCTTAACAAGTATTACTTGCACCAGGATAAGTCACACACGATGCACGTGCAAGATACACCCCGCCCGCTATATATATACTAGAGGAGGCCAAGCTCCAACTTTCGCTATAACTGCAACTGCAAGAAATAGAAGATTGTAGAAAGGTAGCTCCTGCCAGCCACATTGTACGCAAACCCTCCTAAATTAAAATTGTTACCACTCTAGGTTTAGCCGAATTAGTCACATGTAAAATCTTCTATGGCATGATTTGTTGACACAACAATACCACCACAGCACGGCAACAGTTTCATTTCAAAACTATGAATGCCCCAGATTTTCCAAAAATAAAACCAAACATTAAGCTCCTTCTTTTTCATAGTCAAAAACAAAAAAAAGGTTGAGAAACCGACTTGGCATATGGCAAAGAAAATGGCAGCCACAAAACAAAAAAAAAACATTGGGATTAAGTAGCCAAGGAAGTATGATTAAAAATAACAAGAATGACATCTTCACAGAATGTTATAAACCCAATTGTTCTTACTCTATTTCTTAACCAGAAATAGGACAATGTAAAATAATGGAGCAAGATCACACCGGATCACACCGTACTGACCAGTAGCATTCATAACCATATAACAGAAAGCTGAGGCTACTAACATAAAATCATCAAGTCCATTAGCTTGACAAGAATAATTGCACCAGGACGCCTAGATTTCAGATTGATAGCAATAGATTATATAAAGCTAGATGGCATGATAGGCCGGAGTATAACATAGCCACGACGAGCGCAAGGGAGACAAGATCAAAGGGGTGAACCAGGAGCTCACCATAGAGGTTGTAACAGAGGTCAGGTCGCATCGACCTCGATGCATAGCCACATCACCTACGCCTGCATCATACCAAGTGGAATCTGCATATAACAGAAACAACATCAAGATAAAGTAACTCATAGTAGAAGGACATTGTTTTACAGAAATGCTCCTATAATTAACAATAATTATCCGGTAGTTAAAAAAATGTTTTACACTCTTTTCAGTTCACAAATACACAAGCATATAGATATGGACACGATCTCCAATATGCATATTTGACCATTATATTTTACTGGCATATGTTAGTAAGCAAATTAACAAATTCTGTATCACTAATCTAGTGATATTATTTTCACTTTAGCAACATATAAATATATTTTAGTTTCCTCAGCAAATAGTAGTTCTTCTACTCCGTTTACAAACAGGGTAGTAAACAAAAAAGTCATCAAACTGCTCCATCGTTCATGTGAAACTATCATCTATGTCACCAAATTTCACGGTTGCCATAGTACAAACTAACAAACCCATGGAATTTCTGAAAATCTAGAGTGCTCTCCGAGAAAAATAATCTCTATGAGAAAAACTTCCCTCAAAAAATTGGTATCAATCTGAGATATATAATCCAAATGGGAAAAAATCCTCTACGGAAAATAAAAATACTCAAAGGTCATCAAAACAACCACGTAATCAGCTAAAATAAAAAAATGATGAAGTCCGAGTGACGAATAGAAATATCTCCAAGGAGAACACATAAAAAGTATGTAATGACAAAATTACTAAGAATTTATCCAAAGAAGCCCCACTAGAAAATAAATAGTGAGAATATGCATTTATTAATACATGTCCAACAGTCAAACAATATGATATGAAACGTGATTCGATTTTACACAGGCAATCTCCTAGCATATGCCAGTTGATACTAACATAAATAACAGTGCATACATGTTAAATAGTAGGCTACTCCTTTCGGGCTTATTTTAAGTCATATTTGCAATAGTATTAAAGTTCCTACGATCGGATGAACAACAAGACATCTGCTTTTCAGCAGTAGCACGGCAAAGAACATTAATTACTATGGTAGTTATATGGATTAAAAGGCCTGGAGAAGAGACCCTCTGGATGTGTCTCCTGATATGCAGGGAAGACATTCTTTGGTCAGCATGTACCATCCTCGTCGTCATTATCGTCGCTAGGCGCTTGCTCGGGGGCTACACATCTGTGACCCGTAAGGTGCAACCATGCTGCGAGGGTCACATCAACGCTTCTTAGAGAAACAACAAGCCCATGTAGGTTCTCGTCCTACTTACAAGGCTCGAGTCAAGGAAGAGTATTACGATGGTTATCTCATCGTAGAATCGGCGACGAACGCCTCGATCGATCTTCTCGAGAGCGGAATACCTCATCTCTATTTTCTTGGCTGCTCTGAGTAAAGCCGATTTTATGAGCCTTCTAGCTCTTCCCTGGCAAATCAAAAAGAGGTGTGAACCGAGGGCTAATTAAGCGATAGCAAGGTTTAAATATTTTTTTATGCTAAAGCTTCCAACGTAACAATGATGCATTTTAACCCAGACTCCGTGACAAACCATAAAATGCCATGGGCTCTATTTACTACACAACATGTACAGTGTATTAAGCTTCCACCATAGCAGCGATAACAATATTAAAGCAATTTTGATGCTAAGCCTCTGCCCTAGGAGAGACGCGTTTTAACCCACTCCATGGCAAAAACAAATTGTAAAGAGTTTTATTACTATTAGAACATGTAAACCATGCGACATCAAGACTTTTCTTATTTCTTTTGTATTTTATATGCACAAATGCCATGGTAATGTGTAATTTTTAATTTTCAGGAGAAAAGAGAACCGATAGAAGCTAAATAATAATTTCTTAAATGTACATTCAGAGCACAATGCAATGCCCATGGTCCGCATGCTGGTTAGTTAATCAAACAAATATTTCAGGCTTCATATGATGGATAACATATTATTATTTCATAACAGCACTATGTTAGTTCTAAGTTTGTAATATGTTAACTAGAAATATAATATCAAATAGCACACTATAATGCCATGCACTATTGTACTAGAATATACCAAGCGCTATAGTATTTATGTTTGCAAGTCACTTTTATTTACATGGGAGTGAGAAACTTACACTATGAGGGTTATTTAGAACAATGTCAACAACCTCCTGGTGGGTTAAGTGTGCCCAAAGGCCATCGGATGCAAATATGAGAAACTTATCATGTGGTTGTATTGGTTAAACACAAATAGATGGTTCTGAATTTAGTATTGGCTGGCGGAACTTTGCATAAAGAACTTCCCTGTTGAACTCTTCTTTCTTTTAGATAGGCCTCACCTATCGATCTGCAAACCTGCAACATAAAGAAAACCAACAATCTATTTTTTTCCAACGGTAAAGCAAAAAATAGAAGTACCATAATATCTCTTACTCATAGTCATACAAGAGAAATACAACTACACATTTCATCATGAAGTGAAGAATCCGTGGGGCAAATAACAATCTTCTTTTACTAATGAACAGTAATAACTAGTGATGCAACTACCTAACTGATCCATTATAAATGCTCTTTACGTATATCTTTAGTAGAAACTCCCCATGCTGTGAGAAATAGAGATGCATGCACTAACATTATAATAATGCAAAACCTCTCAATAATTCTCAAGATACCCATTGTGGTACTCGTGAAAAAATATAGCAATATTCACCACATCTAGGGGATAATTCCCATCCACGAGCATAAGAATGTGTTTATGTATTTCTAGCCTGGGACTCGTACTAAAAATAACCACTAGGTATTGTCTGATTCTTGGACAAACAAGGGTAAGATTATTCACGAAATACAATTCAGAATATAAGAATGACACAAGGCTAAACTTCTAGGTGACGAAATTGAAAGTATCTTTTGACAACTAACTACAAATAAGCAATGATATGAACATTGCATCAAAATTCGATAAAACTATTTATGACTTCGAAGTGACAGAGGACACACCTGAATTAGGCCTTCCACACTTCATACAATGTGCTTGAGAACAAGAACGTGCCTATCTTCTGGTAGTACATACTGCAAAAAAAATCTCAAATTCAATGCTTGCATTATGCTCTGCATACAGTTGGACAACCAATAATTCTCGAGTGGCTTTAACATGTTTTCCTAACACCACACGAGAATCAGCAACATTGGCAACATAAAGCATGCCACCACATATTACACCAACCAGATAGCATGAGCCAACAACCGCTATTTGAAGGCTTGACAGGCCATTGCTTGGTGACAAATATTGAAGAATCCATTTTCTGTAGCTTCATATTCTTTTTTCAGCAAATCAGAAGATATTGTGTTTTGCTCTGATGCGAACCCTGCAATACAAACCAACGAAGAGCAACATAATCAGGAAATGGAAATACACATTGTGACCATAGAACCAAGGAAAACGATGATAATATTAATGCATAGTGATCCCAGGTTAGAAATTACTTTTCAGATGGTTGAAGAGGTTATCGTTGATGTACAAAGCTGTCTCTGGTCCACCATGTAAACCCTGACAAAAGTGCCATGCAGGCCATAGTCTAGAAAACTCAGTGGACCCGACTCAATCTAACACTAGTCCTCAAGTAAGTTATTGTCCTGGACAACGGCCATGGAGAAGTATCCATTTACATGTCGCTCAGTGTCCTTGTATCATAGAAGTATGCCTTGCATACTGGTAGTATTAGAGCATGTCCGGTTGGATGAAGGTCTCCAAAACTCCCGTAGGAAGTTCATCAATGTCACTATCTCATCCCTCATCCGTCATCCCAACCCATGTACGCCTCCAAGCTCTCTCCATCAAATCTCCAGGAAAATTGCAGTTTCACTTATCAGTGCACCAACATTATCTTGCCTTTATACTGAAAAGAAAAGAAAGCATGTATAAGTATATGAATCACAAGGAATTGCTCATTGACAATACTATGAAGTTCATCCCTTTCACTTGGTTTGGTAACACAATTTTAGTAAAATAACATGTTTTATTTTCTATCTATACTTCAAAGTAACTATTCTCTAACACCTAATACTGAATATCAATTCAGTATTGTGTATATCACAAGTAGACGTGAGAAAATCAAACAAATTACCTATTTTACTGCTTTTAGGGTCTACCATATGTGGTAGAAGCAGCCTACTAATGAGTAACCTACACCCTCACTATATTTCATTGCAAAAAGACATGATCTAGTATTCAATACTGCTTTTTACATTTGCACTTTCTATTGAGAAGTGACAAGTGACAGTAATGCAGCAAAATACGCAGTCTGTCGCCAGGTTTCTTACTTGAGAGCGGGCGTTTCTCATCACACTTAGTTTTTTTTACAGAAATTTACTTACATTGACTCATTAAACTTAAGTTTTGCTTATAAATTGTGAAACATAAGTGATGAAGAAAGAATGTCAATCAAGAGCCAAGACCAAATCTCTGACAACAAAAGAATGTCAATCAAGAACCAAGAATAAACCTCAAACAATTCAGTTATCCTATACACCCACCCAATGCTTATGCACACATAAGGTGTGCATCCATTCCACTATACACTACCAACAGGAGAAACAAAAAAATATTTAAGCAAGAATGCATGGAGTGGGAGGGGGAGGGGAAGAGAGACATCGACAGCAGCGGTGGCATGTCAGAGTTGTGGCTGGTGGCACCAAGTCGGGGAACAAATTTTACAAGCTGCTTTGAACATTCTCATCTACTGGAGCCTGGACAAGGGAATGAGGACCAAGACCAACCTACTCGAACATCAAGAGAAGTTATTGTGACAAAAGTTTTAAACACTTGGAACAAATTTTCAAGCATGCATGTTGTTTGGACTTTCAAAATGGACCAGCTGAACTCTTAATCATGGATAGAATCCTAGGTAAAGGTCAAGCCTAAAAGTAGGAGTGGAGCTGCTGATTATTTCTAAGGCAAGACTGCATCAAGCCACTTTTCAATTTCATTCATAAATAACTATGATATGATGCAACAACCTTGAACCAAAACATGCGTAACAATAAGATTTAGCAAACCAAAAGTTATAAACACATAGAATAGTGGGTGGGACCCAAGTGCCTCAGAGAAGAGTGACTTGTAGACACCCACTCACCAGAGGAAGCGCCTCTCTCCATAAAGTACCACTAGACGTTTGCAAATGACATGTATCTACCCAGTTCCCATCTGAAAGCTGCCTTAGGCTTCGCGTCCCCCTCCTCCTATATGCTCTGAACCGGAAAATTATACTCCCTCCGACCCATATTATTTGATGCTAAAATAGATGTATCTACAACTAAAATGTGTCTACATACATCTATATTAGCATCAATTAATATGAATCGGAGGGAGTACAAGTTTTCGTCACCGCTGATGCATGATAGGCAGCAGACGAATCAAATAAAGAAAATAGCAACACACATTTATACTCCCACTGCCAATGCACATGTACAATATCAAAAAAAGATATGTGCAGATACTCTTATGAGAAGCATAAACAATGTAAAGAATGTACATTGAGCACAAGAATTGAGCATAAGCAAACCAGAAATTGCCAAATGATATCATTGCCGAATTAAGAGACGGCACGGCGGATAGAAAAGTACTCCATATCAATGTCTCCTGCTCCAAATCAAGCCATCAGGACTTACAACCAAAGATGACTAATAATAACATGTTCCATCCGATGTATACCAAGCAAACAAAAAAAAGCTAAACTTTAGTTGAAGAGAATCTCGACGGCTCCAGGTCGTGGCACCACAGAGAGGAAGATGAAGCAGGGACCTGAGGATCTCACCGGAAGGGGTTGTAGCTAATACCGATCATCAACACCACCGTGGTTACGGCGACGGTAGGAGCCAAGAGGAGGTTGCCGAAGCCAGGGCCCAGCCAAGCCTACCACCCACCGTGCGGGAGGCTGTGGCCAGCATGCACACCAATATGCCTCTGAACCTGAAAATATAGAGGATCCATCACTGTCTGCGAACAAGTATAAAAGAAAAGCTCCATGCGGAAGGGCAACACCAAATCATATCCAAATCCTATATTAGCAACTGCTGCATCACTATGTAAAAACGGCAACTGAATCAAACAACACCCAAGTTAGACCATGTCAAGAATCTACTCCTTGCGGCTGTTGTACAACTATTTAGACATGTTAATTCAGTTAAGCACATGGACTGGATCAGGTCTAGATTCTTATTTTTGTGGCGTGCAGCAAGATACCAAATCAGACCCAAAGTTAATAAGCCACTCATCAAATTTATTCATTCATGCATTCAGAACCGTGAGAGCGTGAACACATTCAGCTAGCTGAAACCATACACGTTCCTAGCATGATCTGAATCTGAAGACAAATCAAGCTATCAACAGTGTCGATCCATAAGCAGGAGAAAACAATCAGCACCTTCATTTCATATATGCACCCACTCGTCACAGATGAGATGTTCATCCGCTCCACACTGCCCACATCTCAGCAAGAGAAAAGGAACTAAATGCAGCAAGAATACATGGCGGAGGAGGGGAAGAGAGACCTCAACGTGGGCAGCATGTCGTTGCAGTGGGAAGTCGAGCAGCAGCAGCCTGGCCTCCTGGCGCACGTCCGAGCTGCAGATGCCTCCCGGCGGCCTTGGTATTTTCCGCCGTACACCAGGAGCAGGCGCGGTCCTTGGCAGCCGCCGCGGTCATCGGAGACAGCAGAAGCGTGAAACCGGCCTCCCCTCGTATGCCCGCGGGAGGGGGAGGAGCGGTACCGGGCCTTCCCGGCCGGCCACCAGTTCTGGGAGGAGCGCGCAAGGCCACAGTAATTTGTCGTCGACGGCGGCCTGCAGGGGCGGCGCTAGGGTTTGGCCGCGGTGGCGCGACTGGAGGCGCGGGATGGAGGCGTCGGTTGGGGGAGACAGTGGCTAGGCTGCGCCGGCGAGCGGTGGCGAGATGCGTGCGTGATTTCTCGGGGACTCCGTCTTTGCCTTGGTATATCGAGCGGGATTTGGGAATTGAGTAATTATTATTAATTGTGACGCGCGCGTGATTAGTGGCAGCCGTTGATTAATCGAGGTGGATTTGCTCTTAAACCAGTGCCGATTCGATTGCTTCCCTTCCTTTTCCTTTGTTGATTCATCATGCTGGTGGTGTACTTTTATTTTATTTAGGCTGATCATAGTTGTAAGTATCATGTACTAGTAACATGCATATGATACTTGTATATGATACTATTTCTATAGTGGTTAGTATCATGAAGTAGTATCATAGTCATGCTATATTTATTGTTTTTTAGAATCTCAATGCAAATTTGTGCACAAGATTTGTTTCGTATTAATTTTTCTCGTGACATGCGCTATGATACAGTATCTACCTATATTACTCTAATCTTCTCTCTCCTCCTTAATTATCTGCCACATCAGCATTTTTGTGGGACCAATGTACATGATACTAGCTATGATACTAGCACTATGGTTAGCCTTAGGTAAACGATCAAATACGAGTCTACTACTCCCTCCGATCCTGAAAAAGTGTCGGATGGTAATACAATTGACATTTTACGGTTAAGTCCTTCTAATTAAGTGGATATTTTACTCTCTGACTAAAGTACAGAACAACGCTATCTCCCTCAGTTCTCTCTCAGATCCCAATCCCATCGATCTGCAATTAGGATGACACGACAGCCACAGGTTATACACTAGCTGCTACCGGCCCTCCGCCCAGCACAGTGCAGCAGCTGCACCCCTTCATCCATCGCCAGGTCGGCTGAACCCGAGCCGTTCATGTCCCTGCACGGGCCGACCACGAGTCCACGAGCCCTTCCTGTCCCTGTCGTGCATGCTCCGGTGCTGCTTCTTCCGGCAGTGCACCACGCGGTCGCTAGTGCAGGGCCTGAAGGTGGAGCTGACCTCCGCGCGCACCGCTAATGATGAGGTGGTCCTGGTGGATGAGAGGAGCTTGCGGTTGACGCAGGAAGAAGGGTGGAGTGCGGGTTGATGAAGCAAAAAATATAAAGGGCATTTTTGCAAAATAAACGGTCTGACTCGTTTTTCGGATCGGAGGGAGTACTATTATTTTTCACACATGATCATGGTGGACCAAATCTTGCTAAGTGGAGAACTACTTGGTAGAGGCAAAGCGAGCTAGCTTTGCACTCGACGGCTAAGAGCATCTCTAGCAGAACAACATATCGACATGGAAACGCAAGTTTGGATCGATATAGAATTCTCGACTTGGAAAACGGATCCAGGCCGCAACCCAAACCCCCCAAAATCCCGCATATATGGCGGTTGGCGAGGCGGATGCGGGCCAAACCCCATCCGCTCATCCGCCTCCCACCGACATCAAATCGACGTCCTGATTCCATGGGAGACCGACGACGAGCTCTCGCTCAGAGCTGTTGACACGTCTACGATCATTGACTTACTTAGAGGGGCAGAACCAATATGTGTACCTAGAAACGTCCCAAGTGTTTGCGAAAAATGTATTTTGTTTCTATGGGATGACGATATAATCTGCTAAATGGTAGAGAATACCCAAGACGTTGATCTACACATATTATTTATTTGCACTATTATTATTTAATTAATGCAGGAGTTTATAGTTTGGAGAATATGTTTGTATGGATTATTATTGCAAGACATGCATCGACGTTCTAGGCAAAGCTCTTCATGATGCGGCAATGTCGAGGAGCCGCAGGATGGCCGACAAGGGCTATGGGTACCACACGATGGCGAAGACGGTGGCCGCTAACGATGTATTAAGTCACATTAATTTGATCACTCAACATGGGTAGGTAAAATTTCAACGTAATCAAAGAGCACAAGTGAAATCAAGAAAAAACCATAGAGAGATCCCAACATCATCGCAAAGGTAGTTGATCATCCCGTATCTTCATTTATTTTACCAATTAAGTTGTATGCCTCGTCGACACCATTCCGGCCACTCCGACATTAGCTCGACGCCTACTCTGGCATCGTCGCCTACAATTGACTAATCAACGTATTCACGTTCAAATTAATAGTATTGTAGATACTGTGTTAAATTGATTTAACTGAAGGCGCACTAACTATTATTTCATGTGACATTTGAATAAAATGGACGCTAGCTAGTTAAAAATAAGCTGCACTGATAGCCATGTCACAATCAAGCAACTCGACATCCAAATGACAATAAGGGATATTTAGACGTGAATTACTATGAATAAAGTCGAATTGTTACCACACATACTCCCTTCGTTTCCTAAATATAAGCCATGTAGTATTTGGCACGAAAATTAAAAAGTGCACATTGATAGAAAATTACATGATGCTTAGGCGGGATTAACCCTAGGCAGCTGACGTGATCTTGCATAAGATAAGGGAACATAATCAAATCTCTAAAAATATTATCCATACAAGTAATGCAACGCAATAAACTTTATAATGTGGTTTTTTTCTCAAAAATCTATATGGCGTGTATCTAGGAACGGAGGAAGTATATTTTATTCAATATTACCATTATTTGATTTTAGTTTTATTGTTCTTATTTGTTGAAAAGAAACAAGCACATGCATGAATTAAAAGAGCCACATACTTCTATGCATGCATAGCTTGCAGATAGGTGGACTAGTTGCCCACGATGCATGTACGAATCCAACGATATGCTAGCTACAACACTTTATATACGGAGAGTTGCGTGCATCCGATAGCCATCGTTGTTGTGGATATGCTATATGGATATACTAATGATGTGGTCCAATGCCGGCAAACCTGGGGTGGCCCATAGATGGTGGAGCCAGGCTCAACCGGGCAGCTTAGTTGTTGATTGACCAAGATGGAGAGTCCAAAGATCATAAGCTCTAGTCGGATCCACACCGACCTAGTTGGCCAGGTAGGTACTCCATAGTACCTAGTTTAGGATAGTGCTAGCAGTAACCAACCTGAATAACTCCTTGTAAACACTAAATCATGTCAAATAAGTTGGATCCCAGGAGCTCTTGAGGCAGAACCAATCTCTCATTATAACCGTGCACTTGTTGTCCTTATACTGAATTATAGCAGCATGTAGGGTTTTGCCACTATTGCGAGATCCGAAGCCGGGTGACTCGTGTATCACCGTTCTGGTAACTTCCCACCTTCCGCGCACCTATCTCTCTCTCAATTAAATGACAATAAGGGATATGTAGACGTTGAATTACTACGAATAAAGTTGAATTATTTGACTTTAGTTTTATTGTTCTTATTTGTCGAAAAGCAAAAGCACATGCATGAAATAAAAGAATCCACATACTTCCATGCATGCATACCTTGCAGATAGGTGGATTAGTTTCCCACGGCGCATGCATGAATCCAACAATCTGCTAGCTACAATGCTCCATATACGGAGTGTTGTGTGCTTTTGATAGCCATTGTGTCGTACCTTGCGCGCGTCTATGTACATACATACTTATGGCCGGAGAATCAAAGATTGGCAGTCTAAACCCCAGGTCTAAACCCTATACCTAAACATGTGTTACAAATGCCGGTGCAATTGGTGGTCTTCGCGAGCGCTAATCCATTTCCGTCTAAACCATACCTAAACATGCGTTACAAATACCGGTGCAATTGGTGGTCTTCGTGAGCGCTAATCCGTTTCCTTAGCTGCGTGATATGAAGGTGGCCACGTCTTGCTCTTACTTCTCCATCGCCAATTCTATACATGGAACTTTATCTAGCTTGTCATAGTTGGGTGGCGCGTCGGTGATGGGCTCGGGGCCTGGGGAAACCCTTTGTCGGCGACCACGACCACGATTCCGCATGTGTCATCAAGGGCAATGAGGGTTATTTTGGTGATCATGAAGGGGATGGGGGTGGCGATTGGCCATGAAGATGCCACAGTTGGGCTTGCCATAGGAGAGGTCTGGTCAAGACATTAGTTACTTTTTATGTATATATAGAATGAATTGACATTATATGGTACGACTACTTCGAGAGAAATGTCAGAAACTTTTTTATTGTTTGAACTTATATGCCGGCACAAACTAATGCATCACGTCTAATTTTTTAATCGGTACCTATTATATTTTCTTCTTCTTTGAATCGTTTATAAATAACTATTTTGGAAAGAATTAATTGAAACCACGAAACCATGAAAGTGGTCTTTCTAATTTGGTGCATGTGTACGGTGGCCATATTGCAAAACCTAATTTTACGTGTGGTGGTAGGCAGCAAGTTCAAGTGCTCGCGTGAAGCTAGCTAGTCAGCTCCACGCAAGTACCTGATTAAATTTGGCGTAAACAAAGTTCTATTTTTTGGTTCAAATATTAATTTGCTGGTCCAAATTAAACGTGCTGCCTTATTGTAATCGAACATATATAAAATGGCCTTTTATTTGGACTTGGTAGCTAGCTAAGATCGACCCATCTCACCATTCGAAGGAAAAAATGAAGAAAAGAAGCGGATGGATCAAAGTATCAAACCACGCGTACGAAATTAAGCATGGGCTCACCTTTTTCCCGCGCTGGAGTTTGGCAAACGATTTTGGATTTTGGCCCAGCGAGGTGAGACGGAAGTTTGAGCCCAACAAAACTTGACGAAATTTCGGAGCATTTGGCAAACTCCAGTCCAGCACTCCAGCCCGATCCCCCTCCCAGCGCCGCCTCCCTCTGCTACCCAGATTCCGGCCAACTCCGGCCAGTCTCTGCCCCGGCGACCAACCGCCCCGACACCCCCTCCTGCTCCTCTCTCCACCCCACAGCGTGAACAACCAAATTGGAGCCCCAACCGCAAACCCTAGCTCACATCCTGGCTGTACATTTTTAGGAGCAGAACATCAAGCTTCGATCTTGGCGTCCATGGCGGCAGCGCGCGAGAGCGGGGGTGGTGACGCGGCTCGGCGACCGGCTGGACCATGCATAGCCGATGTTGCCGGCCAACAAGCTAGCCGACCGCACCGACGCCGGCGGCCTGGACCGTCGGAATGCGCGGCCGGTCATCTTCCTCCTCGTCGTGCCCCATCCCTAGGACGGCCTCGACCGAGACCTCGCATCCGTTGGCAGCAGCACCTGCACGGGTGCGACCTGCTGTGGGAGACGGAGAGGTCAGGGGGAGGAGCGGCGTGCTTTTGCTGGCGCCGACGACCAGCGCCGCCGCCACGGCGTGCGCACTGCTGCTCGGGCATAGTGCCGTGCGAGCACCCCTGCTCCGGCCTAGGTGCAGGCCGACCCAAGGAAGCTAGCTGTTGCCTGTCTTCATGGTATGAATCCTTCGGTTCTAGGTCTAACAGTCAGAGCTTCTGTTAGTTTTCTTTGCCACGCTTGTAATGTTTCAATGCTTGTTTGAAATAGAGGCGAACATGCCTTACATGTCGTTTCATTCATCTACCATCTGCATATACTAGTACAGCAGACCATTACTCTACTGCAATGTAATCTGAAACTTCTGAATGTATATAGTCTGCATTTATTTTTCTGAAAATTAACCGATGCTTAAGGTCCAGGATAACTGAAACCTGTGAGTGCATGTTGTGCGATAACATAGTAAAACTGAAGATTGGTGATCATTATCTTAATTCCACCATCTGGTTTGTCAAGGAGATTGAGCTGCTAGGAATTTTTGGTGTTAGTCCTTATCTGCACCTAATTAGTAGTTAAAATATCAGGATTCAGGAGTAGCTACAAGTGTGCGGCAATACTAGTACATGCACTAGCTGTTCTCTACCTTGCTTTACTTAATTAATCAGATCAGATAAACATGCTTGGCCAAGCTTAATTTCTTTAACCTATACTGTTTGCTATAGAAATACTTGACCAAGCTTTTTTATTTTTTCACATATGCTGCCACAGATTGAGATGTATGTTCATTTTTCTTCAATTCAATTAGCCAAAGCTTATTTATCCTGAACTGACGAAGGTAGCCTTAACTGTACATGTAGGTTATGATACAATTTGACATGAAGGCGTCGAGCCGGGTCGGCGTTAGACGGATTCAAGGCTGCCCGCTGTTTAGGATCGACAGCTTTGTGTAAGTTTGCTCCACCCTCTTCTTCATGCTCTACTGTATTATTACGACAATGGTATTCAGTTCTAGCAATAAAACTCACATGCTGATGGTTGGTATTAGAAGTTAAAGAAACTTTATTGTTGTTAATAATCTGGTGATGATTACATGTCCAGGAGCTCTATGCTGCGGCAGGGATCTCGATGCCGCTGTCCAGGCCCTCGTCAACTTCGCCCCCCAGAGGTTGAATTTCTTTCTTTGGTCGCCCTGGAATACATTGCTGCCATGCTGTGCAGTAGTGTTCTATGTGTTGTGTTTTGGGTCATGGTCTTTGTGCCACGGCCTTGCCTGCGTCTTGTGCTAGCCATGCACTATACTTCAATGTTCTATGGTAGGTGGTGTTTGCTATTTGGTAGTATCATTTGCATGTTCTGTGGTAATAACTGCTGCCCCATATTGGTCTGTGGCTATGATGGCAAAATTTTCTACTCTTGCTGATTAACCTTTAGTTAGTAATAAATTAGCTTAACTATGTCTTTTTTCTCTTATAGAAATCTCCCTGCTTTATATGGTTGTTCAGATTCGACAGTCTTGAAACCATTTCTGCTTTGGTATGTGCTAGTCATTTTTGCTCCACTTGGGTTAGTTGTGTGGGTAGAATCTTGGCTTAACCTGGAAAGGGGGAGTTAGGAGATAAAAAAATATTAAACAAGAATTTTTATTTAACGTGGCTTAATCTGCACCTTGAGTTGTTGTTATCAACTTATCATTGAATAGTGTTTTCGTTAATGCCATGGCTTGTTGCGCTTGGAGTAGCTGATATGTACTTGAATGTTCAAACTTGGCTTGGCTTGGCTTGGCTCTTTTGCGATTGAACAAACACAGTGCAAGCCATATTGTGTTTGAAAAATAATTAATTAACAACTGTGTACATAGTCCACTTGTACTATTCTCAGGCATTGGTTTGCTGCTATGTAATTTTTGTTTGATAAACCGCTATCCGTTTTCTTAGGTTTGATGATTTGGACCATATAATATTTGCGTGATGGCTTCGTCCGGATAGTGGAGCGGCCGGAGCTGGGTGAAGGGAGCTCCACCACCAAGTCAAGGCTGGAGTTGGCTGAGTGTACGAATGAGGGAACATGTGTTTGGTTACTAGTATTAAAGCATACTACTCCCTCCCATCCATAGTACTAGTAAGTGTTGTGGTTTTAGTTCTAGTTTGAACTAAAATCAGGACACATACTTTTATGGATGGGAGATTGAGTTAGTAGGCTAGTACGTGTTTTTTTCACCGTGGAAGGACCAACCGATCCGAGCCGAGTGACGTAAAATTGAGGAATTGGATGGGATAAGAGGACTGAAGTTTGGAGGAGAGGTGGAGAAGCTAATGCAAGTTTGAACTGGATTTCGTATTCTCCATACTGTAGCACTTATCGTGTCTACACCCGCTCGCGCGCGTGATTCGAATCATCATCACGGATTATTAAAAGGACTTGCGTACCTGGAGTATGTAGTTCTCCTGGGAGGCGTTAGTTAGATGGAAGAAAACAAAAGGAGAGTAGTCTGGAATCGCGGCAGAATATGTTTAATTAATCAGCTGAGCTGCAAGTTTTATTTGTTATTACAGAAAAATAGGAGTCGGTTAGCTGAGCTGGCAATGGCATGCATGTACGACGTGGAGATTCATGGGGACGTTTGGAATAGTTTCCTTTTTTTTGGTTTTTGTTTTGGGAAAAGAAAGGAAAGGAAAACAAACAGCAGAGCAGCGGGAAGAGACTATCCTTGAAAATCGATCAGATCAGCGAGGGGACGGAAGAAGCGCACCGCAGCTGTTTCGGTCAAGGAAATTAAAGGTGGGAGCGGAAGAAGCGTTTCGGTCGATCGCACGCCGTTTCGGTTGCTGCGCGCCATCTGCGTGTGATCCCGTGGACGGCTTCTGCTCCGGACGGATCGAGTCGTCCATGTTGGGCCTTGGGCGTGTCCGGCCTACTAGTCATGACGTTGTCTTGCCGTTAATTTGGTACTACGTCTCCATCTTCCTCCAGCAGGCGAGCCACCAAGAGACCGGCGCTGCCACGGCAAAGGGCCAATTGAGCATACTCGACCGGGACGGGATGCCATCCTGCACCAAACACATAACAGAGCGCAGGCCTCCCTTCGGCTGGGGCGAAATATATAGACTTCGTGAAACACGACGATCTGGACAAGGACAAGCATCTCAACGACGGTTGCCTCACCGTCCTTTGTGACGTCACCGTCACGGAGCACTACGCGGACGACCATGTCGAGGTTGCCGCGCCAGCAGCGCCGCCGTTCGACCTGCGCGGGAAACTCGCAGAAGCCATGTGGAATATCAAGAAAGTAGATGTCCAGATCGAGGTCGGCGGAGAGACGTTTCCCGCGCACCGGTGGGTGCTTGAGGCCCAATCGCCCGTGTTCAAGACGGAACTGTCGGTCGCCTCCACCGCCGACATGACCACCAAGCTACGCATCGATGACATGGACGCCGAGGTGTTCAAGGCTCTGCTCCGGTTCATGTACACGGACTCGCCTCCGGAGACGAGCCAGCTCCAGGAGGCGGCGATGGCGGAGAAGATTCTTGTCTCCGCGGACAGGTATAAGCTGGACAAGCTGAAACTCATCTGCGAGAAGACGCTGTGTCAGCACATCGACATGAGCTCTCTGGCTGCCACTCTAGCGTTGGCCGAGCGGCACCGTTGCTCCCTGCTGACCGCGGCGTGCATCAAGTTCCTCTCTTCCCCCGGTAATCTCGAAGCGTTCATAGCTGCGGATGGGATCAAACAGCTAAAGGAACGTTGCCCCTCTGCTCTGTTGGACCTCGCGGTGAAGAACTGAAGATCATGGCGCTATAGAAACATTATGGACGGCCTCGTGTAAAAGGCTGCTAGATGGACAATTACAGCAGTTAGTCCCCATAGTATTACAGTACTATTAAGCTGGACTCTAGTGTTAGAGATATTATAATATACTTGTGCGCAATGGTTGGATGAAATGTTATAGATTAGTTTGTCTCAGATAAATAGAGGACTTGATTAAATATGTTTTTTTTTTGGAATATGAATGGAAGACTACAGTAATACCTCTAGAAGATGCATATAGATCATAACTTTACTCTTTTGTTTGCAGCATTTGATTCTAGCCCTGCTTCAAGAAGAACTTGCAAGAAAAGAAACAGACAAACAGTAAATTGTTTTCTTAGGGAAATAGGTCCGACTTTGTTGAACAATCTTAGTATTTATGCGTAAAAATGAACAATCCTTCGGTGTATTATGCTCATATGTGTTGAATAAGCGATTCTCATGGTGAAGTTAACAACATCAAAGGATTGGATCCTTCTCCTGGGTAATTTTACTACACGATTCTAGCACCAGATATATCTTAAAGATGTTCAGCTTATGAAATCACAGTATAAAAATGGAAAATGAAAGTTGTTTGTGAATATTAGATTAATGGTCTTGAGCCAACTCTAGACAACACTTGCAAAATAAGACACTAGGATCACACTTCCAAGGCTCTAATAGGGCAGGCAACCAACCAAATTCTACGCAATGTATTCTACCGAAAACTCCTTTGAGGGGGTGTTTGGATACTCGCAAGCCCGTTTCTGACACGAATATAGAATTTGGCACGTTTGATTTCCATGCTTGCATCGATTTCTTGTATACCAAATTTTTTAAAGCAGCCGAACAGTTGGCCCAAAAACCCGCTCGAATCAACACCTGAAAATATAAGTAAGTCCTTTTTCAATTACAATTGTTCATTTATCTCTTATATTATTCTAAAATTCACCTGAAAATTGAAATCCATTTTTTAACGGGATTCTTACTCAAACTGAAAAATTCTATAAACTCTATCATATGATGAATCTACTTTCGTTTATACTTCCATATCTCAATCTATCTTTTTTAGATATTACCTAAAATAGTTGATGAATTTTTCATAACTTAGGTAAGTGCTTTAGTAGGAATTTAACCCTTTCATGCTTATTTTAACTAGTTGGTTAGAACAACGCTTAGCTGGAGCGCCAAGGAATTTGGTGAGATCAAAGAGCAGATTGTATGGGCAAATACTATAATTGCAATGCTTGATCAAGCAGAAGAGACTAGAAGCCTTTCGTTCCAGGAGATGTGGCTGTGAAGAGAGCTAAAAACCAAACTACTTGGTCTATGCTCTGTTGAAAAGAGCGGCGAGACAGAGATCTAGGCTTACATGGCTCAGTCTGGGAGATGCTAACACAAATTATTTTCATATACATGCAAGGCGTAGGATTAGAAATAACTTCATTGGTAGCTTGAAGGATGGGCATCAGGTCATTTCGTCAAAGAAGAACATTGAGGACACCCTCTACCAACATTACAAATAGCGTCTCGGCACACCTATGGAGAGACCTTTCACACTGGACCTGGACTATATCGGTATGGATCACTTTGATCTGTCTAATCAAGAAAATGAGTTCTCCGAAGAAGAAATTTGGGAGGCCATTAAGGACTCTCGCAAGGAGAAATCCCCTGGTCCTGATGGGTTTATCATGGCGTTTTATCACAGATGCTGGTCAATAATTAAGGCGGACCTTTTGGAAGCATTAAGATGTTTTTACCACCTCGACGGTCATGCGCTAGATCAAATCAATAGCGCATATACTGTCCTACTCCCTAAGAATCCTGGAGCTTGTGAGCCTGGAGATGTTAGGCCTATTAGCCTAGTTCATGGTCTTACTAAATTGCACTCAAAAGTTTTGGCCACAAGATTAAGCCCGGTGCTCCCAAACATCATTGGGAATAATCAAGGGGCCTTCTTGAGGGATTGATCCTTGCATGCCAATTACAAGCTTTTCAAAGAGTCAGCTAAGTTTTTAAGGAACAAAAAGTACAGCAGAGCCTTTCTCAGACTGGATATAGCAAAAGCTTTTGACACACTTGCATGGCAATTCCTCCTGGAAGCGTTCTTCAACAGAGGGTTTTGGAGTAGTATGGACGAATTGAATTTCGCTGCTGTTAGGTTCAGTGTCATCAAGTATACTCTTAAATGGAATCCTAGGTACCAAAATATGGCATGTGAGAGGGCTGCGTCAAGGATACTCTCTCTCTCACCGATGCTCTTCATCATTGCTATGGATGCTCTCAATCTCATCTTCGATAAAGTAGAAACCATGGGAATTATGGCATCTTTCCCAGCAGGTCATCCTATACCACAACACCAATCTATTTATGCAGACAATGCCATTGTCTTCCTCAAAACCTCAAGGGTCAAACAGAGACGGAGAAGACTGTTGACACTCCCTTTCTTGGAGCTTTACGTTAAACTCCGTCCGACAGATGGCTCACCATTATCTGATCCAACGCAGTACAGACAGTAGGTCGGCAGTTTGGTTTTCAGAGCCATTGAAAAAATTTGAAGGGCCTTCTTGTGGAATGGGACATATTTCGTCAATGGAGGACTTTTTTTTTTCGAGAACCCGCAACGGAGTGCGCGTTATTGTATTAAGCTGACAAGAAACGCCATAGAATGGCTACAACCCCACACATGCCTTTCGGCTTACAACGCACTCCTACAACAACGACAAACTCGCCTTGCCCAACCTCAAACCAAGAATGGCGAGAAGGCGGGGCACAGACTCTCCAGACCGCGTCACAGCCAACGCCGCCCAACAAACTCCACAACACGACCAAGGTCGCG
Organism: Lolium multiflorum; assembly: GCA_030979885.1. Classification (NCBI taxonomy): domain Eukaryota; kingdom Viridiplantae; phylum Streptophyta; class Magnoliopsida; order Poales; family Poaceae; genus Lolium; species Lolium multiflorum. The sequence continues at coordinate 311,336,866 of CM061753.1, forward strand.
CGGGGTTGTCCGAAGAGAAGGGCACTGCGACTTGAGCCGCCATGGCGCGGCAAGGATGGCGGGAGGATAGCAGAGGGACAGCGGCGGCGCGGTTTCCACGGAAACGGATCAACGCCGCTCCGACGCTCAGCGCTTTCCTTTATTTTTCCCAAGAGAGAATCCCGTCGCGCGAAAGAAAGAACCCAAAACTAACAAGACGCGATCTCGGTCCATCCATGAACGGAATTGAAAAGTAAACGACACGTATTAGTTAATTTCTACTTAGGTTGCCTGCTTTTCGCAAATCAAACTTGCCTTCTCCACGTATCAGAAACCAACCGATCTACTAGAAAAATAAACTATCCCGCGTCTAAAACCACTAGATCTAGGCCCAATTCGACTTGCTCATCTCGCGCTGCTGCCTGCCAGAACTAAGTAAAAATAAAAGGAAACCCAGCTTTGATTTCTCCTACGCAAAAAAACAAGAGAAAACCACGAACAAACGAATCTATTCATCCTAGCTAGGAGAACAAATCCACCAAATGGAAGAATCGAACCACTTAAGAAAATAGAGATGTATGAACCATCGGTTACCTGCTGGATCTCCACGATAAGGTCGGAAAGAGGGAAGGACCTGCTATCCTCGCCTCGCCGAGTCCCTGATCTCTGCATGCCGCAGCCGGACATGGCCACCACCATCTCCATCTCCGGTCGCCAGCCATGGCAGCGTGGCTCCTCTCCTCTCCTCTCCGAGCAAGAGTCAAAGTCTAAGTCATAGTCATTCGCGCACCCCGCCCGCGGTCCGTGGCGACGGGGTTCTACTTATAGAGGCTAGCGGCCTGGTCGGATATGTTGGGGAAATTTTTTGAGCGGGAATGAGATGATATTTGGGATCCCTCTCACTTCTTGAACGGTTGCTTGATGGAATGATGGATGGCTGAGATAGGTATCACGTGGATCGTTGACATGGACTGATCTATGGGAACAAAACGAGGTGTAAATCCGGCCTGAATTACGATGTGACTGCATGCGCTTGATTGCTGGCGCCTCATTTTATGGTGTGAAGTTATGATGTTGGCCTATTCTACAGGCGCCATCTCATCCCAGTTATGGAATGACATATCTTTAATTCCTTTGTTACATCTCTCACTAATTTCACTTACCCCGCTTGGATGCTCCTCTCATATGATGAATCGATCATCCTCAACCCTGCACATGGGACAACAATGGAGTCGGACACAACAACGTCGATCGGTCGAGGACACTAGCGCCAAGAGATCATGGGCTGCGATCGCGACATCGTTGGCTATGGGATTAGGGTCAAGTCAGCGTCAGCCATGGACTTTCTTTGGCCTAGCTAGCGAGCTCTGCTCGAACATGGGAGAAATAAGCAACTTTACTGCTGGTAACACTTCTTTGACATGCACCGAGGAATATGAAGTAGAGAAATTTATAATACCAGCAAATTCTCAAGCAAAGATCTGTTTTAACATACATTTTACAGTAGTACATATTTCTAACTTGAATGTGTAGAACAATTTTATTCATTGCCCCGTTTGGTTCGCAACATAGATATACACGTAAACCTGGAGCAGCTAGATATACAAGGATCCAAGAAAAAACTTGACTATACATGAGTTGAACAATCTCATCCATCACATGACCATCACCATCAGCTTGTAGCAAACTGGAGTCCCAATCTATCACAGCGCTAATACTACATGTTCCACTCACTAGTTTTTTACCATTTGAAACAAGAGAAAATAAGCCTCAACTCAAAGAAATTGTAGCTGAATGCTCACTACATATCTCAACACAAGTGGTGCACAGCTAGCAAGGATCACAATGCAGCCTCTTCTTGGCTTCTCACGTGTATAGGTTGTCAACTACTTGCAGCCTCAAAGATATGATTTCAGGTTCTTCACAGCGCCAAATGACATGCCTCCAGAGCCTATTTGATTTTGTATATGTGAAACCTGCAAGAAATAATTGCCAAATATTGTAAAATTCTGCTATACAAGATAACAAAACCTAGTGTACATGCCAATTGGACACAAATTAAGCACATAAACAACCATCTTCTGGTTTGTAATGGCCGGAACACCAAACGTTTACTAGCTTAAGTAACGTTTAGTATCTAGCAATTCAGAAAACAGAAGTACATGGGCAGAATCTCTACCTGCTTGAGGAAGAACACGGAAGACGCTGACAGCGGCATCCTCTCCGGCAACATCAGGAACGGAAGTCATAGTCATTCACGCACACCGCCCGCGGTCTGTGGCGACGGGGTTCTACTAATAGATCCTAGCCAGTCAGGTTTGATATCTTGGGGGAAATTTTGAGCGCGAATGAGATGACATTTCGGATCTCTCTCAACTCTTGCATTGTTGCTTGATGAAATGATGGACGGCTGAGATATGTATCACTTGGATCACTGACATGGACTGCATGCGCTGGTACTAGTTGGTTGTTGGCACCTCATTTTCTGGTGGGCAGCTTTGATGTTGGCCTATTATTCCGGGTCAGAGCACCTAGTTATGGCCGGTGTTACGGCATGACATATCTTTAGTTCCTTGGTTACATCTTCATTCACTAATTTCCTCATTTTCTGGTGGTTACACTCCCTCTCTTTGAGTTGTCATACCTAGTTATGGCCTTGCCGTGTCATGGCATGGAAATCTTTTATTCCTTGGTTACATCTTTCACTATTTTTTCTTAAACCTCTTGGATGCTCTTGTCATATAACGAATAAATCATTCGCAAGCCACAACAACATCCAATTGATCATGGGCCACAGTCACGCCAGCCTTGCCTATGGGATTGCGGCCATGACAGCGTTAGCCATCTAATTTCTTTGGATTAGATAGAAGCTTTGCTCGACTAGGGGGGAAATAGGCAACTTTACACCTTTGGCATGCACTAGAATATGAACATGTCGGGAAATTTCTAATACCAGCAAATTCTCAAGCAAAGATTTCTCATAACATGCATTTTGCAGCAGTATACATTTCCAACTTGAATATGTAGCCAAAATATTACCAATTTTATCCATTGTCCTATTTGAAGCAGCTAGATACTAGGATCCAAGAGAAAACTTTTCAATACATGACTTGGACAATCTCATCCATCACATGACCACCAGCCGCCTGGAGCAAATTGGAGTCTCAAATTCCAGCTGCGGTAAGAATGTTTACATGTCAACTATCAAGTCGCTAATATTACAGTTTATATACACTGGGTTTTTATCCCATTTAAAAACAAAAAGAGAAAACAAGACTCAATTAAAAGAATCGTATCTGAGTGCTCACTGTACATATCACAACACAAACGTTTAACATCTAGCAAGGATCAACATGCAGCCTCTTGGCTTCTCACGTGTATAAGTTGTCAACTACTTGGAGCCTCACACCGATGATTACATTTTCTTCACAAGGCCAAAGACCTTAAGAACCTATTTGCTCAGAATTGTAAATTTTACTATAAAGGAAAACACAACCTAGTGTACATGCCAATTTGACATAAATTAAGCACATAAACAAATCATGTTCTGGTTTGTAAGGGATTGAACACCAAAATTTTAACAGCTTCTCAAGTTTTGTACATTCTGTATCCAGCAATTCATTTACTACAAACAAGGTATGCCTCTATTCAAAGAACCAACCATGGAATCTTAACCTGGTCGAGGAAGAACATGGCCAAGGAGCACGACACTGGCAGTGGCGTCCTCTCCAGAAACATCATGAATGTCGCGGCTGCCGGCAACGGAGTCATCGACAGTGACCCTGGGCAGTGAGGGCCATAGACCAATATCTTTGCGCTGCAGCAAACAAACAGGGCTAGCCATCCTCCTGCTCTAAGTAGAGGTGCAACAACAACACGTCCTAGTGGCGTCCTGCCCAGATTCACACATAGAAAAATTAAAAGAGGGTTCAGATTCACAATCAAAGCAACCAAACAAGATAAGTACATGCACTTCAGCTAGCTAGCATCATGCACACATTATTGTGCACTAGTAAGACAAAGCCTATTGACATTATAAATGCCATCAACTTCCCTTTGTTTACACAGAGTTTTGAATACCTGGCAAGAAGCTTGCATGCTTTCCTCGGCCAGTTTGGCTTCCCTCTTGAATCATCTCTTCATCGTAACACAAGGTTTCTGTGATTGTCATCCTCGCCTTATAGTTGTATCCCGAGCGAAATCTAATGCACTGGTTAATGATATTGCACATACACCAAAAGAGGTAAACAGTGGATAAAGCAAGTGATAAACTCTGACGCCTTTCTTATTTCTCTTAGCAATCAAGCAACAATGGTTTTAAGCATCACAATTAAGCAAGCAAGCAACATTGATTTTAGTTATAACCTAGCAACTTGAAGTGGGAAACTGTTATGGTGCTGCTAGAGGGATGGCGCGAGAGGGCCGGCCGGGGGCCTTGCCCACGGCCGGTGGCAAGAGGGAAGGGATTTCCTTCTTAATTCTTGCTTGATTAGATTGATACATCTCCTCTCCTTATATAGAGAGGTTTACTTGACCCCTAAGCAAGCTACCCTTATCTCTAATTAACCCTAATACTAATGGGCTATAGCACCAGCCCAAGCCCATTACATACTCTAACAGAAACAACAATCAACAAGCATTGGAACATATATTGGTTACAAAATGCCATCAGTTTTCTCTGGCAGCAAGCAGGCTCGGCTTCAATAAGTGTAAACAACAACTAAAGATCCCGAGCTACATCTAATAGCAACAACACAAACCACAGATTCTCAACTCTGTACTCATAAAACAATCTGCAACAGAAAACTGTACAAAACAAGAACCTATGTCAACATCCACCCAACAAAGAAGACCTCTAATAACCATGTAACAGCAAGTTGAGGCTACTAACACAAAATCATCAAGTTCATTGGCTTACCAAGAATACTAGCACCAAGGCATCTAATAACCAGGACAAGATATCCGATTCTTACCAACATAATTTAGAAAGCTAAATGCCAGATATCCATTACCACCACAAGTTCCAAATAAATGTGATCAGCTCAATGACCAAAGCATAACATAGCCACAACACCATGTTCGTGGTAACAAAGAGCACATCGGAGCCAGCGCTCAAAGGTGTGAACCAGGAGCTCACCATAGAGTTTGTAACAAAGGCCCGCACGCGTGTCTTTGGTGACGAGCCACATCACCTCCGCATGCACTAGGCCAAGCATAACCTGCAGATAGCAGAAAACTCATTGTTAAGATGTTCATTAATAATCCCCGCAAAAAAATATGTTCATTAATAATACTATCGATCGCACAGAAAACATAGCGCAATGAACAATCTTAGCCAAAACAGTCTGAGCGAAGTGGTACTATAAACTACACATCAAAGGCAAATCACAGTGAAGTTTGCGTAAGATCAGTTACATTTCATCCTTGCAACCACATGTTTTTCATTATATATGCAGTCCAAATTAACAGCTTAGTAAGAAGTGAAATTGCCAGAAAACCTAAATAATGTCAACTATTGAACTAACATATATATTCTATTTAAGATGCAGCTATTCTAAAGAAAACAACAATGCCCTGTTGCTGATAAGCAACAGAACTTACTTTGATTCTGTTTCATTACTAAAGTCTTGTGTCAGTATTTAAGTGAAGTGATCATGGCAGACTAAAACTATGAATGAAAACCTGAACCATCACACTCTAAATCTTTCCAGGTTTTCAGATCAGCAATGGCCAGCACATGGATAAAATATGCATGCACATGACTACTTTGAATACTCATATAAGAGAAGCGCTATCACATCTAATGATATCAAGACCAAGAACATGTAGAAAATATTATGTCTGGCCAGCCAGAACCGGAACCTACAGTTGCAACTCCCTCCAAGGCAACTTCCAGCTCTACTTTTCCTTTCCCACTGATGTCACATCAGGGCCGCACTTCGCTGCCCCGTGTAGTGCTGCAGCATAAAATAAGTTTGGCTTGTCAGTCACCTGCATGAAAACAACGGAATAATAAAAGCTAACCTCCAAGGTACAAGATACAATTGCTATCCGAGGCTAGGGATCAACACAAGCACAAGGAATGCTCAATAAGCAACGATTAAAAATGTTCATAATTTCATATACACACACGTCATCCTCAAATCACTCATCTTGTGATTATTTGGAGATGACATTAAATAAGAGGTTCATATCGATCTTGTTAAGCCCTGGGCAGCGGGCGATGCTCTTACCTTCGAATTCATTGGTTTTTTTTGAATAACAATTCACTGGATTTTAATCGACGCAGGCAGCTCCACAATAGAGAAATGTTTCTACGCACACACTTTGTAAAGCAGCAGTACAACTACTCCGCTCTAGCTAGATGCTCCTCCTCGTTGCGTTGGTAGAGTGGCAGTAGTACACATACGAGAGCTGTAAAATTCGTTGGGCAAAATCCCAAGGCACAAGCACACGACACACATGACAGGCAGTTCACACTCACCATTCTCAAAAGCCGAGCCCACCACGAGGAAAAGGTAGGTCCGGGGCTGGACACCACCACTAGTAGAATCTAGCCAATCCAGTTACAATAAAGCAGGGGGGCATACCATGACTGGAAGGCGGTGGAATAAAAGTCCCGCTAGAGTCTAGACCATGCAAGTATAAAACATGAGCAAAGCAAAGGCAAACATTTTTTACACTCATGTATAGATTGCACTCAGGTAAATGTATAGACGATCTCTTGTTGTGTCTTATAACTGTAAAGTGCAAGCATACATGATGTGTTGTATCTCACAAATTGAGCCACAACAAGGAAAACATAAGAAGCTAGTCACCATCTAGAAAAAAGCACGCAAAACACAGTACATCTAGTTTCATGAATTAGTATACAGTCCTAAAATGGATTTTTGCAGCTAGTCGATCGCCTGAGAACTCGTTCACTGCTGCAACCACTATAAAGATTATTATACTACAACAACAAGGAAAGAAAATAGGAAAACCTAAGGACCAACTTAGGCCTTAGGATAGGCATAAACCTAGGGAAAATCCCAAATTCTAACACACAATAGACCACACCGACAGCATACACTCAAAGTCCATACAAATAGTAAGAGGACCCAATCCAAAAAAGGCAAGAAGGGGCTCACCCGTGGCTGCCAAGCCTCGGAAAGACGCCACACCTGAGCAACGTCGCCTAACCCCACATGGCCGACAACAGATGTCTTTCGTTAGCTTCAGGTAGCTGCTTCCTACTCCGATTAGGTGCACATGCTACAACCTGGTTGAGCAAAAGGAGCATAGATGTGTGAGTAAACGAAACATCACATTTTTTTTTCAGTACAGTTACTGAAATATACGACAATGCACCATTAAAGAATTCATTCACTAACCATGGCAAAAAATATGGACTCATAACTCTTGCAATCTTGCAACCAAACATGGTGCTTATTTCGGATCTAAAAAGCTAGGTCCATAAACATTTGATAGAAAAATTAAGAAATATGATTAATTACTCAAGGTCACATGATAATTGAAAACTGAACAAAATTTAGGTTCTATCCTAGAAAATCAATAATTTTGATGGCAAAAACACACAAGAACCCTAACTTGTCATTACACATGAACACCGCAGGACAACTGTGCAGTATTTTGTCTCATCATTCAGGTCTTAAACAATGAATACCGACACCACGGGACACCTATAAGGAACCTGAAGATGAGCTTTAAGATGGTAGGAAGATATATTCTATAACTGCAACTGCAAGAAATAGAAGATAGTAGAAAGATAGCTCCTAGAAGAGCTACCAGCCACATTATATGCAAACCATCCTAAATAACAATTGCTACCGCTCCAGGTTTAGCCTGCACTAAGTAAATATAAAGGTCATCCGATAGTTTCTAGTAAGAACACAAATTAAGAATTAGTAACATGTAAAATATGCTACAGCATAGTTTGTTGACATGGCAATATAGCCACCAATTACATTTCAAAACTATGAATGCCCCAGATTCCAAAAAAAAAACAATCAGTTCCTTCTCTTGCAGATTCAAATGCAAAAAAGTTGACAAACTGGTTTAGCATATGGCAAAGAAAATGGCAGCCACGAAAAAAAAAACCATTGTGGGTAAGTAGGCAAGGAAGTATGATTAAAATAACAAGAATGGCATCTTCACAGAACATTATAAACCCAATTTTTCTTACACTATTTCTCAACCAGAACTAGAACAATTTCAGATAATGGAGCTATTCTCCCTAAACAAGACCTGATCAAGATCACATGGTACTAACCAGTAGCATTAATAATCATATAACCGAAACTTGAGACTAGTAACACAAAATCATCAAGTCCATTGGCTTAACAAGTATTACTTGCACCAGGATAAGTCACACACGATGCACGTGCAAGATACACCCCGCCCGCTATATATATACTAGAGGAGGCCAAGCTCCAACTTTCGCTATAACTGCAACTGCAAGAAATAGAAGATTGTAGAAAGGTAGCTCCTGCCAGCCACATTGTACGCAAACCCTCCTAAATTAAAATTGTTACCACTCTAGGTTTAGCCGAATTAGTCACATGTAAAATCTTCTATGGCATGATTTGTTGACACAACAATACCACCACAGCACGGCAACAGTTTCATTTCAAAACTATGAATGCCCCAGATTTTCCAAAAATAAAACCAAACATTAAGCTCCTTCTTTTTCATAGTCAAAAACAAAAAAAAGGTTGAGAAACCGACTTGGCATATGGCAAAGAAAATGGCAGCCACAAAACAAAAAAAAAACATTGGGATTAAGTAGCCAAGGAAGTATGATTAAAAATAACAAGAATGACATCTTCACAGAATGTTATAAACCCAATTGTTCTTACTCTATTTCTTAACCAGAAATAGGACAATGTAAAATAATGGAGCAAGATCACACCGGATCACACCGTACTGACCAGTAGCATTCATAACCATATAACAGAAAGCTGAGGCTACTAACATAAAATCATCAAGTCCATTAGCTTGACAAGAATAATTGCACCAGGACGCCTAGATTTCAGATTGATAGCAATAGATTATATAAAGCTAGATGGCATGATAGGCCGGAGTATAACATAGCCACGACGAGCGCAAGGGAGACAAGATCAAAGGGGTGAACCAGGAGCTCACCATAGAGGTTGTAACAGAGGTCAGGTCGCATCGACCTCGATGCATAGCCACATCACCTACGCCTGCATCATACCAAGTGGAATCTGCATATAACAGAAACAACATCAAGATAAAGTAACTCATAGTAGAAGGACATTGTTTTACAGAAATGCTCCTATAATTAACAATAATTATCCGGTAGTTAAAAAAATGTTTTACACTCTTTTCAGTTCACAAATACACAAGCATATAGATATGGACACGATCTCCAATATGCATATTTGACCATTATATTTTACTGGCATATGTTAGTAAGCAAATTAACAAATTCTGTATCACTAATCTAGTGATATTATTTTCACTTTAGCAACATATAAATATATTTTAGTTTCCTCAGCAAATAGTAGTTCTTCTACTCCGTTTACAAACAGGGTAGTAAACAAAAAAGTCATCAAACTGCTCCATCGTTCATGTGAAACTATCATCTATGTCACCAAATTTCACGGTTGCCATAGTACAAACTAACAAACCCATGGAATTTCTGAAAATCTAGAGTGCTCTCCGAGAAAAATAATCTCTATGAGAAAAACTTCCCTCAAAAAATTGGTATCAATCTGAGATATATAATCCAAATGGGAAAAAATCCTCTACGGAAAATAAAAATACTCAAAGGTCATCAAAACAACCACGTAATCAGCTAAAATAAAAAAATGATGAAGTCCGAGTGACGAATAGAAATATCTCCAAGGAGAACACATAAAAAGTATGTAATGACAAAATTACTAAGAATTTATCCAAAGAAGCCCCACTAGAAAATAAATAGTGAGAATATGCATTTATTAATACATGTCCAACAGTCAAACAATATGATATGAAACGTGATTCGATTTTACACAGGCAATCTCCTAGCATATGCCAGTTGATACTAACATAAATAACAGTGCATACATGTTAAATAGTAGGCTACTCCTTTCGGGCTTATTTTAAGTCATATTTGCAATAGTATTAAAGTTCCTACGATCGGATGAACAACAAGACATCTGCTTTTCAGCAGTAGCACGGCAAAGAACATTAATTACTATGGTAGTTATATGGATTAAAAGGCCTGGAGAAGAGACCCTCTGGATGTGTCTCCTGATATGCAGGGAAGACATTCTTTGGTCAGCATGTACCATCCTCGTCGTCATTATCGTCGCTAGGCGCTTGCTCGGGGGCTACACATCTGTGACCCGTAAGGTGCAACCATGCTGCGAGGGTCACATCAACGCTTCTTAGAGAAACAACAAGCCCATGTAGGTTCTCGTCCTACTTACAAGGCTCGAGTCAAGGAAGAGTATTACGATGGTTATCTCATCGTAGAATCGGCGACGAACGCCTCGATCGATCTTCTCGAGAGCGGAATACCTCATCTCTATTTTCTTGGCTGCTCTGAGTAAAGCCGATTTTATGAGCCTTCTAGCTCTTCCCTGGCAAATCAAAAAGAGGTGTGAACCGAGGGCTAATTAAGCGATAGCAAGGTTTAAATATTTTTTTATGCTAAAGCTTCCAACGTAACAATGATGCATTTTAACCCAGACTCCGTGACAAACCATAAAATGCCATGGGCTCTATTTACTACACAACATGTACAGTGTATTAAGCTTCCACCATAGCAGCGATAACAATATTAAAGCAATTTTGATGCTAAGCCTCTGCCCTAGGAGAGACGCGTTTTAACCCACTCCATGGCAAAAACAAATTGTAAAGAGTTTTATTACTATTAGAACATGTAAACCATGCGACATCAAGACTTTTCTTATTTCTTTTGTATTTTATATGCACAAATGCCATGGTAATGTGTAATTTTTAATTTTCAGGAGAAAAGAGAACCGATAGAAGCTAAATAATAATTTCTTAAATGTACATTCAGAGCACAATGCAATGCCCATGGTCCGCATGCTGGTTAGTTAATCAAACAAATATTTCAGGCTTCATATGATGGATAACATATTATTATTTCATAACAGCACTATGTTAGTTCTAAGTTTGTAATATGTTAACTAGAAATATAATATCAAATAGCACACTATAATGCCATGCACTATTGTACTAGAATATACCAAGCGCTATAGTATTTATGTTTGCAAGTCACTTTTATTTACATGGGAGTGAGAAACTTACACTATGAGGGTTATTTAGAACAATGTCAACAACCTCCTGGTGGGTTAAGTGTGCCCAAAGGCCATCGGATGCAAATATGAGAAACTTATCATGTGGTTGTATTGGTTAAACACAAATAGATGGTTCTGAATTTAGTATTGGCTGGCGGAACTTTGCATAAAGAACTTCCCTGTTGAACTCTTCTTTCTTTTAGATAGGCCTCACCTATCGATCTGCAAACCTGCAACATAAAGAAAACCAACAATCTATTTTTTTCCAACGGTAAAGCAAAAAATAGAAGTACCATAATATCTCTTACTCATAGTCATACAAGAGAAATACAACTACACATTTCATCATGAAGTGAAGAATCCGTGGGGCAAATAACAATCTTCTTTTACTAATGAACAGTAATAACTAGTGATGCAACTACCTAACTGATCCATTATAAATGCTCTTTACGTATATCTTTAGTAGAAACTCCCCATGCTGTGAGAAATAGAGATGCATGCACTAACATTATAATAATGCAAAACCTCTCAATAATTCTCAAGATACCCATTGTGGTACTCGTGAAAAAATATAGCAATATTCACCACATCTAGGGGATAATTCCCATCCACGAGCATAAGAATGTGTTTATGTATTTCTAGCCTGGGACTCGTACTAAAAATAACCACTAGGTATTGTCTGATTCTTGGACAAACAAGGGTAAGATTATTCACGAAATACAATTCAGAATATAAGAATGACACAAGGCTAAACTTCTAGGTGACGAAATTGAAAGTATCTTTTGACAACTAACTACAAATAAGCAATGATATGAACATTGCATCAAAATTCGATAAAACTATTTATGACTTCGAAGTGACAGAGGACACACCTGAATTAGGCCTTCCACACTTCATACAATGTGCTTGAGAACAAGAACGTGCCTATCTTCTGGTAGTACATACTGCAAAAAAAATCTCAAATTCAATGCTTGCATTATGCTCTGCATACAGTTGGACAACCAATAATTCTCGAGTGGCTTTAACATGTTTTCCTAACACCACACGAGAATCAGCAACATTGGCAACATAAAGCATGCCACCACATATTACACCAACCAGATAGCATGAGCCAACAACCGCTATTTGAAGGCTTGACAGGCCATTGCTTGGTGACAAATATTGAAGAATCCATTTTCTGTAGCTTCATATTCTTTTTTCAGCAAATCAGAAGATATTGTGTTTTGCTCTGATGCGAACCCTGCAATACAAACCAACGAAGAGCAACATAATCAGGAAATGGAAATACACATTGTGACCATAGAACCAAGGAAAACGATGATAATATTAATGCATAGTGATCCCAGGTTAGAAATTACTTTTCAGATGGTTGAAGAGGTTATCGTTGATGTACAAAGCTGTCTCTGGTCCACCATGTAAACCCTGACAAAAGTGCCATGCAGGCCATAGTCTAGAAAACTCAGTGGACCCGACTCAATCTAACACTAGTCCTCAAGTAAGTTATTGTCCTGGACAACGGCCATGGAGAAGTATCCATTTACATGTCGCTCAGTGTCCTTGTATCATAGAAGTATGCCTTGCATACTGGTAGTATTAGAGCATGTCCGGTTGGATGAAGGTCTCCAAAACTCCCGTAGGAAGTTCATCAATGTCACTATCTCATCCCTCATCCGTCATCCCAACCCATGTACGCCTCCAAGCTCTCTCCATCAAATCTCCAGGAAAATTGCAGTTTCACTTATCAGTGCACCAACATTATCTTGCCTTTATACTGAAAAGAAAAGAAAGCATGTATAAGTATATGAATCACAAGGAATTGCTCATTGACAATACTATGAAGTTCATCCCTTTCACTTGGTTTGGTAACACAATTTTAGTAAAATAACATGTTTTATTTTCTATCTATACTTCAAAGTAACTATTCTCTAACACCTAATACTGAATATCAATTCAGTATTGTGTATATCACAAGTAGACGTGAGAAAATCAAACAAATTACCTATTTTACTGCTTTTAGGGTCTACCATATGTGGTAGAAGCAGCCTACTAATGAGTAACCTACACCCTCACTATATTTCATTGCAAAAAGACATGATCTAGTATTCAATACTGCTTTTTACATTTGCACTTTCTATTGAGAAGTGACAAGTGACAGTAATGCAGCAAAATACGCAGTCTGTCGCCAGGTTTCTTACTTGAGAGCGGGCGTTTCTCATCACACTTAGTTTTTTTTACAGAAATTTACTTACATTGACTCATTAAACTTAAGTTTTGCTTATAAATTGTGAAACATAAGTGATGAAGAAAGAATGTCAATCAAGAGCCAAGACCAAATCTCTGACAACAAAAGAATGTCAATCAAGAACCAAGAATAAACCTCAAACAATTCAGTTATCCTATACACCCACCCAATGCTTATGCACACATAAGGTGTGCATCCATTCCACTATACACTACCAACAGGAGAAACAAAAAAATATTTAAGCAAGAATGCATGGAGTGGGAGGGGGAGGGGAAGAGAGACATCGACAGCAGCGGTGGCATGTCAGAGTTGTGGCTGGTGGCACCAAGTCGGGGAACAAATTTTACAAGCTGCTTTGAACATTCTCATCTACTGGAGCCTGGACAAGGGAATGAGGACCAAGACCAACCTACTCGAACATCAAGAGAAGTTATTGTGACAAAAGTTTTAAACACTTGGAACAAATTTTCAAGCATGCATGTTGTTTGGACTTTCAAAATGGACCAGCTGAACTCTTAATCATGGATAGAATCCTAGGTAAAGGTCAAGCCTAAAAGTAGGAGTGGAGCTGCTGATTATTTCTAAGGCAAGACTGCATCAAGCCACTTTTCAATTTCATTCATAAATAACTATGATATGATGCAACAACCTTGAACCAAAACATGCGTAACAATAAGATTTAGCAAACCAAAAGTTATAAACACATAGAATAGTGGGTGGGACCCAAGTGCCTCAGAGAAGAGTGACTTGTAGACACCCACTCACCAGAGGAAGCGCCTCTCTCCATAAAGTACCACTAGACGTTTGCAAATGACATGTATCTACCCAGTTCCCATCTGAAAGCTGCCTTAGGCTTCGCGTCCCCCTCCTCCTATATGCTCTGAACCGGAAAATTATACTCCCTCCGACCCATATTATTTGATGCTAAAATAGATGTATCTACAACTAAAATGTGTCTACATACATCTATATTAGCATCAATTAATATGAATCGGAGGGAGTACAAGTTTTCGTCACCGCTGATGCATGATAGGCAGCAGACGAATCAAATAAAGAAAATAGCAACACACATTTATACTCCCACTGCCAATGCACATGTACAATATCAAAAAAAGATATGTGCAGATACTCTTATGAGAAGCATAAACAATGTAAAGAATGTACATTGAGCACAAGAATTGAGCATAAGCAAACCAGAAATTGCCAAATGATATCATTGCCGAATTAAGAGACGGCACGGCGGATAGAAAAGTACTCCATATCAATGTCTCCTGCTCCAAATCAAGCCATCAGGACTTACAACCAAAGATGACTAATAATAACATGTTCCATCCGATGTATACCAAGCAAACAAAAAAAAGCTAAACTTTAGTTGAAGAGAATCTCGACGGCTCCAGGTCGTGGCACCACAGAGAGGAAGATGAAGCAGGGACCTGAGGATCTCACCGGAAGGGGTTGTAGCTAATACCGATCATCAACACCACCGTGGTTACGGCGACGGTAGGAGCCAAGAGGAGGTTGCCGAAGCCAGGGCCCAGCCAAGCCTACCACCCACCGTGCGGGAGGCTGTGGCCAGCATGCACACCAATATGCCTCTGAACCTGAAAATATAGAGGATCCATCACTGTCTGCGAACAAGTATAAAAGAAAAGCTCCATGCGGAAGGGCAACACCAAATCATATCCAAATCCTATATTAGCAACTGCTGCATCACTATGTAAAAACGGCAACTGAATCAAACAACACCCAAGTTAGACCATGTCAAGAATCTACTCCTTGCGGCTGTTGTACAACTATTTAGACATGTTAATTCAGTTAAGCACATGGACTGGATCAGGTCTAGATTCTTATTTTTGTGGCGTGCAGCAAGATACCAAATCAGACCCAAAGTTAATAAGCCACTCATCAAATTTATTCATTCATGCATTCAGAACCGTGAGAGCGTGAACACATTCAGCTAGCTGAAACCATACACGTTCCTAGCATGATCTGAATCTGAAGACAAATCAAGCTATCAACAGTGTCGATCCATAAGCAGGAGAAAACAATCAGCACCTTCATTTCATATATGCACCCACTCGTCACAGATGAGATGTTCATCCGCTCCACACTGCCCACATCTCAGCAAGAGAAAAGGAACTAAATGCAGCAAGAATACATGGCGGAGGAGGGGAAGAGAGACCTCAACGTGGGCAGCATGTCGTTGCAGTGGGAAGTCGAGCAGCAGCAGCCTGGCCTCCTGGCGCACGTCCGAGCTGCAGATGCCTCCCGGCGGCCTTGGTATTTTCCGCCGTACACCAGGAGCAGGCGCGGTCCTTGGCAGCCGCCGCGGTCATCGGAGACAGCAGAAGCGTGAAACCGGCCTCCCCTCGTATGCCCGCGGGAGGGGGAGGAGCGGTACCGGGCCTTCCCGGCCGGCCACCAGTTCTGGGAGGAGCGCGCAAGGCCACAGTAATTTGTCGTCGACGGCGGCCTGCAGGGGCGGCGCTAGGGTTTGGCCGCGGTGGCGCGACTGGAGGCGCGGGATGGAGGCGTCGGTTGGGGGAGACAGTGGCTAGGCTGCGCCGGCGAGCGGTGGCGAGATGCGTGCGTGATTTCTCGGGGACTCCGTCTTTGCCTTGGTATATCGAGCGGGATTTGGGAATTGAGTAATTATTATTAATTGTGACGCGCGCGTGATTAGTGGCAGCCGTTGATTAATCGAGGTGGATTTGCTCTTAAACCAGTGCCGATTCGATTGCTTCCCTTCCTTTTCCTTTGTTGATTCATCATGCTGGTGGTGTACTTTTATTTTATTTAGGCTGATCATAGTTGTAAGTATCATGTACTAGTAACATGCATATGATACTTGTATATGATACTATTTCTATAGTGGTTAGTATCATGAAGTAGTATCATAGTCATGCTATATTTATTGTTTTTTAGAATCTCAATGCAAATTTGTGCACAAGATTTGTTTCGTATTAATTTTTCTCGTGACATGCGCTATGATACAGTATCTACCTATATTACTCTAATCTTCTCTCTCCTCCTTAATTATCTGCCACATCAGCATTTTTGTGGGACCAATGTACATGATACTAGCTATGATACTAGCACTATGGTTAGCCTTAGGTAAACGATCAAATACGAGTCTACTACTCCCTCCGATCCTGAAAAAGTGTCGGATGGTAATACAATTGACATTTTACGGTTAAGTCCTTCTAATTAAGTGGATATTTTACTCTCTGACTAAAGTACAGAACAACGCTATCTCCCTCAGTTCTCTCTCAGATCCCAATCCCATCGATCTGCAATTAGGATGACACGACAGCCACAGGTTATACACTAGCTGCTACCGGCCCTCCGCCCAGCACAGTGCAGCAGCTGCACCCCTTCATCCATCGCCAGGTCGGCTGAACCCGAGCCGTTCATGTCCCTGCACGGGCCGACCACGAGTCCACGAGCCCTTCCTGTCCCTGTCGTGCATGCTCCGGTGCTGCTTCTTCCGGCAGTGCACCACGCGGTCGCTAGTGCAGGGCCTGAAGGTGGAGCTGACCTCCGCGCGCACCGCTAATGATGAGGTGGTCCTGGTGGATGAGAGGAGCTTGCGGTTGACGCAGGAAGAAGGGTGGAGTGCGGGTTGATGAAGCAAAAAATATAAAGGGCATTTTTGCAAAATAAACGGTCTGACTCGTTTTTCGGATCGGAGGGAGTACTATTATTTTTCACACATGATCATGGTGGACCAAATCTTGCTAAGTGGAGAACTACTTGGTAGAGGCAAAGCGAGCTAGCTTTGCACTCGACGGCTAAGAGCATCTCTAGCAGAACAACATATCGACATGGAAACGCAAGTTTGGATCGATATAGAATTCTCGACTTGGAAAACGGATCCAGGCCGCAACCCAAACCCCCCAAAATCCCGCATATATGGCGGTTGGCGAGGCGGATGCGGGCCAAACCCCATCCGCTCATCCGCCTCCCACCGACATCAAATCGACGTCCTGATTCCATGGGAGACCGACGACGAGCTCTCGCTCAGAGCTGTTGACACGTCTACGATCATTGACTTACTTAGAGGGGCAGAACCAATATGTGTACCTAGAAACGTCCCAAGTGTTTGCGAAAAATGTATTTTGTTTCTATGGGATGACGATATAATCTGCTAAATGGTAGAGAATACCCAAGACGTTGATCTACACATATTATTTATTTGCACTATTATTATTTAATTAATGCAGGAGTTTATAGTTTGGAGAATATGTTTGTATGGATTATTATTGCAAGACATGCATCGACGTTCTAGGCAAAGCTCTTCATGATGCGGCAATGTCGAGGAGCCGCAGGGTACCACACGATGGCGAAGACGGTGGCCGCTAACGATGTATTAAGTCACATTAATTTGATCACTCAACATGGGTAGGTAAAATTTCAACGTAATCAAAGAGCACAAGTGAAATCAAGAAAAAACCATAGAGAGATCCCAACATCATCGCAAAGGTAGTTGATCATCCCGTATCTTCATTTATTTTACCAATTAAGTTGTATGCCTCGTCGACACCATTCCGGCCACTCCGACATTAGCTCGACGCCTACTCTGGCATCGTCGCCTACAATTGACTAATCAACGTATTCACGTTCAAATTAATAGTATTGTAGATACTGTGTTAAATTGATTTAACTGAAGGCGCACTAACTATTATTTCATGTGACATTTGAATAAAATGGACGCTAGCTAGTTAAAAATAAGCTGCACTGATAGCCATGTCACAATCAAGCAACTCGACATCCAAATGACAATAAGGGATATTTAGACGTGAATTACTATGAATAAAGTCGAATTGTTACCACACATACTCCCTTCGTTTCCTAAATATAAGCCATGTAGTATTTGGCACGAAAATTAAAAAGTGCACATTGATAGAAAATTACATGATGCTTAGGCGGGATTAACCCTAGGCAGCTGACGTGATCTTGCATAAGATAAGGGAACATAATCAAATCTCTAAAAATATTATCCATACAAGTAATGCAACGCAATAAACTTTATAATGTGGTTTTTTTCTCAAAAATCTATATGGCGTGTATCTAGGAACGGAGGAAGTATATTTTATTCAATATTACCATTATTTGATTTTAGTTTTATTGTTCTTATTTGTTGAAAAGAAACAAGCACATGCATGAATTAAAAGAGCCACATACTTCTATGCATGCATAGCTTGCAGATAGGTGGACTAGTTGCCCACGATGCATGTACGAATCCAACGATATGCTAGCTACAACACTTTATATACGGAGAGTTGCGTGCATCCGATAGCCATCGTTGTTGTGGATATGCTATATGGATATACTAATGATGTGGTCCAATGCCGGCAAACCTGGGGTGGCCCATAGATGGTGGAGCCAGGCTCAACCGGGCAGCTTAGTTGTTGATTGACCAAGATGGAGAGTCCAAAGATCATAAGCTCTAGTCGGATCCACACCGACCTAGTTGGCCAGGTAGGTACTCCATAGTACCTAGTTTAGGATAGTGCTAGCAGTAACCAACCTGAATAACTCCTTGTAAACACTAAATCATGTCAAATAAGTTGGATCCCAGGAGCTCTTGAGGCAGAACCAATCTCTCATTATAACCGTGCACTTGTTGTCCTTATACTGAATTATAGCAGCATGTAGGGTTTTGCCACTATTGCGAGATCCGAAGCCGGGTGACTCGTGTATCACCGTTCTGGTAACTTCCCACCTTCCGCGCACCTATCTCTCTCTCAATTAAATGACAATAAGGGATATGTAGACGTTGAATTACTACGAATAAAGTTGAATTATTTGACTTTAGTTTTATTGTTCTTATTTGTCGAAAAGCAAAAGCACATGCATGAAATAAAAGAATCCACATACTTCCATGCATGCATACCTTGCAGATAGGTGGATTAGTTTCCCACGGCGCATGCATGAATCCAACAATCTGCTAGCTACAATGCTCCATATACGGAGTGTTGTGTGCTTTTGATAGCCATTGTGTCGTACCTTGCGCGCGTCTATGTACATACATACTTATGGCCGGAGAATCAAAGATTGGCAGTCTAAACCCCAGGTCTAAACCCTATACCTAAACATGTGTTACAAATGCCGGTGCAATTGGTGGTCTTCGCGAGCGCTAATCCATTTCCGTCTAAACCATACCTAAACATGCGTTACAAATACCGGTGCAATTGGTGGTCTTCGTGAGCGCTAATCCGTTTCCTTAGCTGCGTGATATGAAGGTGGCCACGTCTTGCTCTTACTTCTCCATCGCCAATTCTATACATGGAACTTTATCTAGCTTGTCATAGTTGGGTGGCGCGTCGGTGATGGGCTCGGGGCCTGGGGAAACCCTTTGTCGGCGACCACGACCACGATTCCGCATGTGTCATCAAGGGCAATGAGGGTTATTTTGGTGATCATGAAGGGGATGGGGGTGGCGATTGGCCATGAAGATGCCACAGTTGGGCTTGCCATAGGAGAGGTCTGGTCAAGACATTAGTTACTTTTTATGTATATATAGAATGAATTGACATTATATGGTACGACTACTTCGAGAGAAATGTCAGAAACTTTTTTATTGTTTGAACTTATATGCCGGCACAAACTAATGCATCACGTCTAATTTTTTAATCGGTACCTATTATATTTTCTTCTTCTTTGAATCGTTTATAAATAACTATTTTGGAAAGAATTAATTGAAACCACGAAACCATGAAAGTGGTCTTTCTAATTTGGTGCATGTGTACGGTGGCCATATTGCAAAACCTAATTTTACGTGTGGTGGTAGGCAGCAAGTTCAAGTGCTCGCGTGAAGCTAGCTAGTCAGCTCCACGCAAGTACCTGATTAAATTTGGCGTAAACAAAGTTCTATTTTTTGGTTCAAATATTAATTTGCTGGTCCAAATTAAACGTGCTGCCTTATTGTAATCGAACATATATAAAATGGCCTTTTATTTGGACTTGGTAGCTAGCTAAGATCGACCCATCTCACCATTCGAAGGAAAAAATGAAGAAAAGAAGCGGATGGATCAAAGTATCAAACCACGCGTACGAAATTAAGCATGGGCTCACCTTTTTCCCGCGCTGGAGTTTGGCAAACGATTTTGGATTTTGGCCCAGCGAGGTGAGACGGAAGTTTGAGCCCAACAAAACTTGACGAAATTTCGGAGCATTTGGCAAACTCCAGTCCAGCACTCCAGCCCGATCCCCCTCCCAGCGCCGCCTCCCTCTGCTACCCAGATTCCGGCCAACTCCGGCCAGTCTCTGCCCCGGCGACCAACCGCCCCGACACCCCCTCCTGCTCCTCTCTCCACCCCACAGCGTGAACAACCAAATTGGAGCCCCAACCGCAAACCCTAGCTCACATCCTGGCTGTACATTTTTAGGAGCAGAACATCAAGCTTCGATCTTGGCGTCCATGGCGGCAGCGCGCGAGAGCGGGGGTGGTGACGCGGCTCGGCGACCGGCTGGACCATGCATAGCCGATGTTGCCGGCCAACAAGCTAGCCGACCGCACCGACGCCGGCGGCCTGGACCGTCGGAATGCGCGGCCGGTCATCTTCCTCCTCGTCGTGCCCCATCCCTAGGACGGCCTCGACCGAGACCTCGCATCCGTTGGCAGCAGCACCTGCACGGGTGCGACCTGCTGTGGGAGACGGAGAGGTCAGGGGGAGGAGCGGCGTGCTTTTGCTGGCGCCGACGACCAGCGCCGCCGCCACGGCGTGCGCACTGCTGCTCGGGCATAGTGCCGTGCGAGCACCCCTGCTCCGGCCTAGGTGCAGGCCGACCCAAGGAAGCTAGCTGTTGCCTGTCTTCATGGTATGAATCCTTCGGTTCTAGGTCTAACAGTCAGAGCTTCTGTTAGTTTTCTTTGCCACGCTTGTAATGTTTCAATGCTTGTTTGAAATAGAGGCGAACATGCCTTACATGTCGTTTCATTCATCTACCATCTGCATATACTAGTACAGCAGACCATTACTCTACTGCAATGTAATCTGAAACTTCTGAATGTATATAGTCTGCATTTATTTTTCTGAAAATTAACCGATGCTTAAGGTCCAGGATAACTGAAACCTGTGAGTGCATGTTGTGCGATAACATAGTAAAACTGAAGATTGGTGATCATTATCTTAATTCCACCATCTGGTTTGTCAAGGAGATTGAGCTGCTAGGAATTTTTGGTGTTAGTCCTTATCTGCACCTAATTAGTAGTTAAAATATCAGGATTCAGGAGTAGCTACAAGTGTGCGGCAATACTAGTACATGCACTAGCTGTTCTCTACCTTGCTTTACTTAATTAATCAGATCAGATAAACATGCTTGGCCAAGCTTAATTTCTTTAACCTATACTGTTTGCTATAGAAATACTTGACCAAGCTTTTTTATTTTTTCACATATGCTGCCACAGATTGAGATGTATGTTCATTTTTCTTCAATTCAATTAGCCAAAGCTTATTTATCCTGAACTGACGAAGGTAGCCTTAACTGTACATGTAGGTTATGATACAATTTGACATGAAGGCGTCGAGCCGGGTCGGCGTTAGACGGATTCAAGGCTGCCCGCTGTTTAGGATCGACAGCTTTGTGTAAGTTTGCTCCACCCTCTTCTTCATGCTCTACTGTATTATTACGACAATGGTATTCAGTTCTAGCAATAAAACTCACATGCTGATGGTTGGTATTAGAAGTTAAAGAAACTTTATTGTTGTTAATAATCTGGTGATGATTACATGTCCAGGAGCTCTATGCTGCGGCAGGGATCTCGATGCCGCTGTCCAGGCCCTCGTCAACTTCGCCCCCCAGAGGTTGAATTTCTTTCTTTGGTCGCCCTGGAATACATTGCTGCCATGCTGTGCAGTAGTGTTCTATGTGTTGTGTTTTGGGTCATGGTCTTTGTGCCACGGCCTTGCCTGCGTCTTGTGCTAGCCATGCACTATACTTCAATGTTCTATGGTAGGTGGTGTTTGCTATTTGGTAGTATCATTTGCATGTTCTGTGGTAATAACTGCTGCCCCATATTGGTCTGTGGCTATGATGGCAAAATTTTCTACTCTTGCTGATTAACCTTTAGTTAGTAATAAATTAGCTTAACTATGTCTTTTTTCTCTTATAGAAATCTCCCTGCTTTATATGGTTGTTCAGATTCGACAGTCTTGAAACCATTTCTGCTTTGGTATGTGCTAGTCATTTTTGCTCCACTTGGGTTAGTTGTGTGGGTAGAATCTTGGCTTAACCTGGAAAGGGGGAGTTAGGAGATAAAAAAATATTAAACAAGAATTTTTATTTAACGTGGCTTAATCTGCACCTTGAGTTGTTGTTATCAACTTATCATTGAATAGTGTTTTCGTTAATGCCATGGCTTGTTGCGCTTGGAGTAGCTGATATGTACTTGAATGTTCAAACTTGGCTTGGCTTGGCTTGGCTCTTTTGCGATTGAACAAACACAGTGCAAGCCATATTGTGTTTGAAAAATAATTAATTAACAACTGTGTACATAGTCCACTTGTACTATTCTCAGGCATTGGTTTGCTGCTATGTAATTTTTGTTTGATAAACCGCTATCCGTTTTCTTAGGTTTGATGATTTGGACCATATAATATTTGCGTGATGGCTTCGTCCGGATAGTGGAGCGGCCGGAGCTGGGTGAAGGGAGCTCCACCACCAAGTCAAGGCTGGAGTTGGCTGAGTGTACGAATGAGGGAACATGTGTTTGGTTACTAGTATTAAAGCATACTACTCCCTCCCATCCATAGTACTAGTAAGTGTTGTGGTTTTAGTTCTAGTTTGAACTAAAATCAGGACACATACTTTTATGGATGGGAGATTGAGTTAGTAGGCTAGTACGTGTTTTTTTCACCGTGGAAGGACCAACCGATCCGAGCCGAGTGACGTAAAATTGAGGAATTGGATGGGATAAGAGGACTGAAGTTTGGAGGAGAGGTGGAGAAGCTAATGCAAGTTTGAACTGGATTTCGTATTCTCCATACTGTAGCACTTATCGTGTCTACACCCGCTCGCGCGCGTGATTCGAATCATCATCACGGATTATTAAAAGGACTTGCGTACCTGGAGTATGTAGTTCTCCTGGGAGGCGTTAGTTAGATGGAAGAAAACAAAAGGAGAGTAGTCTGGAATCGCGGCAGAATATGTTTAATTAATCAGCTGAGCTGCAAGTTTTATTTGTTATTACAGAAAAATAGGAGTCGGTTAGCTGAGCTGGCAATGGCATGCATGTACGACGTGGAGATTCATGGGGACGTTTGGAATAGTTTCCTTTTTTTTGGTTTTTGTTTTGGGAAAAGAAAGGAAAGGAAAACAAACAGCAGAGCAGCGGGAAGAGACTATCCTTGAAAATCGATCAGATCAGCGAGGGGACGGAAGAAGCGCACCGCAGCTGTTTCGGTCAAGGAAATTAAAGGTGGGAGCGGAAGAAGCGTTTCGGTCGATCGCACGCCGTTTCGGTTGCTGCGCGCCATCTGCGTGTGATCCCGTGGACGGCTTCTGCTCCGGACGGATCGAGTCGTCCATGTTGGGCCTTGGGCGTGTCCGGCCTACTAGTCATGACGTTGTCTTGCCGTTAATTTGGTACTACGTCTCCATCTTCCTCCAGCAGGCGAGCCACCAAGAGACCGGCGCTGCCACGGCAAAGGGCCAATTGAGCATACTCGACCGGGACGGGATGCCATCCTGCACCAAACACATAACAGAGCGCAGGCCTCCCTTCGGCTGGGGCGAAATATATAGACTTCGTGAAACACGACGATCTGGACAAGGACAAGCATCTCAACGACGGTTGCCTCACCGTCCTTTGTGACGTCACCGTCACGGAGCACTACGCGGACGACCATGTCGAGGTTGCCGCGCCAGCAGCGCCGCCGTTCGACCTGCGCGGGAAACTCGCAGAAGCCATGTGGAATATCAAGAAAGTAGATGTCCAGATCGAGGTCGGCGGGGAGACCTTTCCCGCGCACCGGTGGGTACTTGAGGCTCAATCGCCCGTCTTCAAGACGGAACTGTCGACCGCCGACATGACCACCAACCTACGCATCGATGATGACATGGACGCCGAGGTGTTCAAGGCTCTGCTCCGGTTCATGTACACGGACTCGCCTCCGGAGACGAGCCAGCTCCAGGAGGCGGCGATGGCGGAGAAGATTCTTGTCTCCGCGGACAGGTATAAGCTGGACAAGCTGAAACTCATCTGCGAGAAGACGCTGTGTCAGCACATCGACATGAGCTCTCTGGCTGCCACTCTAGCGTTGGCCGAGCGGCACCGTTGCTCCCTGCTGACCGCGGCGTGCATCAAGTTCCTCTCTTCCCCCGGTAATCTCGAAGCGTTCATAGCTGCGGATGGGATCAAACAGCTAAAGGAACGTTGCCCCTCTGCTCTGTTGGACCTCGCGGTGAAGAACTGAAGATCATGGCGCTATAGAAACATTATGGACGGCCTCGTGTAAAAGGCTGCTAGATGGACAATTACAGCAGTTAGTCCCCATAGTATTACAGTACTATTAAGCTGGACTCTAGTGTTAGAGATATTATAATATACTTGTGCGCAATGGTTGGATGAAATGTTATAGATTAGTTTGTCTCAGATAAATAGAGGACTTGATTAAATATGTTTTTTTTTTGGAATATGAATGGAAGACTACAGTAATACCTCTAGAAGATGCATATAGATCATAACTTTACTCTTTTGTTTGCAGCATTTGATTCTAGCCCTGCTTCAAGAAGAACTTGCAAGAAAAGAAACAGACAAACAGTAAATTGTTTTCTTAGGGAAATAGGTCCGACTTTGTTGAACAATCTTAGTATTTATGCGTAAAAATGAACAATCCTTCGGTGTATTATGCTCATATGTGTTGAATAAGCGATTCTCATGGTGAAGTTAACAACATCAAAGGATTGGATCCTTCTCCTGGGTAATTTTACTACACGATTCTAGCACCAGATATATCTTAAAGATGTTCAGCTTATGAAATCACAGTATAAAAATGGAAAATGAAAGTTGTTTGTGAATATTAGATTAATGGTCTTGAGCCAACTCTAGACAACACTTGCAAAATAAGACACTAGGATCACACTTCCAAGGCTCTAATAGGGCAGGCAACCAACCAAATTCTACGCAATGTATTCTACCGAAAACTCCTTTGAGGGGGTGTTTGGATACTCGCAAGCCCGTTTCTGACACGAATATAGAATTTGGCACGTTTGATTTCCATGCTTGCATCGATTTCTTGTATACCAAATTTTTTAAAGCAGCCGAACAGTTGGCCCAAAAACCCGCTCGAATCAACACCTGAAAATATAAGTAAGTCCTTTTTCAATTACAATTGTTCATTTATCTCTTATATTATTCTAAAATTCACCTGAAAATTGAAATCCATTTTTTAACGGGATTCTTACTCAAACTGAAAAATTCTATAAACTCTATCATATGATGAATCTACTTTCGTTTATACTTCCATATCTCAATCTATCTTTTTTAGATATTACCTAAAATAGTTGATGAATTTTTCATAACTTAGGTAAGTGCTTTAGTAGGAATTTAACCCTTTCATGCTTATTTTAACTAGTTGGTTAGAACAACGCTTAGCTGGAGCGCCAAGGAATTTGGTGAGATCAAAGAGCAGATTGTATGGGCAAATACTATAATTGCAATGCTTGATCAAGCAGAAGAGACTAGAAGCCTTTCGTTCCAGGAGATGTGGCTGTGAAGAGAGCTAAAAACCAAACTACTTGGTCTATGCTCTGTTGAAAAGAGCGGCGAGACAGAGATCTAGGCTTACATGGCTCAGTCTGGGAGATGCTAACACAAATTATTTTCATATACATGCAAGGCGTAGGATTAGAAATAACTTCTTTGGTAGCTTGAAGGATGGGCATCAGGTCATTTCGTCAAAGAAGAACATTGAGGACACCCTCTACCAACATTACAAATAGCGTCTCGGCACACCTATGGAGAGACCTTTCACACTGGACCTGGACTATATCGGTATGGATCACTTTGATCTGTCTAATCAAGAAAATGAGTTCTCCGAAGAAGAAATTTGGGAGGCCATTAAGGACTCTCGCAAGGAGAAATCCCCTGGTCCTGATGGGTTTATCATGGCGTTTTATCACAGATGCTGGTCAATAATTAAGGCGGACCTTTTGGAAGCATTAAGATGTTTTTACCACCTCGACGGTCATGCGCTAGATCAAATCAATAGCGCATATACTGTCCTACTCCCTAAGAATCCTGGAGCTTGTGAGCCTGGAGATGTTAGGCCTATTAGCCTAGTTCATGGTCTTACTAAATTGCACTCAAAAGTTTTGGCCACAAGATTAAGCCCGGTGCTCCCAAACATCATTGGGAATAATCAAGGGGCCTTCTTGAGGGATTGATCCTTGCATGCCAATTACAAGCTTTTCAAAGAGTCAGCTAAGTTTTTAAGGAACAAAAAGTACAGCAGAGCCTTTCTCAGACTGGATATAGCAAAAGCTTTTGACACACTTGCATGGCAATTCCTCCTGGAAGCGTTCTTCAACAGAGGGTTTTGGAGTAGTATGGACGAATTGAATTTCGCTGCTGTTAGGTTCAGTGTCATCAAGTATACTCTTAAATGGAATCCTAGGTACCAAAATATGGCATGTGAGAGGGCTGCGTCAAGGATACTCTCTCTCTCACCGATGCTCTTCATCATTGCTATGGATGCTCTCAATCTCATCTTCGATAAAGTAGAAACCATGGGAATTATGGCATCTTTCCCAGCAGGTCATCCTATACCACAACACCAATCTATTTATGCAGACAATGCCATTGTCTTCCTCAAAACCTCAAGGGTCAAACAGAGACGGAGAAGACTGTTGACACTCCCTTTCTTGGAGCTTTACGTTAAACTCCGTCCGACAGATGGCTCACCATTATCTGATCCAACGCAGTACAGACAGTAGGTCGGCAGTTTGGTTTTCAGAGCCATTGAAAAAATTTGAAGGGCCTTCTTGTGGAATGGGACATATTTCGTCAATGGAGGACTTTTTTTTTTCGAGAACCCGCAACGGAGTGCGCGTTATTGTATTAAGCTGACAAGAAACGCCATAGAATGGCTACAACCCCACACATGCCTTTCGGCTTACAACGCACTCCTACAACAACGACAAACTCGCCTTGCCCAACCTCAAACCAAGAATGGCGAGAAGGCGGGGCACAGACTCTCCAGACCGCGTCACAGCCAACGCCGCCCAACAAACTCCACAACACGACCAACAACCAACGTTGCCCAGACCAACGAACCACTACATGCGCCTAGAAGATGGAGCGAGTGAGTGGCTGGGTGTGGCCAACTTGGGAATGAGCCGACTAGAGAGTGTTGGCGATGGCGTACATTGCGCTCCAGAGACTCACACCTTGGGCAGTAGCCAACACCGGCAAGATCACCACCTCCGAGAGCATTGGGACGCCCCTCGCAGCCAAAGCAGCGCCTTCAAGAAGGAAAGCGACGTGGCAGCGCCACCGCTGCCCGGTCTGACAGTCAGACCTAGGGTTTCCCCGAGCGTCGAGGGGAAGAACAGCCAGGCCCAAGAACACGCCTCCAAGGAGGAAAATGGCGCCCGCAGGCGTCATCGTGGTCAGCATCGGACGCACCGAGCAGGGTTTTCACCCGGGCCAAACACCGCCCCCAGCGACACGGAGACGAGCCAGAAACTGCCAGCCTGAACCACTACCGTGAGAAGCATCTGCTAGCCGACGGAGGAGAACGAAGCCCACCAAAACCACCGCAGCAGCCACCCAGCACGAACCAGGAACGAGAACGAGATGGTCTGATCCGGGGACTTCGGTTGCTGCCGCCACCGGAGGAACTCCGGCCACCACCACCGCCGGAGGAGGACCACCCTGGGGCCGGCCCTCCGCAGATGCAGAGCCGAGCCTGCGCGACCAGAGGGCGTGGCCCGCACGAGCCCATCTAGGCCCGCTCGAGCCCATCCGGGCCTGCGCACATACTGCCGCCGCCGGCGCAGCAAGCCGCCTCGCCACGGCCTCGCCAGCCCTCTTCTGCTCCGCATCGCCAGCCACACCGCCTCCGGTCCCCAGCAGGGAGGCCTTCCTCCAAGCCGCCGCACTAGGAGCCGAGAGGGACTAGGTCCCCGCCGCCCCCTTCACCGGCGTCGCACGGCTTTGCCCGGTGGCCGCCTTGGGGGGCGACGAGGAGAGGAGGAGGGGAGGAGGGGTGGCGGCGGCTGGGAGTTAGGGTTCGCCCCCCCGGGTCGCCCGGAGGAGGCGACGCGAGGGACGCGAGGAAAAGAATGGAGTCCCACAATTACGTTTACTTCAATTTTTCCTCAATGGAGGACATTGTCTCGTTAATTGGAGCACCATTTGTCATCCGAAGGTTTTTGGTGGTTTGGGAGTAATGAACTTACACATCTTGAGCGTTGCGGTTCAGGTGAGATGGGCATGGAATTTGAGAACTGAGGAGAAATCATGTAATAATTTGGCCTCACCACTTAATAACAAGTCAGACAAATTCTAAATGCCGATGCAACTATCACATTGGCTAACGGGGAGAAGACTTACGTTTAGCTAGATAAATGGATAAATGGGAAAAAGGTGGAACAAGTGGCTCCAGATTTTTTTTCGAAATGGGATTACCCCGGCCTCTGCATTGTTGATGCACACAGCCATTTATTAATAAAGATCATTCAAAAGTTTACAACTCAAGGATCATCGAGGGTCGATACAAAAATCAGCCATCGAAAAAATAAGGAAAAGCTAAGCGAACTAGGCATCTTGCAATCTTCTAATAGGGCACCAAGTAGCCTGGTAAAAAATATCCTGGGCAACCATTCGAAGGCGGTTGCATTCAGAAACCATGCACTCCCGCTGATCCTCCGGGAGCAGGAAACGCCAGAGCTAGATCCAGTGAACCATAGTGTGGATAACCTGCAAGAAATTAGTAGAGTCTTTTCTGTTAAAAGTGGCTCCAGATGTCTACAAGCTTATCCAACATACAAGGACAAAAGAACGGTGACGGAAGGGTTGCCTAACAACGCCTGGATGGATGATATAAAGAAACAAATATCGTTAAGTGCCTTTTATCAAGCGCTAACGCTTTGGGAGGAACTAAGAAATTTTCACTTGTCCATTCTTCCCGATGTTTGGAAGTGGTTGTGGGAGCCGAAGGGAATCTACTCAGTGAAATCTGTATATTTCGCACACTTCACTGGATCGACACGGTCTGGCTCTTCATCCGTGTTAGAACATGGACAACTGATCGACTAGCTAAGAGAGGGTTGCCGCATAACGAGAAGTGTGTGTTTTGCAACTCGGCAGAAAAAAACACACAACACTTGTTCTTTGGATGCGCGGTCATGAACATCATCTGGAGCACTACTCTGAACTTTGCAGACCTCACCGAGATTGTCCTTTCGATTGATAGCAAATTCAGAGAATGGTGGGTGCAGGCTCCAGATAGATTGCATGGATCAGCTAAAAAGAGTTTCAACACAATTATTATGCTCACGGTTTGGACGATTTGGCGAGAAAGAAATGGGCGTGTGTTCTGAAATGAGTACACACCAATCCAACTTCTAATCAATGAAATCAAAACTGATGCAAAAAGGTAGTGTCTAATGTGGTACTTGGCTTTCAGGTTTAGACTTTCAGGTCGTTTTGGTAGCTGTCAGGCCCAGGTCGTCAGGCTGTTTTTTTTTCTCGTGTGAATCTTGTTGTCTGGTTCTTGTACTTTTGCACTCTAGGTTTCTTCTCTTTTTTACTATTATATTGCAGTCCGTACGTTATCAAAAATATTTCATGTCAAACATTGGAGAAATCAAGATCGTCCAAACATCTTCTCTGGACCCTGAAACTGATGACACCGTCCGATCCTTTTTTAGGTATGCAAGCTCGCCGCCCCTTCTATCCTTATGAAATCAGTTCTTAGAGCCCGATAACAAATCAGACTTGCAGTTGCCAAAATAATATATGCATATGGATCTCAATCTCCTCTACGATGTGGGATCGTACGTAGGTCGCAGTTTTAGGTCCTATTGTCTCTCCAAGCCTTGATGGATCGTGAGTATTAGGGAGCACTGCCGGGTAGCTTTCTGCCGCCAGGGCCATATGGCGGCCGGTGTACTTCCCGCTCCTCTTTGAGAGAACAGACCCCAACCCTAGCAACTTCTTCGACAAACTGCCGCTCGCGCACGAACGCGCCACCTGAGATGCGCACCTTAGATCTATCGCCACGCTGCCACATCTGCCACTGACGATGCAGCCTCTCAATGGGAATATAGCCAGTGGGAAACATCGTGGAGGTTGGCGTTGCGCTAGGATGGTGATGGTGGCGGTTGTACTAGCTGTCGCAGTGCTCGGAGGACTCACCGTATGTGTGAGACAGGTTGGGGACTTGGGGTACTTCGAGATGTTCCGCGAGCTTCTGGCGGAGTGGAAGGTGTATGGTATCGTCGACAGTAGCCCTGTTGATCACAGAGGTAGCGGCCTTGAACGGTTTCATCGTCTCCAGCAGGTGCAGCGACGCCCACGGCAATGGATCTGGATCCTCATCTCCTTAATTTCTTCCTTGGTATTATAAGTCGTTCGGCTCATTCTTGATTGGTTGGCTCCTTTGCTTCTTGAGCTGCGCCGATCTAGCCGTGCTTGAGTAGCATGGATTGGTGTGCCTCAGAAGATCCTCTACGTAGAAGGACACGCGGAAGGAACTCAACGCTCACGTGTACACAAATGTTTAGTTTTGATCTTCCACTCCTTGGAGCGTGTCTCTGGCGCTTCGCTGTTAATCGACATGGACGAAGAAAATAAGAGTTGTTCAAAAAAAAAAAATAATAATAGGTGACTTTCACCATCGGCGTCGATATTATTAAGGTGGCATTACTGAAGTCTCTAAAGATATAATTCTTTTACTTTTTACTTCGTACCTTGTCTCATACTATTATAATATTAATCTATTTGGTAGCATCTTTATTATGGGGGAAATGGAGTTGATCAACTGGTTGAGATTATTAAGGTAAAGACCTTTGTTACATTTGTTGGTTTTCTTCCCGACCATTATTCTTCAATCTTCACAATGACATTCCAGGTCTTAGGTACTCCAACTAGGGAACATGTCAACTGAATAAATCTAAACTTATGGAAAATGCCATGATATGTTCACAAAGCTCTCATTTGCATCCGTTCTCATCTTCCTCCAACATGGCTTAGAGCATCTTTATTCGCGTTCACAAACCGTTCCACAAAGAAATTAGGTCTCTGCCAGTCAGAAAGCCGTGCCTAGCTGTGCATCCCAAAGGCATTTTCGATCCGACACATTTGAATATCGTGGCTGGCGGCCCTATGCCGTCCTGGGCACGCCCTCGGCGCTCCGGATGGAAGACGTGTCCTTCACCATGTAGGTAAAAGAAGGGTGTGTACCACCTGCCAGAATCAAAGCCGGCGCAGTTCGCGTGTGCCTCCCCTCCCGCCACTGCCCATTTTAATGAGATAGTTCGCATGCGCCATGCGCCTGTTTTCGTGGTGCATCCCCCCTCACCCAAGCGCCCATTTCGCCGCTTGTTGTTCGCCAACTCGGCCCTAAATGCGGCAGTACTATGCACACAAACAATGCACGCAAGGTGCTCAACCGTTTGATTGGTAGGCGCTGCCACTTGTGGTTCTTGCTTCTCTCGCCGTTGTTGATTTTACTAACAATTAATTTAGACTCGTAGACCTGGACAGCCATTGGTTTGATTAACAGAATTACTTGTGTGTTTAAATTTGTTGCGTGTTCAAAAACTAGATATTGCAAAAAAAAAATTCCTTGTGGCAACACGTTTGGGGGGACCTGGCTGGGAAGGGCCCGCTCGTAAGGCTGCACGACGGGGCATCGTCCCCAAATTGACCAATTCGTCACTTTGGTCAAACATTGTTTGGAAACGCGACTTGAGATGCTCTTAGTGTTGGTAGTTACATATTTTAAATTGTTCTTAGAACATATCTAAAAACCATGTTTGTATTAATGTATTATGTCTCTGCTTCAAATAATATCTTGTTCATAATTAGTTGGTACTTACTCACTTTCTTTATTTCCATTTTAAAAATATGACTCTTATCTGGCCAAGTATAAGTCCTTGCCTTCCTTTTTATATGTTCTTTGTGTACCACATGTGCTCATGATCTTGTTGCAAACCTTGAAGAGGAATTGTTTTTTTTCGAAAAGGGGCGGAGCCCAGCCTCTGCATCGAAACGATGCATACGACCTTTATTAAAAAAGCGAAGTTCAGCAGTACTATAGCAGTTTTACACCACATAGTAGGTAAGGTTGAAGAGGAATTGTAGGCGTATTTTTCTGGCACATATCTACTTCTCGATGACGTGTTTTATGTTGCATGCTCCATGAAGCTGCATCATTAAGAGATGTTGATTCAGGTGACAATGTTAAGTTGTGGTGGCCTCAACATGTTACTTTGGAGCCGGACGGCGACCTCTCTAGTGAGTATATTACTGCATATACGTCCATGAGTACAACATGGTGTTGCTGATAAACTCTGTTGGAAAGTAATTCCTCAACAAGACATATGTTTTGAATTTCTAGCGGCTTCACAAAATACTTGTGTTTCGAGCAGTATTTTGTGGTTTTAATTATCTATGTGAAGCATTGATAAAGAATCTTCTAGCATTTTATTCCTCTTTGATATTATATAAAGGCTCTACAAGAGGTTGCACCAAAAGACTGCAAAAAGTCCCTAAGTGTACTTACATTAGTACAAAATATTTTTAGATTGTCTATTTTACATCCATACAGAAATATAAATAATCATAAACTGTTATATTTTCCTTTGCCCCATATTAATTGGCTCGGATTTGTCTAGATTTCGATTTTGTGAACTCATGTCGATTGATCTAGATTAGTGTGTAGAGGCAGTTACAATAATTCCACTATCAATTCACTACTCCAATGCAGGTAGTAATCCCTCATTACAATTCCAAAACATGTTTTCTGATCAAAGAGGAAGCAAACCACATGTGTATTCAACATGATTCAATATAGTTCCATTGGAAAAATTGGAGGGTTATTGCATTTGATTTAATGCAGTTACTGTGGCGCACCCCCGGAGGTCGTAGGCTAGACAAACCCAGATCTGCATCTGGCATAAGCCTAACCTAGATCTCTAGGTCCTACAGGATGAGAATCGGTAACACAACAATGACTCTACGACTCAAAGAGTAATACAAGCTCATAACTGAGCGAAAAACCAAAGTATTACAAGCAGAGGTCACTGACCTGGCATTCATAAATCAACGGAAGCGAAGTTATGCTATTCTAAATAGCAAGATAGCAAAAGGCCTAAGAGGCCATGAGCATAACGACGACGTCCCAGCCCATAGATTCCAGGCTGCCACCTGGGAATCCCAAGCTACTCGTCGATGTCGATCTAGAAACCTTCATTTGTTGGAGCGACTTCGTCTGAAACAAAGCATGCAAAGCTGAGTACAGGGACTCAGCAAGACTTAGTACAACCTTTTAGCAAAGCTGGTATGCGAGACTTTATGTGGAGCTTATTTTGCGGAAAGCCTTTTCCTTTGTAAAACAAGAGGGAGCAGAAGCTCGTCTATTCAGATCATTTTCAAAAGGGGATAAGAGAGCGATATCTCTAGCTCTACGATCATCATATTGAATCCACCGAATCTTCATCATCAGCTGAACCTATCAACTAGGATCACCCCCTCGACACCCTGAGAAGGGATCCTTATTCACACATTGATTCCAAGTTTTACGATTAGGTTAAATTGTCTATGATCACAGAATCCATCACCAAGTCGTCCGTAACCGTGGACACGGCTTTTCGAAAAGATTTACCCTGCAGGGGTGTACAACTTTACCCACACGCACCGACCGACTCTTAGCGCCGTCATGTACACGCTTCCTTGGCGTGCCGGCAGAGGGTGGTCGACCAAAACCTTTCCCTTACTTCGCCTATTCCATGAGTCAATCTAACTGGGAAACTCCGTCATCGTAGGTAGCCATTCTCCGGGGCGGTCCCGGTGTGCAGGGGATCCAGTTCAATGCCTCCGCATCCTTCACCCTAGCCACGTCCCTGTATGATGCACCTTTGAAAACCTTTTCACGCCTTCGCCATGCAGAATGCCAAATGGAACTCGCAAACTAATTGACTCATGGGTAAGCTAGGCAAGTTTGGGCCAAGGGGTTCCCATGGGCCTCGTGTGGCTGTACGCTCAGTCTTGGTTCCGAAGGCGAGAACTCAGGTCCTAGTATCGGCGAGAACGAGTCAAATCACCACATCCCCATGTGGCGGCCCATCCAAGCCTTTAAGAATGTTTAATTATCATCACTGATCTCACCACGTCATCCTGTCTTACTAGGTTCATTCGCAGCTCTGATTCATCAACCGGATGGATCAGAATTCGTCAACTAAGCATGGCTAAGCATATTCGATATAATGGTTCTAGCGATGCACACATAGCTCAAACCTAGTCTTGCTGGGAGCAGTGGATCAGAGTATTTAGGCTACAAGTATGGTAAATGCAACACACATAGGATAACTATATCTGCCGATAAAATATATTGGAATCGTATGCAATATGTAGGAACCAGAAGTAAAAGCATTTCGAAATCATAATATGAACCAGGCTAGGGCTTGCCTTTGTCCCTGACAAACCAATGTGGATCTTCGAAGATCCCATGCTTGAATTGTTCGTCGGTGGACAGACATTGACCTTCGGTGCTGTCGATCTTCACCATCTCGGCACTTGCTCTATCCATCGCGAAGAAGAAAATACCGCAAAAGTAGAACAACAATCAACACATGGCATTGATGCAATGCACATACAAGGATGATGATATGACATGTTAATTAGGTACTGAAATAACCCTAAGACATCATCAAATTAATTGAGGTTCGACGGGACTAGGGTTAGTAGTTCCGGAGCCTCAAAGGGGGTTGATTAAGTTCTTCTAAAACAAATAGGGTTCAAAGTTGTTTATCAATGCATGATTTTGTATCCAAATTGTAGATCTCATTTTTCTGAAAATTTTGATATACTATACATATTTTTCTGATTTAAAATGAATAGGTTATGAATTTTACAAGTTTTATTATTCATTTTAAATCATTTTCTGGAAATTCCTGGAAAATAATAAAAGCCTGACATGTCGGACCCACTGTCAGTGTTTTAACAATTTATAAACATTTAGGAAATAATAAAAATCTGACAACGGGTGGGACAATCTTCGACATCCACCGCATCGCCATCTACATCCGAGATGGCGGAAAGCACTTCGGTCAAGTACGAGGATCTGACTGACGAGCTCAAGAAGAAACATGACGAGATCAAGGCAGTCCTCGAAGCCGACCTCATCGGCTCTTTCCACAGAACCCGCTCCCATGGCATCAGGTGGAAGGGGTTCTCACCTGAAGGCGCGCTCGATGGAGTGGACCTGTCCACCCCGTCAGAAGAACGCACCAAGTTGCTGCGTCAGAGGATCAACTCCATGGTGGCTCATTCGCTGCACCGCCACTCTGAGAACCTGGTGAACACTTTGGAGCGTGTTGCAATGCGCATGATCCAGGAAATCATGAGCCATCAGTACCCTCTGTCAGGACCAGCTCTCGGGACCTATCAAGGAGAGGTGCCGCTCCAGTCCCGTCCACCGATGCCATGCGCATTGGCAGCACCGGAAGTGCCGAGTTCACCGGCATACGCCGTCGGCATGGCGGAAGATATGTACCCTGGGAGGCCACAGCCAGGACACTTGTTCAACATCCACATGGTAGAACTTGGGTACCGCCCTGGTAAGGGTAGTGACGAGGGCAGCTGCTCTCATGGCAAGGATAAAGAGGGGGCTGGTCCACGTGGTCGGCCCCGACACTGCCACAAGGTCCTGGTGATGATCAAGATGGAGGCCGATTCCAGCGATCGGACCGTATTATCCGCACCACCGGCTCTCCCAGTATTTGGCGTCGACCTCACAGGTGACGGAAAGTTAGGGTATGGGTTCACCTCGGCTGATGAGCTAGAGGAAGTCGACATCGGCCCTGGGGATAAGCCGCGACCAACTTTTATCAGCAAAAAGTTGGATCCACAGCTCAGGAGTCAGATGATTGCTCTATTGAAAGAATACCCAGATTGCTTCG
Source organism: Lolium multiflorum (assembly GCA_030979885.1). Lineage (NCBI taxonomy): Eukaryota > Viridiplantae > Streptophyta > Magnoliopsida > Poales > Poaceae > Lolium > Lolium multiflorum. Next base: position 311,373,496 of record CM061753.1, read on the forward strand.
CATGGGACTACACAGAGATGCCGGGGTTAGACAGGAGCATCATCGAACATCGGCTCCCCCTTAAGAAATGCAGTGGTGCTACGCGGTGCGCTCCTGTCGGTGACACCATGTCTTCTCCCCGCCAGCTGACTGTCGATGTCGCAGACTTGGAGGTTGCTGCCCGCGGGAAAAACAGCATGTCCGCCGCCCGAGGGGGAAACCGCACGCCCAAGATCCCCGACGCAGCGGACGAGATCGAGGTCCGTTGCGCAACGAAGCGCAACTTGGAGGAGCTGCAGCTGCAGATCACGCATCTCCCGCACACGCCGACGTACTAGGAGGCCGCGCGCAGCAGCCTGCAGCCTCACCGCCGCTGACATGTGGCGGATAGCGATCCAAGCCGGAAGCGGTGACGGTGACGGCGACGGAGGGAAACAGACCTGGTGGAAGGGCATCCCGGGAGGTGTCGATGTAGAGCCCGGGGCCAAGGTCGCGCGGGGTTGTCCGAAGAGAAGGGCACTGCGACTTGAGCCGCCATGGCGCGGCAAGGATGGCGGGAGGATAGCAGAGGGACAGCGGCGGCGCGGTTTCCACGGAAACGGATCAACGCCGCTCCGACGCTCAGCGCTTTCCTTTATTTTTCCCAAGAGAGAATCCCGTCGCGCGAAAGAAAGAACCCAAAACTAACAAGACGCGATCTCGGTCCATCCATGAACGGAATTGAAAAGTAAACGACACGTATTAGTTAATTTCTACTTAGGTTGCCTGCTTTTCGCAAATCAAACTTGCCTTCTCCACGTATCAGAAACCAACCGATCTACTAGAAAAATAAACTATCCCGCGTCTAAAACCACTAGATCTAGGCCCAATTCGACTTGCTCATCTCGCGCTGCTGCCTGCCAGAACTAAGTAAAAATAAAAGGAAACCCAGCTTTGATTTCTCCTACGCAAAAAAACAAGAGAAAACCACGAACAAACGAATCTATTCATCCTAGCTAGGAGAACAAATCCACCAAATGGAAGAATCGAACCACTTAAGAAAATAGAGATGTATGAACCATCGGTTACCTGCTGGATCTCCACGATAAGGTCGGAAAGAGGGAAGGACCTGCTATCCTCGCCTCGCCGAGTCCCTGATCTCTGCATGCCGCAGCCGGACATGGCCACCACCATCTCCATCTCCGGTCGCCAGCCATGGCAGCGTGGCTCCTCTCCTCTCCTCTCCGAGCAAGAGTCAAAGTCTAAGTCATAGTCATTCGCGCACCCCGCCCGCGGTCCGTGGCGACGGGGTTCTACTTATAGAGGCTAGCGGCCTGGTCGGATATGTTGGGGAAATTTTTTGAGCGGGAATGAGATGATATTTGGGATCCCTCTCACTTCTTGAACGGTTGCTTGATGGAATGATGGATGGCTGAGATAGGTATCACGTGGATCGTTGACATGGACTGATCTATGGGAACAAAACGAGGTGTAAATCCGGCCTGAATTACGATGTGACTGCATGCGCTTGATTGCTGGCGCCTCATTTTATGGTGTGAAGTTATGATGTTGGCCTATTCTACAGGCGCCATCTCATCCCAGTTATGGAATGACATATCTTTAATTCCTTTGTTACATCTCTCACTAATTTCACTTACCCCGCTTGGATGCTCCTCTCATATGATGAATCGATCATCCTCAACCCTGCACATGGGACAACAATGGAGTCGGACACAACAACGTCGATCGGTCGAGGACACTAGCGCCAAGAGATCATGGGCTGCGATCGCGACATCGTTGGCTATGGGATTAGGGTCAAGTCAGCGTCAGCCATGGACTTTCTTTGGCCTAGCTAGCGAGCTCTGCTCGAACATGGGAGAAATAAGCAACTTTACTGCTGGTAACACTTCTTTGACATGCACCGAGGAATATGAAGTAGAGAAATTTATAATACCAGCAAATTCTCAAGCAAAGATCTGTTTTAACATACATTTTACAGTAGTACATATTTCTAACTTGAATGTGTAGAACAATTTTATTCATTGCCCCGTTTGGTTCGCAACATAGATATACACGTAAACCTGGAGCAGCTAGATATACAAGGATCCAAGAAAAAACTTGACTATACATGAGTTGAACAATCTCATCCATCACATGACCATCACCATCAGCTTGTAGCAAACTGGAGTCCCAATCTATCACAGCGCTAATACTACATGTTCCACTCACTAGTTTTTTACCATTTGAAACAAGAGAAAATAAGCCTCAACTCAAAGAAATTGTAGCTGAATGCTCACTACATATCTCAACACAAGTGGTGCACAGCTAGCAAGGATCACAATGCAGCCTCTTCTTGGCTTCTCACGTGTATAGGTTGTCAACTACTTGCAGCCTCAAAGATATGATTTCAGGTTCTTCACAGCGCCAAATGACATGCCTCCAGAGCCTATTTGATTTTGTATATGTGAAACCTGCAAGAAATAATTGCCAAATATTGTAAAATTCTGCTATACAAGATAACAAAACCTAGTGTACATGCCAATTGGACACAAATTAAGCACATAAACAACCATCTTCTGGTTTGTAATGGCCGGAACACCAAACGTTTACTAGCTTAAGTAACGTTTAGTATCTAGCAATTCAGAAAACAGAAGTACATGGGCAGAATCTCTACCTGCTTGAGGAAGAACACGGAAGACGCTGACAGCGGCATCCTCTCCGGCAACATCAGGAACGGAAGTCATAGTCATTCACGCACACCGCCCGCGGTCTGTGGCGACGGGGTTCTACTAATAGATCCTAGCCAGTCAGGTTTGATATCTTGGGGGAAATTTTGAGCGCGAATGAGATGACATTTCGGATCTCTCTCAACTCTTGCATTGTTGCTTGATGAAATGATGGACGGCTGAGATATGTATCACTTGGATCACTGACATGGACTGCATGCGCTGGTACTAGTTGGTTGTTGGCACCTCATTTTCTGGTGGGCAGCTTTGATGTTGGCCTATTATTCCGGGTCAGAGCACCTAGTTATGGCCGGTGTTACGGCATGACATATCTTTAGTTCCTTGGTTACATCTTCATTCACTAATTTCCTCATTTTCTGGTGGTTACACTCCCTCTCTTTGAGTTGTCATACCTAGTTATGGCCTTGCCGTGTCATGGCATGGAAATCTTTTATTCCTTGGTTACATCTTTCACTATTTTTTCTTAAACCTCTTGGATGCTCTTGTCATATAACGAATAAATCATTCGCAAGCCACAACAACATCCAATTGATCATGGGCCACAGTCACGCCAGCCTTGCCTATGGGATTGCGGCCATGACAGCGTTAGCCATCTAATTTCTTTGGATTAGATAGAAGCTTTGCTCGACTAGGGGGGAAATAGGCAACTTTACACCTTTGGCATGCACTAGAATATGAACATGTCGGGAAATTTCTAATACCAGCAAATTCTCAAGCAAAGATTTCTCATAACATGCATTTTGCAGCAGTATACATTTCCAACTTGAATATGTAGCCAAAATATTACCAATTTTATCCATTGTCCTATTTGAAGCAGCTAGATACTAGGATCCAAGAGAAAACTTTTCAATACATGACTTGGACAATCTCATCCATCACATGACCACCAGCCGCCTGGAGCAAATTGGAGTCTCAAATTCCAGCTGCGGTAAGAATGTTTACATGTCAACTATCAAGTCGCTAATATTACAGTTTATATACACTGGGTTTTTATCCCATTTAAAAACAAAAAGAGAAAACAAGACTCAATTAAAAGAATCGTATCTGAGTGCTCACTGTACATATCACAACACAAACGTTTAACATCTAGCAAGGATCAACATGCAGCCTCTTGGCTTCTCACGTGTATAAGTTGTCAACTACTTGGAGCCTCACACCGATGATTACATTTTCTTCACAAGGCCAAAGACCTTAAGAACCTATTTGCTCAGAATTGTAAATTTTACTATAAAGGAAAACACAACCTAGTGTACATGCCAATTTGACATAAATTAAGCACATAAACAAATCATGTTCTGGTTTGTAAGGGATTGAACACCAAAATTTTAACAGCTTCTCAAGTTTTGTACATTCTGTATCCAGCAATTCATTTACTACAAACAAGGTATGCCTCTATTCAAAGAACCAACCATGGAATCTTAACCTGGTCGAGGAAGAACATGGCCAAGGAGCACGACACTGGCAGTGGCGTCCTCTCCAGAAACATCATGAATGTCGCGGCTGCCGGCAACGGAGTCATCGACAGTGACCCTGGGCAGTGAGGGCCATAGACCAATATCTTTGCGCTGCAGCAAACAAACAGGGCTAGCCATCCTCCTGCTCTAAGTAGAGGTGCAACAACAACACGTCCTAGTGGCGTCCTGCCCAGATTCACACATAGAAAAATTAAAAGAGGGTTCAGATTCACAATCAAAGCAACCAAACAAGATAAGTACATGCACTTCAGCTAGCTAGCATCATGCACACATTATTGTGCACTAGTAAGACAAAGCCTATTGACATTATAAATGCCATCAACTTCCCTTTGTTTACACAGAGTTTTGAATACCTGGCAAGAAGCTTGCATGCTTTCCTCGGCCAGTTTGGCTTCCCTCTTGAATCATCTCTTCATCGTAACACAAGGTTTCTGTGATTGTCATCCTCGCCTTATAGTTGTATCCCGAGCGAAATCTAATGCACTGGTTAATGATATTGCACATACACCAAAAGAGGTAAACAGTGGATAAAGCAAGTGATAAACTCTGACGCCTTTCTTATTTCTCTTAGCAATCAAGCAACAATGGTTTTAAGCATCACAATTAAGCAAGCAAGCAACATTGATTTTAGTTATAACCTAGCAACTTGAAGTGGGAAACTGTTATGGTGCTGCTAGAGGGATGGCGCGAGAGGGCCGGCCGGGGGCCTTGCCCACGGCCGGTGGCAAGAGGGAAGGGATTTCCTTCTTAATTCTTGCTTGATTAGATTGATACATCTCCTCTCCTTATATAGAGAGGTTTACTTGACCCCTAAGCAAGCTACCCTTATCTCTAATTAACCCTAATACTAATGGGCTATAGCACCAGCCCAAGCCCATTACATACTCTAACAGAAACAACAATCAACAAGCATTGGAACATATATTGGTTACAAAATGCCATCAGTTTTCTCTGGCAGCAAGCAGGCTCGGCTTCAATAAGTGTAAACAACAACTAAAGATCCCGAGCTACATCTAATAGCAACAACACAAACCACAGATTCTCAACTCTGTACTCATAAAACAATCTGCAACAGAAAACTGTACAAAACAAGAACCTATGTCAACATCCACCCAACAAAGAAGACCTCTAATAACCATGTAACAGCAAGTTGAGGCTACTAACACAAAATCATCAAGTTCATTGGCTTACCAAGAATACTAGCACCAAGGCATCTAATAACCAGGACAAGATATCCGATTCTTACCAACATAATTTAGAAAGCTAAATGCCAGATATCCATTACCACCACAAGTTCCAAATAAATGTGATCAGCTCAATGACCAAAGCATAACATAGCCACAACACCATGTTCGTGGTAACAAAGAGCACATCGGAGCCAGCGCTCAAAGGTGTGAACCAGGAGCTCACCATAGAGTTTGTAACAAAGGCCCGCACGCGTGTCTTTGGTGACGAGCCACATCACCTCCGCATGCACTAGGCCAAGCATAACCTGCAGATAGCAGAAAACTCATTGTTAAGATGTTCATTAATAATCCCCGCAAAAAAATATGTTCATTAATAATACTATCGATCGCACAGAAAACATAGCGCAATGAACAATCTTAGCCAAAACAGTCTGAGCGAAGTGGTACTATAAACTACACATCAAAGGCAAATCACAGTGAAGTTTGCGTAAGATCAGTTACATTTCATCCTTGCAACCACATGTTTTTCATTATATATGCAGTCCAAATTAACAGCTTAGTAAGAAGTGAAATTGCCAGAAAACCTAAATAATGTCAACTATTGAACTAACATATATATTCTATTTAAGATGCAGCTATTCTAAAGAAAACAACAATGCCCTGTTGCTGATAAGCAACAGAACTTACTTTGATTCTGTTTCATTACTAAAGTCTTGTGTCAGTATTTAAGTGAAGTGATCATGGCAGACTAAAACTATGAATGAAAACCTGAACCATCACACTCTAAATCTTTCCAGGTTTTCAGATCAGCAATGGCCAGCACATGGATAAAATATGCATGCACATGACTACTTTGAATACTCATATAAGAGAAGCGCTATCACATCTAATGATATCAAGACCAAGAACATGTAGAAAATATTATGTCTGGCCAGCCAGAACCGGAACCTACAGTTGCAACTCCCTCCAAGGCAACTTCCAGCTCTACTTTTCCTTTCCCACTGATGTCACATCAGGGCCGCACTTCGCTGCCCCGTGTAGTGCTGCAGCATAAAATAAGTTTGGCTTGTCAGTCACCTGCATGAAAACAACGGAATAATAAAAGCTAACCTCCAAGGTACAAGATACAATTGCTATCCGAGGCTAGGGATCAACACAAGCACAAGGAATGCTCAATAAGCAACGATTAAAAATGTTCATAATTTCATATACACACACGTCATCCTCAAATCACTCATCTTGTGATTATTTGGAGATGACATTAAATAAGAGGTTCATATCGATCTTGTTAAGCCCTGGGCAGCGGGCGATGCTCTTACCTTCGAATTCATTGGTTTTTTTTGAATAACAATTCACTGGATTTTAATCGACGCAGGCAGCTCCACAATAGAGAAATGTTTCTACGCACACACTTTGTAAAGCAGCAGTACAACTACTCCGCTCTAGCTAGATGCTCCTCCTCGTTGCGTTGGTAGAGTGGCAGTAGTACACATACGAGAGCTGTAAAATTCGTTGGGCAAAATCCCAAGGCACAAGCACACGACACACATGACAGGCAGTTCACACTCACCATTCTCAAAAGCCGAGCCCACCACGAGGAAAAGGTAGGTCCGGGGCTGGACACCACCACTAGTAGAATCTAGCCAATCCAGTTACAATAAAGCAGGGGGGCATACCATGACTGGAAGGCGGTGGAATAAAAGTCCCGCTAGAGTCTAGACCATGCAAGTATAAAACATGAGCAAAGCAAAGGCAAACATTTTTTACACTCATGTATAGATTGCACTCAGGTAAATGTATAGACGATCTCTTGTTGTGTCTTATAACTGTAAAGTGCAAGCATACATGATGTGTTGTATCTCACAAATTGAGCCACAACAAGGAAAACATAAGAAGCTAGTCACCATCTAGAAAAAAGCACGCAAAACACAGTACATCTAGTTTCATGAATTAGTATACAGTCCTAAAATGGATTTTTGCAGCTAGTCGATCGCCTGAGAACTCGTTCACTGCTGCAACCACTATAAAGATTATTATACTACAACAACAAGGAAAGAAAATAGGAAAACCTAAGGACCAACTTAGGCCTTAGGATAGGCATAAACCTAGGGAAAATCCCAAATTCTAACACACAATAGACCACACCGACAGCATACACTCAAAGTCCATACAAATAGTAAGAGGACCCAATCCAAAAAAGGCAAGAAGGGGCTCACCCGTGGCTGCCAAGCCTCGGAAAGACGCCACACCTGAGCAACGTCGCCTAACCCCACATGGCCGACAACAGATGTCTTTCGTTAGCTTCAGGTAGCTGCTTCCTACTCCGATTAGGTGCACATGCTACAACCTGGTTGAGCAAAAGGAGCATAGATGTGTGAGTAAACGAAACATCACATTTTTTTTTCAGTACAGTTACTGAAATATACGACAATGCACCATTAAAGAATTCATTCACTAACCATGGCAAAAAATATGGACTCATAACTCTTGCAATCTTGCAACCAAACATGGTGCTTATTTCGGATCTAAAAAGCTAGGTCCATAAACATTTGATAGAAAAATTAAGAAATATGATTAATTACTCAAGGTCACATGATAATTGAAAACTGAACAAAATTTAGGTTCTATCCTAGAAAATCAATAATTTTGATGGCAAAAACACACAAGAACCCTAACTTGTCATTACACATGAACACCGCAGGACAACTGTGCAGTATTTTGTCTCATCATTCAGGTCTTAAACAATGAATACCGACACCACGGGACACCTATAAGGAACCTGAAGATGAGCTTTAAGATGGTAGGAAGATATATTCTATAACTGCAACTGCAAGAAATAGAAGATAGTAGAAAGATAGCTCCTAGAAGAGCTACCAGCCACATTATATGCAAACCATCCTAAATAACAATTGCTACCGCTCCAGGTTTAGCCTGCACTAAGTAAATATAAAGGTCATCCGATAGTTTCTAGTAAGAACACAAATTAAGAATTAGTAACATGTAAAATATGCTACAGCATAGTTTGTTGACATGGCAATATAGCCACCAATTACATTTCAAAACTATGAATGCCCCAGATTCCAAAAAAAAAACAATCAGTTCCTTCTCTTGCAGATTCAAATGCAAAAAAGTTGACAAACTGGTTTAGCATATGGCAAAGAAAATGGCAGCCACGAAAAAAAAAACCATTGTGGGTAAGTAGGCAAGGAAGTATGATTAAAATAACAAGAATGGCATCTTCACAGAACATTATAAACCCAATTTTTCTTACACTATTTCTCAACCAGAACTAGAACAATTTCAGATAATGGAGCTATTCTCCCTAAACAAGACCTGATCAAGATCACATGGTACTAACCAGTAGCATTAATAATCATATAACCGAAACTTGAGACTAGTAACACAAAATCATCAAGTCCATTGGCTTAACAAGTATTACTTGCACCAGGATAAGTCACACACGATGCACGTGCAAGATACACCCCGCCCGCTATATATATACTAGAGGAGGCCAAGCTCCAACTTTCGCTATAACTGCAACTGCAAGAAATAGAAGATTGTAGAAAGGTAGCTCCTGCCAGCCACATTGTACGCAAACCCTCCTAAATTAAAATTGTTACCACTCTAGGTTTAGCCGAATTAGTCACATGTAAAATCTTCTATGGCATGATTTGTTGACACAACAATACCACCACAGCACGGCAACAGTTTCATTTCAAAACTATGAATGCCCCAGATTTTCCAAAAATAAAACCAAACATTAAGCTCCTTCTTTTTCATAGTCAAAAACAAAAAAAAGGTTGAGAAACCGACTTGGCATATGGCAAAGAAAATGGCAGCCACAAAACAAAAAAAAAACATTGGGATTAAGTAGCCAAGGAAGTATGATTAAAAATAACAAGAATGACATCTTCACAGAATGTTATAAACCCAATTGTTCTTACTCTATTTCTTAACCAGAAATAGGACAATGTAAAATAATGGAGCAAGATCACACCGGATCACACCGTACTGACCAGTAGCATTCATAACCATATAACAGAAAGCTGAGGCTACTAACATAAAATCATCAAGTCCATTAGCTTGACAAGAATAATTGCACCAGGACGCCTAGATTTCAGATTGATAGCAATAGATTATATAAAGCTAGATGGCATGATAGGCCGGAGTATAACATAGCCACGACGAGCGCAAGGGAGACAAGATCAAAGGGGTGAACCAGGAGCTCACCATAGAGGTTGTAACAGAGGTCAGGTCGCATCGACCTCGATGCATAGCCACATCACCTACGCCTGCATCATACCAAGTGGAATCTGCATATAACAGAAACAACATCAAGATAAAGTAACTCATAGTAGAAGGACATTGTTTTACAGAAATGCTCCTATAATTAACAATAATTATCCGGTAGTTAAAAAAATGTTTTACACTCTTTTCAGTTCACAAATACACAAGCATATAGATATGGACACGATCTCCAATATGCATATTTGACCATTATATTTTACTGGCATATGTTAGTAAGCAAATTAACAAATTCTGTATCACTAATCTAGTGATATTATTTTCACTTTAGCAACATATAAATATATTTTAGTTTCCTCAGCAAATAGTAGTTCTTCTACTCCGTTTACAAACAGGGTAGTAAACAAAAAAGTCATCAAACTGCTCCATCGTTCATGTGAAACTATCATCTATGTCACCAAATTTCACGGTTGCCATAGTACAAACTAACAAACCCATGGAATTTCTGAAAATCTAGAGTGCTCTCCGAGAAAAATAATCTCTATGAGAAAAACTTCCCTCAAAAAATTGGTATCAATCTGAGATATATAATCCAAATGGGAAAAAATCCTCTACGGAAAATAAAAATACTCAAAGGTCATCAAAACAACCACGTAATCAGCTAAAATAAAAAAATGATGAAGTCCGAGTGACGAATAGAAATATCTCCAAGGAGAACACATAAAAAGTATGTAATGACAAAATTACTAAGAATTTATCCAAAGAAGCCCCACTAGAAAATAAATAGTGAGAATATGCATTTATTAATACATGTCCAACAGTCAAACAATATGATATGAAACGTGATTCGATTTTACACAGGCAATCTCCTAGCATATGCCAGTTGATACTAACATAAATAACAGTGCATACATGTTAAATAGTAGGCTACTCCTTTCGGGCTTATTTTAAGTCATATTTGCAATAGTATTAAAGTTCCTACGATCGGATGAACAACAAGACATCTGCTTTTCAGCAGTAGCACGGCAAAGAACATTAATTACTATGGTAGTTATATGGATTAAAAGGCCTGGAGAAGAGACCCTCTGGATGTGTCTCCTGATATGCAGGGAAGACATTCTTTGGTCAGCATGTACCATCCTCGTCGTCATTATCGTCGCTAGGCGCTTGCTCGGGGGCTACACATCTGTGACCCGTAAGGTGCAACCATGCTGCGAGGGTCACATCAACGCTTCTTAGAGAAACAACAAGCCCATGTAGGTTCTCGTCCTACTTACAAGGCTCGAGTCAAGGAAGAGTATTACGATGGTTATCTCATCGTAGAATCGGCGACGAACGCCTCGATCGATCTTCTCGAGAGCGGAATACCTCATCTCTATTTTCTTGGCTGCTCTGAGTAAAGCCGATTTTATGAGCCTTCTAGCTCTTCCCTGGCAAATCAAAAAGAGGTGTGAACCGAGGGCTAATTAAGCGATAGCAAGGTTTAAATATTTTTTTATGCTAAAGCTTCCAACGTAACAATGATGCATTTTAACCCAGACTCCGTGACAAACCATAAAATGCCATGGGCTCTATTTACTACACAACATGTACAGTGTATTAAGCTTCCACCATAGCAGCGATAACAATATTAAAGCAATTTTGATGCTAAGCCTCTGCCCTAGGAGAGACGCGTTTTAACCCACTCCATGGCAAAAACAAATTGTAAAGAGTTTTATTACTATTAGAACATGTAAACCATGCGACATCAAGACTTTTCTTATTTCTTTTGTATTTTATATGCACAAATGCCATGGTAATGTGTAATTTTTAATTTTCAGGAGAAAAGAGAACCGATAGAAGCTAAATAATAATTTCTTAAATGTACATTCAGAGCACAATGCAATGCCCATGGTCCGCATGCTGGTTAGTTAATCAAACAAATATTTCAGGCTTCATATGATGGATAACATATTATTATTTCATAACAGCACTATGTTAGTTCTAAGTTTGTAATATGTTAACTAGAAATATAATATCAAATAGCACACTATAATGCCATGCACTATTGTACTAGAATATACCAAGCGCTATAGTATTTATGTTTGCAAGTCACTTTTATTTACATGGGAGTGAGAAACTTACACTATGAGGGTTATTTAGAACAATGTCAACAACCTCCTGGTGGGTTAAGTGTGCCCAAAGGCCATCGGATGCAAATATGAGAAACTTATCATGTGGTTGTATTGGTTAAACACAAATAGATGGTTCTGAATTTAGTATTGGCTGGCGGAACTTTGCATAAAGAACTTCCCTGTTGAACTCTTCTTTCTTTTAGATAGGCCTCACCTATCGATCTGCAAACCTGCAACATAAAGAAAACCAACAATCTATTTTTTTCCAACGGTAAAGCAAAAAATAGAAGTACCATAATATCTCTTACTCATAGTCATACAAGAGAAATACAACTACACATTTCATCATGAAGTGAAGAATCCGTGGGGCAAATAACAATCTTCTTTTACTAATGAACAGTAATAACTAGTGATGCAACTACCTAACTGATCCATTATAAATGCTCTTTACGTATATCTTTAGTAGAAACTCCCCATGCTGTGAGAAATAGAGATGCATGCACTAACATTATAATAATGCAAAACCTCTCAATAATTCTCAAGATACCCATTGTGGTACTCGTGAAAAAATATAGCAATATTCACCACATCTAGGGGATAATTCCCATCCACGAGCATAAGAATGTGTTTATGTATTTCTAGCCTGGGACTCGTACTAAAAATAACCACTAGGTATTGTCTGATTCTTGGACAAACAAGGGTAAGATTATTCACGAAATACAATTCAGAATATAAGAATGACACAAGGCTAAACTTCTAGGTGACGAAATTGAAAGTATCTTTTGACAACTAACTACAAATAAGCAATGATATGAACATTGCATCAAAATTCGATAAAACTATTTATGACTTCGAAGTGACAGAGGACACACCTGAATTAGGCCTTCCACACTTCATACAATGTGCTTGAGAACAAGAACGTGCCTATCTTCTGGTAGTACATACTGCAAAAAAAATCTCAAATTCAATGCTTGCATTATGCTCTGCATACAGTTGGACAACCAATAATTCTCGAGTGGCTTTAACATGTTTTCCTAACACCACACGAGAATCAGCAACATTGGCAACATAAAGCATGCCACCACATATTACACCAACCAGATAGCATGAGCCAACAACCGCTATTTGAAGGCTTGACAGGCCATTGCTTGGTGACAAATATTGAAGAATCCATTTTCTGTAGCTTCATATTCTTTTTTCAGCAAATCAGAAGATATTGTGTTTTGCTCTGATGCGAACCCTGCAATACAAACCAACGAAGAGCAACATAATCAGGAAATGGAAATACACATTGTGACCATAGAACCAAGGAAAACGATGATAATATTAATGCATAGTGATCCCAGGTTAGAAATTACTTTTCAGATGGTTGAAGAGGTTATCGTTGATGTACAAAGCTGTCTCTGGTCCACCATGTAAACCCTGACAAAAGTGCCATGCAGGCCATAGTCTAGAAAACTCAGTGGACCCGACTCAATCTAACACTAGTCCTCAAGTAAGTTATTGTCCTGGACAACGGCCATGGAGAAGTATCCATTTACATGTCGCTCAGTGTCCTTGTATCATAGAAGTATGCCTTGCATACTGGTAGTATTAGAGCATGTCCGGTTGGATGAAGGTCTCCAAAACTCCCGTAGGAAGTTCATCAATGTCACTATCTCATCCCTCATCCGTCATCCCAACCCATGTACGCCTCCAAGCTCTCTCCATCAAATCTCCAGGAAAATTGCAGTTTCACTTATCAGTGCACCAACATTATCTTGCCTTTATACTGAAAAGAAAAGAAAGCATGTATAAGTATATGAATCACAAGGAATTGCTCATTGACAATACTATGAAGTTCATCCCTTTCACTTGGTTTGGTAACACAATTTTAGTAAAATAACATGTTTTATTTTCTATCTATACTTCAAAGTAACTATTCTCTAACACCTAATACTGAATATCAATTCAGTATTGTGTATATCACAAGTAGACGTGAGAAAATCAAACAAATTACCTATTTTACTGCTTTTAGGGTCTACCATATGTGGTAGAAGCAGCCTACTAATGAGTAACCTACACCCTCACTATATTTCATTGCAAAAAGACATGATCTAGTATTCAATACTGCTTTTTACATTTGCACTTTCTATTGAGAAGTGACAAGTGACAGTAATGCAGCAAAATACGCAGTCTGTCGCCAGGTTTCTTACTTGAGAGCGGGCGTTTCTCATCACACTTAGTTTTTTTTACAGAAATTTACTTACATTGACTCATTAAACTTAAGTTTTGCTTATAAATTGTGAAACATAAGTGATGAAGAAAGAATGTCAATCAAGAGCCAAGACCAAATCTCTGACAACAAAAGAATGTCAATCAAGAACCAAGAATAAACCTCAAACAATTCAGTTATCCTATACACCCACCCAATGCTTATGCACACATAAGGTGTGCATCCATTCCACTATACACTACCAACAGGAGAAACAAAAAAATATTTAAGCAAGAATGCATGGAGTGGGAGGGGGAGGGGAAGAGAGACATCGACAGCAGCGGTGGCATGTCAGAGTTGTGGCTGGTGGCACCAAGTCGGGGAACAAATTTTACAAGCTGCTTTGAACATTCTCATCTACTGGAGCCTGGACAAGGGAATGAGGACCAAGACCAACCTACTCGAACATCAAGAGAAGTTATTGTGACAAAAGTTTTAAACACTTGGAACAAATTTTCAAGCATGCATGTTGTTTGGACTTTCAAAATGGACCAGCTGAACTCTTAATCATGGATAGAATCCTAGGTAAAGGTCAAGCCTAAAAGTAGGAGTGGAGCTGCTGATTATTTCTAAGGCAAGACTGCATCAAGCCACTTTTCAATTTCATTCATAAATAACTATGATATGATGCAACAACCTTGAACCAAAACATGCGTAACAATAAGATTTAGCAAACCAAAAGTTATAAACACATAGAATAGTGGGTGGGACCCAAGTGCCTCAGAGAAGAGTGACTTGTAGACACCCACTCACCAGAGGAAGCGCCTCTCTCCATAAAGTACCACTAGACGTTTGCAAATGACATGTATCTACCCAGTTCCCATCTGAAAGCTGCCTTAGGCTTCGCGTCCCCCTCCTCCTATATGCTCTGAACCGGAAAATTATACTCCCTCCGACCCATATTATTTGATGCTAAAATAGATGTATCTACAACTAAAATGTGTCTACATACATCTATATTAGCATCAATTAATATGAATCGGAGGGAGTACAAGTTTTCGTCACCGCTGATGCATGATAGGCAGCAGACGAATCAAATAAAGAAAATAGCAACACACATTTATACTCCCACTGCCAATGCACATGTACAATATCAAAAAAAGATATGTGCAGATACTCTTATGAGAAGCATAAACAATGTAAAGAATGTACATTGAGCACAAGAATTGAGCATAAGCAAACCAGAAATTGCCAAATGATATCATTGCCGAATTAAGAGACGGCACGGCGGATAGAAAAGTACTCCATATCAATGTCTCCTGCTCCAAATCAAGCCATCAGGACTTACAACCAAAGATGACTAATAATAACATGTTCCATCCGATGTATACCAAGCAAACAAAAAAAAGCTAAACTTTAGTTGAAGAGAATCTCGACGGCTCCAGGTCGTGGCACCACAGAGAGGAAGATGAAGCAGGGACCTGAGGATCTCACCGGAAGGGGTTGTAGCTAATACCGATCATCAACACCACCGTGGTTACGGCGACGGTAGGAGCCAAGAGGAGGTTGCCGAAGCCAGGGCCCAGCCAAGCCTACCACCCACCGTGCGGGAGGCTGTGGCCAGCATGCACACCAATATGCCTCTGAACCTGAAAATATAGAGGATCCATCACTGTCTGCGAACAAGTATAAAAGAAAAGCTCCATGCGGAAGGGCAACACCAAATCATATCCAAATCCTATATTAGCAACTGCTGCATCACTATGTAAAAACGGCAACTGAATCAAACAACACCCAAGTTAGACCATGTCAAGAATCTACTCCTTGCGGCTGTTGTACAACTATTTAGACATGTTAATTCAGTTAAGCACATGGACTGGATCAGGTCTAGATTCTTATTTTTGTGGCGTGCAGCAAGATACCAAATCAGACCCAAAGTTAATAAGCCACTCATCAAATTTATTCATTCATGCATTCAGAACCGTGAGAGCGTGAACACATTCAGCTAGCTGAAACCATACACGTTCCTAGCATGATCTGAATCTGAAGACAAATCAAGCTATCAACAGTGTCGATCCATAAGCAGGAGAAAACAATCAGCACCTTCATTTCATATATGCACCCACTCGTCACAGATGAGATGTTCATCCGCTCCACACTGCCCACATCTCAGCAAGAGAAAAGGAACTAAATGCAGCAAGAATACATGGCGGAGGAGGGGAAGAGAGACCTCAACGTGGGCAGCATGTCGTTGCAGTGGGAAGTCGAGCAGCAGCAGCCTGGCCTCCTGGCGCACGTCCGAGCTGCAGATGCCTCCCGGCGGCCTTGGTATTTTCCGCCGTACACCAGGAGCAGGCGCGGTCCTTGGCAGCCGCCGCGGTCATCGGAGACAGCAGAAGCGTGAAACCGGCCTCCCCTCGTATGCCCGCGGGAGGGGGAGGAGCGGTACCGGGCCTTCCCGGCCGGCCACCAGTTCTGGGAGGAGCGCGCAAGGCCACAGTAATTTGTCGTCGACGGCGGCCTGCAGGGGCGGCGCTAGGGTTTGGCCGCGGTGGCGCGACTGGAGGCGCGGGATGGAGGCGTCGGTTGGGGGAGACAGTGGCTAGGCTGCGCCGGCGAGCGGTGGCGAGATGCGTGCGTGATTTCTCGGGGACTCCGTCTTTGCCTTGGTATATCGAGCGGGATTTGGGAATTGAGTAATTATTATTAATTGTGACGCGCGCGTGATTAGTGGCAGCCGTTGATTAATCGAGGTGGATTTGCTCTTAAACCAGTGCCGATTCGATTGCTTCCCTTCCTTTTCCTTTGTTGATTCATCATGCTGGTGGTGTACTTTTATTTTATTTAGGCTGATCATAGTTGTAAGTATCATGTACTAGTAACATGCATATGATACTTGTATATGATACTATTTCTATAGTGGTTAGTATCATGAAGTAGTATCATAGTCATGCTATATTTATTGTTTTTTAGAATCTCAATGCAAATTTGTGCACAAGATTTGTTTCGTATTAATTTTTCTCGTGACATGCGCTATGATACAGTATCTACCTATATTACTCTAATCTTCTCTCTCCTCCTTAATTATCTGCCACATCAGCATTTTTGTGGGACCAATGTACATGATACTAGCTATGATACTAGCACTATGGTTAGCCTTAGGTAAACGATCAAATACGAGTCTACTACTCCCTCCGATCCTGAAAAAGTGTCGGATGGTAATACAATTGACATTTTACGGTTAAGTCCTTCTAATTAAGTGGATATTTTACTCTCTGACTAAAGTACAGAACAACGCTATCTCCCTCAGTTCTCTCTCAGATCCCAATCCCATCGATCTGCAATTAGGATGACACGACAGCCACAGGTTATACACTAGCTGCTACCGGCCCTCCGCCCAGCACAGTGCAGCAGCTGCACCCCTTCATCCATCGCCAGGTCGGCTGAACCCGAGCCGTTCATGTCCCTGCACGGGCCGACCACGAGTCCACGAGCCCTTCCTGTCCCTGTCGTGCATGCTCCGGTGCTGCTTCTTCCGGCAGTGCACCACGCGGTCGCTAGTGCAGGGCCTGAAGGTGGAGCTGACCTCCGCGCGCACCGCTAATGATGAGGTGGTCCTGGTGGATGAGAGGAGCTTGCGGTTGACGCAGGAAGAAGGGTGGAGTGCGGGTTGATGAAGCAAAAAATATAAAGGGCATTTTTGCAAAATAAACGGTCTGACTCGTTTTTCGGATCGGAGGGAGTACTATTATTTTTCACACATGATCATGGTGGACCAAATCTTGCTAAGTGGAGAACTACTTGGTAGAGGCAAAGCGAGCTAGCTTTGCACTCGACGGCTAAGAGCATCTCTAGCAGAACAACATATCGACATGGAAACGCAAGTTTGGATCGATATAGAATTCTCGACTTGGAAAACGGATCCAGGCCGCAACCCAAACCCCCCAAAATCCCGCATATATGGCGGTTGGCGAGGCGGATGCGGGCCAAACCCCATCCGCTCATCCGCCTCCCACCGACATCAAATCGACGTCCTGATTCCATGGGAGACCGACGACGAGCTCTCGCTCAGAGCTGTTGACACGTCTACGATCATTGACTTACTTAGAGGGGCAGAACCAATATGTGTACCTAGAAACGTCCCAAGTGTTTGCGAAAAATGTATTTTGTTTCTATGGGATGACGATATAATCTGCTAAATGGTAGAGAATACCCAAGACGTTGATCTACACATATTATTTATTTGCACTATTATTATTTAATTAATGCAGGAGTTTATAGTTTGGAGAATATGTTTGTATGGATTATTATTGCAAGACATGCATCGACGTTCTAGGCAAAGCTCTTCATGATGCGGCAATGTCGAGGAGCCGCAGGATGGCCGACAAGGGCTATGGGTACCACACGATGGCGAAGACGGTGGCCGCTAACGATGTATTAAGTCACATTAATTTGATCACTCAACATGGGTAGGTAAAATTTCAACGTAATCAAAGAGCACAAGTGAAATCAAGAAAAAACCATAGAGAGATCCCAACATCATCGCAAAGGTAGTTGATCATCCCGTATCTTCATTTATTTTACCAATTAAGTTGTATGCCTCGTCGACACCATTCCGGCCACTCCGACATTAGCTCGACGCCTACTCTGGCATCGTCGCCTACAATTGACTAATCAACGTATTCACGTTCAAATTAATAGTATTGTAGATACTGTGTTAAATTGATTTAACTGAAGGCGCACTAACTATTATTTCATGTGACATTTGAATAAAATGGACGCTAGCTAGTTAAAAATAAGCTGCACTGATAGCCATGTCACAATCAAGCAACTCGACATCCAAATGACAATAAGGGATATTTAGACGTGAATTACTATGAATAAAGTCGAATTGTTACCACACATACTCCCTTCGTTTCCTAAATATAAGCCATGTAGTATTTGGCACGAAAATTAAAAAGTGCACATTGATAGAAAATTACATGATGCTTAGGCGGGATTAACCCTAGGCAGCTGACGTGATCTTGCATAAGATAAGGGAACATAATCAAATCTCTAAAAATATTATCCATACAAGTAATGCAACGCAATAAACTTTATAATGTGGTTTTTTTCTCAAAAATCTATATGGCGTGTATCTAGGAACGGAGGAAGTATATTTTATTCAATATTACCATTATTTGATTTTAGTTTTATTGTTCTTATTTGTTGAAAAGAAACAAGCACATGCATGAATTAAAAGAGCCACATACTTCTATGCATGCATAGCTTGCAGATAGGTGGACTAGTTGCCCACGATGCATGTACGAATCCAACGATATGCTAGCTACAACACTTTATATACGGAGAGTTGCGTGCATCCGATAGCCATCGTTGTTGTGGATATGCTATATGGATATACTAATGATGTGGTCCAATGCCGGCAAACCTGGGGTGGCCCATAGATGGTGGAGCCAGGCTCAACCGGGCAGCTTAGTTGTTGATTGACCAAGATGGAGAGTCCAAAGATCATAAGCTCTAGTCGGATCCACACCGACCTAGTTGGCCAGGTAGGTACTCCATAGTACCTAGTTTAGGATAGTGCTAGCAGTAACCAACCTGAATAACTCCTTGTAAACACTAAATCATGTCAAATAAGTTGGATCCCAGGAGCTCTTGAGGCAGAACCAATCTCTCATTATAACCGTGCACTTGTTGTCCTTATACTGAATTATAGCAGCATGTAGGGTTTTGCCACTATTGCGAGATCCGAAGCCGGGTGACTCGTGTATCACCGTTCTGGTAACTTCCCACCTTCCGCGCACCTATCTCTCTCTCAATTAAATGACAATAAGGGATATGTAGACGTTGAATTACTACGAATAAAGTTGAATTATTTGACTTTAGTTTTATTGTTCTTATTTGTCGAAAAGCAAAAGCACATGCATGAAATAAAAGAATCCACATACTTCCATGCATGCATACCTTGCAGATAGGTGGATTAGTTTCCCACGGCGCATGCATGAATCCAACAATCTGCTAGCTACAATGCTCCATATACGGAGTGTTGTGTGCTTTTGATAGCCATTGTGTCGTACCTTGCGCGCGTCTATGTACATACATACTTATGGCCGGAGAATCAAAGATTGGCAGTCTAAACCCCAGGTCTAAACCCTATACCTAAACATGTGTTACAAATGCCGGTGCAATTGGTGGTCTTCGCGAGCGCTAATCCATTTCCGTCTAAACCATACCTAAACATGCGTTACAAATACCGGTGCAATTGGTGGTCTTCGTGAGCGCTAATCCGTTTCCTTAGCTGCGTGATATGAAGGTGGCCACGTCTTGCTCTTACTTCTCCATCGCCAATTCTATACATGGAACTTTATCTAGCTTGTCATAGTTGGGTGGCGCGTCGGTGATGGGCTCGGGGCCTGGGGAAACCCTTTGTCGGCGACCACGACCACGATTCCGCATGTGTCATCAAGGGCAATGAGGGTTATTTTGGTGATCATGAAGGGGATGGGGGTGGCGATTGGCCATGAAGATGCCACAGTTGGGCTTGCCATAGGAGAGGTCTGGTCAAGACATTAGTTACTTTTTATGTATATATAGAATGAATTGACATTATATGGTACGACTACTTCGAGAGAAATGTCAGAAACTTTTTTATTGTTTGAACTTATATGCCGGCACAAACTAATGCATCACGTCTAATTTTTTAATCGGTACCTATTATATTTTCTTCTTCTTTGAATCGTTTATAAATAACTATTTTGGAAAGAATTAATTGAAACCACGAAACCATGAAAGTGGTCTTTCTAATTTGGTGCATGTGTACGGTGGCCATATTGCAAAACCTAATTTTACGTGTGGTGGTAGGCAGCAAGTTCAAGTGCTCGCGTGAAGCTAGCTAGTCAGCTCCACGCAAGTACCTGATTAAATTTGGCGTAAACAAAGTTCTATTTTTTGGTTCAAATATTAATTTGCTGGTCCAAATTAAACGTGCTGCCTTATTGTAATCGAACATATATAAAATGGCCTTTTATTTGGACTTGGTAGCTAGCTAAGATCGACCCATCTCACCATTCGAAGGAAAAAATGAAGAAAAGAAGCGGATGGATCAAAGTATCAAACCACGCGTACGAAATTAAGCATGGGCTCACCTTTTTCCCGCGCTGGAGTTTGGCAAACGATTTTGGATTTTGGCCCAGCGAGGTGAGACGGAAGTTTGAGCCCAACAAAACTTGACGAAATTTCGGAGCATTTGGCAAACTCCAGTCCAGCACTCCAGCCCGATCCCCCTCCCAGCGCCGCCTCCCTCTGCTACCCAGATTCCGGCCAACTCCGGCCAGTCTCTGCCCCGGCGACCAACCGCCCCGACACCCCCTCCTGCTCCTCTCTCCACCCCACAGCGTGAACAACCAAATTGGAGCCCCAACCGCAAACCCTAGCTCACATCCTGGCTGTACATTTTTAGGAGCAGAACATCAAGCTTCGATCTTGGCGTCCATGGCGGCAGCGCGCGAGAGCGGGGGTGGTGACGCGGCTCGGCGACCGGCTGGACCATGCATAGCCGATGTTGCCGGCCAACAAGCTAGCCGACCGCACCGACGCCGGCGGCCTGGACCGTCGGAATGCGCGGCCGGTCATCTTCCTCCTCGTCGTGCCCCATCCCTAGGACGGCCTCGACCGAGACCTCGCATCCGTTGGCAGCAGCACCTGCACGGGTGCGACCTGCTGTGGGAGACGGAGAGGTCAGGGGGAGGAGCGGCGTGCTTTTGCTGGCGCCGACGACCAGCGCCGCCGCCACGGCGTGCGCACTGCTGCTCGGGCATAGTGCCGTGCGAGCACCCCTGCTCCGGCCTAGGTGCAGGCCGACCCAAGGAAGCTAGCTGTTGCCTGTCTTCATGGTATGAATCCTTCGGTTCTAGGTCTAACAGTCAGAGCTTCTGTTAGTTTTCTTTGCCACGCTTGTAATGTTTCAATGCTTGTTTGAAATAGAGGCGAACATGCCTTACATGTCGTTTCATTCATCTACCATCTGCATATACTAGTACAGCAGACCATTACTCTACTGCAATGTAATCTGAAACTTCTGAATGTATATAGTCTGCATTTATTTTTCTGAAAATTAACCGATGCTTAAGGTCCAGGATAACTGAAACCTGTGAGTGCATGTTGTGCGATAACATAGTAAAACTGAAGATTGGTGATCATTATCTTAATTCCACCATCTGGTTTGTCAAGGAGATTGAGCTGCTAGGAATTTTTGGTGTTAGTCCTTATCTGCACCTAATTAGTAGTTAAAATATCAGGATTCAGGAGTAGCTACAAGTGTGCGGCAATACTAGTACATGCACTAGCTGTTCTCTACCTTGCTTTACTTAATTAATCAGATCAGATAAACATGCTTGGCCAAGCTTAATTTCTTTAACCTATACTGTTTGCTATAGAAATACTTGACCAAGCTTTTTTATTTTTTCACATATGCTGCCACAGATTGAGATGTATGTTCATTTTTCTTCAATTCAATTAGCCAAAGCTTATTTATCCTGAACTGACGAAGGTAGCCTTAACTGTACATGTAGGTTATGATACAATTTGACATGAAGGCGTCGAGCCGGGTCGGCGTTAGACGGATTCAAGGCTGCCCGCTGTTTAGGATCGACAGCTTTGTGTAAGTTTGCTCCACCCTCTTCTTCATGCTCTACTGTATTATTACGACAATGGTATTCAGTTCTAGCAATAAAACTCACATGCTGATGGTTGGTATTAGAAGTTAAAGAAACTTTATTGTTGTTAATAATCTGGTGATGATTACATGTCCAGGAGCTCTATGCTGCGGCAGGGATCTCGATGCCGCTGTCCAGGCCCTCGTCAACTTCGCCCCCCAGAGGTTGAATTTCTTTCTTTGGTCGCCCTGGAATACATTGCTGCCATGCTGTGCAGTAGTGTTCTATGTGTTGTGTTTTGGGTCATGGTCTTTGTGCCACGGCCTTGCCTGCGTCTTGTGCTAGCCATGCACTATACTTCAATGTTCTATGGTAGGTGGTGTTTGCTATTTGGTAGTATCATTTGCATGTTCTGTGGTAATAACTGCTGCCCCATATTGGTCTGTGGCTATGATGGCAAAATTTTCTACTCTTGCTGATTAACCTTTAGTTAGTAATAAATTAGCTTAACTATGTCTTTTTTCTCTTATAGAAATCTCCCTGCTTTATATGGTTGTTCAGATTCGACAGTCTTGAAACCATTTCTGCTTTGGTATGTGCTAGTCATTTTTGCTCCACTTGGGTTAGTTGTGTGGGTAGAATCTTGGCTTAACCTGGAAAGGGGGAGTTAGGAGATAAAAAAATATTAAACAAGAATTTTTATTTAACGTGGCTTAATCTGCACCTTGAGTTGTTGTTATCAACTTATCATTGAATAGTGTTTTCGTTAATGCCATGGCTTGTTGCGCTTGGAGTAGCTGATATGTACTTGAATGTTCAAACTTGGCTTGGCTTGGCTTGGCTCTTTTGCGATTGAACAAACACAGTGCAAGCCATATTGTGTTTGAAAAATAATTAATTAACAACTGTGTACATAGTCCACTTGTACTATTCTCAGGCATTGGTTTGCTGCTATGTAATTTTTGTTTGATAAACCGCTATCCGTTTTCTTAGGTTTGATGATTTGGACCATATAATATTTGCGTGATGGCTTCGTCCGGATAGTGGAGCGGCCGGAGCTGGGTGAAGGGAGCTCCACCACCAAGTCAAGGCTGGAGTTGGCTGAGTGTACGAATGAGGGAACATGTGTTTGGTTACTAGTATTAAAGCATACTACTCCCTCCCATCCATAGTACTAGTAAGTGTTGTGGTTTTAGTTCTAGTTTGAACTAAAATCAGGACACATACTTTTATGGATGGGAGATTGAGTTAGTAGGCTAGTACGTGTTTTTTTCACCGTGGAAGGACCAACCGATCCGAGCCGAGTGACGTAAAATTGAGGAATTGGATGGGATAAGAGGACTGAAGTTTGGAGGAGAGGTGGAGAAGCTAATGCAAGTTTGAACTGGATTTCGTATTCTCCATACTGTAGCACTTATCGTGTCTACACCCGCTCGCGCGCGTGATTCGAATCATCATCACGGATTATTAAAAGGACTTGCGTACCTGGAGTATGTAGTTCTCCTGGGAGGCGTTAGTTAGATGGAAGAAAACAAAAGGAGAGTAGTCTGGAATCGCGGCAGAATATGTTTAATTAATCAGCTGAGCTGCAAGTTTTATTTGTTATTACAGAAAAATAGGAGTCGGTTAGCTGAGCTGGCAATGGCATGCATGTACGACGTGGAGATTCATGGGGACGTTTGGAATAGTTTCCTTTTTTTTGGTTTTTGTTTTGGGAAAAGAAAGGAAAGGAAAACAAACAGCAGAGCAGCGGGAAGAGACTATCCTTGAAAATCGATCAGATCAGCGAGGGGACGGAAGAAGCGCACCGCAGCTGTTTCGGTCAAGGAAATTAAAGGTGGGAGCGGAAGAAGCGTTTCGGTCGATCGCACGCCGTTTCGGTTGCTGCGCGCCATCTGCGTGTGATCCCGTGGACGGCTTCTGCTCCGGACGGATCGAGTCGTCCATGTTGGGCCTTGGGCGTGTCCGGCCTACTAGTCATGACGTTGTCTTGCCGTTAATTTGGTACTACGTCTCCATCTTCCTCCAGCAGGCGAGCCACCAAGAGACCGGCGCTGCCACGGCAAAGGGCCAATTGAGCATACTCGACCGGGACGGGATGCCATCCTGCACCAAACACATAACAGAGCGCAGGCCTCCCTTCGGCTGGGGCGAAATATATAGACTTCGTGAAACACGACGATCTGGACAAGGACAAGCATCTCAACGACGGTTGCCTCACCGTCCTTTGTGACGTCACCGTCACGGAGCACTACGCGGACGACCATGTCGAGGTTGCCGCGCCAGCAGCGCCGCCGTTCGACCTGCGCGGGAAACTCGCAGAAGCCATGTGGAATATCAAGAAAGTAGATGTCCAGATCGAGGTCGGCGGGGAGACCTTTCCCGCGCACCGGTGGGTACTTGAGGCTCAATCGCCCGTCTTCAAGACGGAACTGTCGACCGCCGACATGACCACCAACCTACGCATCGATGATGACATGGACGCCGAGGTGTTCAAGGCTCTGCTCCGGTTCATGTACACGGACTCGCCTCCGGAGACGAGCCAGCTCCAGGAGGCGGCGATGGCGGAGAAGATTCTTGTCTCCGCGGACAGGTATAAGCTGGACAAGCTGAAACTCATCTGCGAGAAGACGCTGTGTCAGCACATCGACATGAGCTCTCTGGCTGCCACTCTAGCGTTGGCCGAGCGGCACCGTTGCTCCCTGCTGACCGCGGCGTGCATCAAGTTCCTCTCTTCCCCCGGTAATCTCGAAGCGTTCATAGCTGCGGATGGGATCAAACAGCTAAAGGAACGTTGCCCCTCTGCTCTGTTGGACCTCGCGGTGAAGAACTGAAGATCATGGCGCTATAGAAACATTATGGACGGCCTCGTGTAAAAGGCTGCTAGATGGACAATTACAGCAGTTAGTCCCCATAGTATTACAGTACTATTAAGCTGGACTCTAGTGTTAGAGATATTATAATATACTTGTGCGCAATGGTTGGATGAAATGTTATAGATTAGTTTGTCTCAGATAAATAGAGGACTTGATTAAATATGTTTTTTTTTTGGAATATGAATGGAAGACTACAGTAATACCTCTAGAAGATGCATATAGATCATAACTTTACTCTTTTGTTTGCAGCATTTGATTCTAGCCCTGCTTCAAGAAGAACTTGCAAGAAAAGAAACAGACAAACAGTAAATTGTTTTCTTAGGGAAATAGGTCCGACTTTGTTGAACAATCTTAGTATTTATGCGTAAAAATGAACAATCCTTCGGTGTATTATGCTCATATGTGTTGAATAAGCGATTCTCATGGTGAAGTTAACAACATCAAAGGATTGGATCCTTCTCCTGGGTAATTTTACTACACGATTCTAGCACCAGATATATCTTAAAGATGTTCAGCTTATGAAATCACAGTATAAAAATGGAAAATGAAAGTTGTTTGTGAATATTAGATTAATGGTCTTGAGCCAACTCTAGACAACACTTGCAAAATAAGACACTAGGATCACACTTCCAAGGCTCTAATAGGGCAGGCAACCAACCAAATTCTACGCAATGTATTCTACCGAAAACTCCTTTGAGGGGGTGTTTGGATACTCGCAAGCCCGTTTCTGACACGAATATAGAATTTGGCACGTTTGATTTCCATGCTTGCATCGATTTCTTGTATACCAAATTTTTTAAAGCAACCGAACAGTTGGCCCAAAAACCCGCTCGAATCAACACCTGAAAATATAAGTAAGTCCTTTTTCAATTACAATTGTTCATTTATCTCTTATATTATTCTAAAATTCACCTGAAAATTGAAATCCATTTTTTAACGGGATTCTTACTCAAACTGAAAAATTCTATAAACTCTATCATATGATGAATCTACTTTCGTTTATACTTCCATATCTCAATCTATCTTTTTTAGATATTACCTAAAATAGTTGATGAATTTTTCATAACTTAGGTAAGTGCTTTAGTAGGAATTTAACCCTTTCATGCTTATTTTAACTAGTTGGTTAGAACAACGCTTAGCTGGAGCGCCAAGGAATTTGGTGAGATCAAAGAGCAGATTGTATGGGCAAATACTATAATTGCAATGCTTGATCAAGCAGAAGAGACTAGAAGCCTTTCGTTCCAGGAGATGTGGCTGTGAAGAGAGCTAAAAACCAAACTACTTGGTCTATGCTCTGTTGAAAAGAGCGGCGAGACAGAGATCTAGGCTTACATGGCTCAGTCTGGGAGATGCTAACACAAATTATTTTCATATACATGCAAGGCGTAGGATTAGAAATAACTTCTTTGGTAGCTTGAAGGATGGGCATCAGGTCATTTCGTCAAAGAAGAACATTGAGGACACCCTCTACCAACATTACAAATAGCGTCTCGGCACACCTATGGAGAGACCTTTCACACTGGACCTGGACTATATCGGTATGGATCACTTTGATCTGTCTAATCAAGAAAATGAGTTCTCCGAAGAAGAAATTTGGGAGGCCATTAAGGACTCTCGCAAGGAGAAATCCCCTGGTCCTGATGGGTTTATCATGGCGTTTTATCACAGATGCTGGTCAATAATTAAGGCGGACCTTTTGGAAGCATTAAGATGTTTTTACCACCTCGACGGTCATGCGCTAGATCAAATCAATAGCGCATATACTGTCCTACTCCCTAAGAATCCTGGAGCTTGTGAGCCTGGAGATGTTAGGCCTATTAGCCTAGTTCATGGTCTTACTAAATTGCACTCAAAAGTTTTGGCCACAAGATTAAGCCCGGTGCTCCCAAACATCATTGGGAATAATCAAGGGGCCTTCTTGAGGGATTGATCCTTGCATGCCAATTACAAGCTTTTCAAAGAGTCAGCTAAGTTTTTAAGGAACAAAAAGTACAGCAGAGCCTTTCTCAGACTGGATATAGCAAAAGCTTTTGACACACTTGCATGGCAATTCCTCCTGGAAGCGTTCTTCAACAGAGGGTTTTGGAGTAGTATGGACGAATTGAATTTCGCTGCTGTTAGGTTCAGTGTCATCAAGTATACTCTTAAATGGAATCCTAGGTACCAAAATATGGCATGTGAGAGGGCTGCGTCAAGGATACTCTCTCTCTCACCGATGCTCTTCATCATTGCTATGGATGCTCTCAATCTCATCTTCGATAAAGTAGAAACCATGGGAATTATGGCATCTTTCCCAGCAGGTCATCCTATACCACAACACCAATCTATTTATGCAGACAATGCCATTGTCTTCCTCAAAACCTCAAGGGTCAAACAGAGACGGAGAAGACTGTTGACACTCCCTTTCTTGGAGCTTTACGTTAAACTCCGTCCGACAGATGGCTCACCATTATCTGATCCAACGCAGTACAGACAGTAGGTCGGCAGTTTGGTTTTCAGAGCCATTGAAAAAATTTGAAGGGCCTTCTTGTGGAATGGGACATATTTCGTCAATGGAGGACTTTTTTTTTTCGAGAACCCGCAACGGAGTGCGCGTTATTGTATTAAGCTGACAAGAAACGCCATAGAATGGCTACAACCCCACACATGCCTTTCGGCTTACAACGCACTCCTACAACAACGACAAACTCGCCTTGCCCAACCTCAAACCAAGAATGGCGAGAAGGCGGGGCACAGACTCTCCAGACCGCGTCACAGCCAACGCCGCCCAACAAACTCCACAACACGACCAACAACCAACGTTGCCCAGACCAACGAACCACTACATGCGCCTAGAAGATGGAGCGAGTGAGTGGCTGGGTGTGGCCAACTTGGGAATGAGCCGACTAGAGAGTGTTGGCGATGGCGTACATTGCGCTCCAGAGACTCACACCTTGGGCAGTAGCCAACACCGGCAAGATCACCACCTCCGAGAGCATTGGGACGCCCCTCGCAGCCAAAGCAGCGCCTTCAAGAAGGAAAGCGACGTGGCAGCGCCACCGCTGCCCGGTCTGACAGTCAGACCTAGGGTTTCCCCGAGCGTCGAGGGGAAGAACAGCCAGGCCCAAGAACACGCCTCCAAGGAGGAAAATGGCGCCCGCAGGCGTCATCGTGGTCAGCATCGGACGCACCGAGCAGGGTTTTCACCCGGGCCAAACACCGCCCCCAGCGACACGGAGACGAGCCAGAAACTGCCAGCCTGAACCACTACCGTGAGAAGCATCTGCTAGCCGACGGAGGAGAACGAAGCCCACCAAAACCACCGCAGCAGCCACCCAGCACGAACCAGGAACGAGAACGAGATGGTCTGATCCGGGGACTTCGGTTGCTGCCGCCACCGGAGGAACTCCGGCCACCACCACCGCCGGAGGAGGACCACCCTGGGGCCGGCCCTCCGCAGATGCAGAGCCGAGCCTGCGCGACCAGAGGGCGTGGCCCGCACGAGCCCATCTAGGCCCGCTCGAGCCCATCCGGGCCTGCGCACATACTGCCGCCGCCGGCGCAGCAAGCCGCCTCGCCACGGCCTCGCCAGCCCTCTTCTGCTCCGCATCGCCAGCCACACCGCCTCCGGTCCCCAGCAGGGAGGCCTTCCTCCAAGCCGCCGCACTAGGAGCCGAGAGGGACTAGGTCCCCGCCGCCCCCTTCACCGGCGTCGCACGGCTTTGCCCGGTGGCCGCCTTGGGGGGCGACGAGGAGAGGAGGAGGGGAGGAGGGGTGGCGGCGGCTGGGAGTTAGGGTTCGCCCCCCCGGGTCGCCCGGAGGAGGCGACGCGAGGGACGCGAGGAAAAGAATGGAGTCCCACAATTACGTTTACTTCAATTTTTCCTCAATGGAGGACATTGTCTCGTTAATTGGAGCACCATTTGTCATCCGAAGGTTTTTGGTGGTTTGGGAGTAATGAACTTACACATCTTGAGCGTTGCGGTTCAGGTGAGATGGGCATGGAATTTGAGAACTGAGGAGAAATCATGTAATAATTTGGCCTCACCACTTAATAACAAGTCAGACAAATTCTAAATGCCGATGCAACTATCACATTGGCTAACGGGGAGAAGACTTACGTTTAGCTAGATAAATGGATAAATGGGAAAAAGGTGGAACAAGTGGCTCCAGATTTTTTTTCGAAATGGGATTACCCCGGCCTCTGCATTGTTGATGCACACAGCCATTTATTAATAAAGATCATTCAAAAGTTTACAACTCAAGGATCATCGAGGGTCGATACAAAAATCAGCCATCGAAAAAATAAGGAAAAGCTAAGCGAACTAGGCATCTTGCAATCTTCTAATAGGGCACCAAGTAGCCTGGTAAAAAATATCCTGGGCAACCATTCGAAGGCGGTTGCATTCAGAAACCATGCACTCCCGCTGATCCTCCGGGAGCAGGAAACGCCAGAGCTAGATCCAGTGAACCATAGTGTGGATAACCTGCAAGAAATTAGTAGAGTCTTTTCTGTTAAAAGTGGCTCCAGATGTCTACAAGCTTATCCAACATACAAGGACAAAAGAACGGTGACGGAAGGGTTGCCTAACAACGCCTGGATGGATGATATAAAGAAACAAATATCGTTAAGTGCCTTTTATCAAGCGCTAACGCTTTGGGAGGAACTAAGAAATTTTCACTTGTCCATTCTTCCCGATGTTTGGAAGTGGTTGTGGGAGCCGAAGGGAATCTACTCAGTGAAATCTGTATATTTCGCACACTTCACTGGATCGACACGGTCTGGCTCTTCATCCGTGTTAGAACATGGACAACTGATCGACTAGCTAAGAGAGGGTTGCCGCATAACGAGAAGTGTGTGTTTTGCAACTCGGCAGAAAAAAACACACAACACTTGTTCTTTGGATGCGCGGTCATGAACATCATCTGGAGCACTACTCTGAACTTTGCAGACCTCACCGAGATTGTCCTTTCGATTGATAGCAAATTCAGAGAATGGTGGGTGCAGGCTCCAGATAGATTGCATGGATCAGCTAAAAAGAGTTTCAACACAATTATTATGCTCACGGTTTGGACGATTTGGCGAGAAAGAAATGGGCGTGTGTTCTGAAATGAGTACACACCAATCCAACTTCTAATCAATGAAATCAAAACTGATGCAAAAAGGTAGTGTCTAATGTGGTACTTGGCTTTCAGGTTTAGACTTTCAGGTCGTTTTGGTAGCTGTCAGGCCCAGGTCGTCAGGCTGTTTTTTTTTCTCGTGTGAATCTTGTTGTCTGGTTCTTGTACTTTTGCACTCTAGGTTTCTTCTCTTTTTTACTATTATATTGCAGTCCGTACGTTATCAAAAATATTTCATGTCAAACATTGGAGAAATCAAGATCGTCCAAACATCTTCTCTGGACCCTGAAACTGATGACACCGTCCGATCCTTTTTTAGGTATGCAAGCTCGCCGCCCCTTCTATCCTTATGAAATCAGTTCTTAGAGCCCGATAACAAATCAGACTTGCAGTTGCCAAAATAATATATGCATATGGATCTCAATCTCCTCTACGATGTGGGATCGTACGTAGGTCGCAGTTTTAGGTCCTATTGTCTCTCCAAGCCTTGATGGATCGTGAGTATTAGGGAGCACTGCCGGGTAGCTTTCTGCCGCCAGGGCCATATGGCGGCCGGTGTACTTCCCGCTCCTCTTTGAGAGAACAGACCCCAACCCTAGCAACTTCTTCGACAAACTGCCGCTCGCGCACGAACGCGCCACCTGAGATGCGCACCTTAGATCTATCGCCACGCTGCCACATCTGCCACTGACGATGCAGCCTCTCAATGGGAATATAGCCAGTGGGAAACATCGTGGAGGTTGGCGTTGCGCTAGGATGGTGATGGTGGCGGTTGTACTAGCTGTCGCAGTGCTCGGAGGACTCACCGTATGTGTGAGACAGGTTGGGGACTTGGGGTACTTCGAGATGTTCCGCGAGCTTCTGGCGGAGTGGAAGGTGTATGGTATCGTCGACAGTAGCCCTGTTGATCACAGAGGTAGCGGCCTTGAACGGTTTCATCGTCTCCAGCAGGTGCAGCGACGCCCACGGCAATGGATCTGGATCCTCATCTCCTTAATTTCTTCCTTGGTATTATAAGTCGTTCGGCTCATTCTTGATTGGTTGGCTCCTTTGCTTCTTGAGCTGCGCCGATCTAGCCGTGCTTGAGTAGCATGGATTGGTGTGCCTCAGAAGATCCTCTACGTAGAAGGACACGCGGAAGGAACTCAACGCTCACGTGTACACAAATGTTTAGTTTTGATCTTCCACTCCTTGGAGCGTGTCTCTGGCGCTTCGCTGTTAATCGACATGGACGAAGAAAATAAGAGTTGTTCAAAAAAAAAAAATAATAATAGGTGACTTTCACCATCGGCGTCGATATTATTAAGGTGGCATTACTGAAGTCTCTAAAGATATAATTCTTTTACTTTTTACTTCGTACCTTGTCTCATACTATTATAATATTAATCTATTTGGTAGCATCTTTATTATGGGGGAAATGGAGTTGATCAACTGGTTGAGATTATTAAGGTAAAGACCTTTGTTACATTTGTTGGTTTTCTTCCCGACCATTATTCTTCAATCTTCACAATGACATTCCAGGTCTTAGGTACTCCAACTAGGGAACATGTCAACTGAATAAATCTAAACTTATGGAAAATGCCATGATATGTTCACAAAGCTCTCATTTGCATCCGTTCTCATCTTCCTCCAACATGGCTTAGAGCATCTTTATTCGCGTTCACAAACCGTTCCACAAAGAAATTAGGTCTCTGCCAGTCAGAAAGCCGTGCCTAGCTGTGCATCCCAAAGGCATTTTCGATCCGACACATTTGAATATCGTGGCTGGCGGCCCTATGCCGTCCTGGGCACGCCCTCGGCGCTCCGGATGGAAGACGTGTCCTTCACCATGTAGGTAAAAGAAGGGTGTGTACCACCTGCCAGAATCAAAGCCGGCGCAGTTCGCGTGTGCCTCCCCTCCCGCCACTGCCCATTTTAATGAGATAGTTCGCATGCGCCATGCGCCTGTTTTCGTGGTGCATCCCCCCTCACCCAAGCGCCCATTTCGCCGCTTGTTGTTCGCCAACTCGGCCCTAAATGCGGCAGTACTATGCACACAAACAATGCACGCAAGGTGCTCAACCGTTTGATTGGTAGGCGCTGCCACTTGTGGTTCTTGCTTCTCTCGCCGTTGTTGATTTTACTAACAATTAATTTAGACTCGTAGACCTGGACAGCCATTGGTTTGATTAACAGAATTACTTGTGTGTTTAAATTTGTTGCGTGTTCAAAAACTAGATATTGCAAAAAAAAAATTCCTTGTGGCAACACGTTTGGGGGGACCTGGCTGGGAAGGGCCCGCTCGTAAGGCTGCACGACGGGGCATCGTCCCCAAATTGACCAATTCGTCACTTTGGTCAAACATTGTTTGGAAACGCGACTTGAGATGCTCTTAGTGTTGGTAGTTACATATTTTAAATTGTTCTTAGAACATATCTAAAAACCATGTTTGTATTAATGTATTATGTCTCTGCTTCAAATAATATCTTGTTCATAATTAGTTGGTACTTACTCACTTTCTTTATTTCCATTTTAAAAATATGACTCTTATCTGGCCAAGTATAAGTCCTTGCCTTCCTTTTTATATGTTCTTTGTGTACCACATGTGCTCATGATCTTGTTGCAAACCTTGAAGAGGAATTGTTTTTTTTCGAAAAGGGGCGGAGCCCAGCCTCTGCATCGAAACGATGCATACGACCTTTATTAAAAAAAGCGAAGTTCAGCAGTACTATAGCAGTTTTACACCACATAGTAGGTAAGGTTGAAGAGGAATTGTAGGCGTATTTTTCTGGCACATATCTACTTCTCGATGACGTGTTTTATGTTGCATGCTCCATGAAGCTGCATCATTAAGAGATGTTGATTCAGGTGACAATGTTAAGTTGTGGTGGCCTCAACATGTTACTTTGGAGCCGGACGGCGACCTCTCTAGTGAGTATATTACTGCATATACGTCCATGAGTACAACATGGTGTTGCTGATAAACTCTGTTGGAAAGTAATTCCTCAACAAGACATATGTTTTGAATTTCTAGCGGCTTCACAAAATACTTGTGTTTCGAGCAGTATTTTGTGGTTTTAATTATCTATGTGAAGCATTGATAAAGAATCTTCTAGCATTTTATTCCTCTTTGATATTATATAAAGGCTCTACAAGAGGTTGCACCAAAAGACTGCAAAAAGTCCCTAAGTGTACTTACATTAGTACAAAATATTTTTAGATTGTCTATTTTACATCCATACAGAAATATAAATAATCATAAACTGTTATATTTTCCTTTGCCCCATATTAATTGGCTCGGATTTGTCTAGATTTCGATTTTGTGAACTCATGTCGATTGATCTAGATTAGTGTGTAGAGGCAGTTACAATAATTCCACTATCAATTCACTACTCCAATGCAGGTAGTAATCCCTCATTACAATTCCAAAACATGTTTTCTGATCAAAGAGGAAGCAAACCACATGTGTATTCAACATGATTCAATATAGTTCCATTGGAAAAATTGGAGGGTTATTGCATTTGATTTAATGCAGTTACTGTGGCGCACCCCCGGAGGTCGTAGGCTAGACAAACCCAGATCTGCATCTGGCATAAGCCTAACCTAGATCTCTAGGTCCTACAGGATGAGAATCGGTAACACAACAATGACTCTACGACTCAAAGAGTAATACAAGCTCATAACTGAGCGAAAAACCAAAGTATTACAAGCAGAGGTCACTGACCTGGCATTCATAAATCAACGGAAGCGAAGTTATGCTATTCTAAATAGCAAGATAGCAAAAGGCCTAAGAGGCCATGAGCATAACGACGACGTCCCAGCCCATAGATTCCAGGCTGCCACCTGGGAATCCCAAGCTACTCGTCGATGTCGATCTAGAAACCTTCATTTGTTGGAGCGACTTCGTCTGAAACAAAGCATGCAAAGCTGAGTACAGGGACTCAGCAAGACTTAGTACAACCTTTTAGCAAAGCTGGTATGCGAGACTTTATGTGGAGCTTATTTTGCGGAAAGCCAGTTTTCCTTTGTAAAACAAGAGGGAGCAGAAGCTCGTCTATTCAGATCATTTTCAAAAGGGGATAAGAGAGCGATATCTCTAGCTCTACTGATCATCATATTGAATCCACCGAATCTTCATCATCAGCTGAACCTATCAACTAGGATCACCCCCTCGACACCCTGAGAAGGGATCCTTATTCACACATTGATTCCAAGTTTTACGATTAGGTTAAATTGTCTATGATCACAGAATCCATCACCAAGTCGTCTAACCGTGGACACGGCTTTTCGAAAAGATTTACCCTGCAGGGGTGTACAACTTTACCCACACGCACCGACTCTTAGCGCCGTCATGTACACGCTTCCTTGGCGTGCCGGCAGAGGGTGGTCGACCAAAACCTTTCCCTTACTTCGCCTATTCCATGAGTCAATCTAACTGGGAAACTCCGTCATCGTAGGTAGCCATTCTCCGAGGCGGCCCCGGTCATTGTGCGCAGGGGATCCAGTTCAATGCCTCCAGCATCCTTCACCCTAGCCACGTCCCTGTATGATGCACCTTTGAAAACCTTTTTCACGCCTTCGCCATGCAGAATGCCAAATGGAACTCGCAAACTAATTGACTCATGGGTAAGCTAGGCAAGTTTGGGCCAAGGGGTTCCCATGGGCCTCGTGTGGTGTACGCTCAGTCTTGGTTCCGAAGGCGAGAACTCAGGTCCTAGTATCGGCGAGAACGAGTCAAATCACCACATCCCCATGTGGCGGCCCATCCAAGCCTTTAAGAATGTTTAATTATCATCACTGATCTCACCACGTCATCCTGTCTTACTAGGTTCATTCGCAGATTCATCAACCGGATGGATCGAATTCAACTAAGGCTAAGCATATTCGATATAATGGTTCTAGCGATGCACACATAGCTCAAACCTAGTCTTGCTGGGAGCAGTCAGAGTATTTAGGCTACAAGTATGGTAAATGCAACACACATAGGATAACTATATCTGCCGATAAAATATATTGGAATCGTATGCAATATGTAGGAACCAGAAGTAAAAGCATTTCGAAATCATAATATGAACCAGGCTAGGGCTTGCCTTTGTCCCTGACAAACCAATGTGGATCTTCGAAGATCCCATGCTTGAATTGTTCGTCGGTGGACAGACATTGACCTTCGGTGCTGTCGATCTTCACCATCTCGGCACTTGCTCTATCCATCGCGAAGAAGAAAATACCGCAAAAGTAGAACAACAATCAACACATGGCATTGATGCAATGCACATACAAGGATGATGATATGACATGTTAATTAGGTACTGAAATAACCCTAAGACATCATCAAATTAATTGAGGTTCGACGGGACTAGGGTTAGTAGTTCCGGAGCCTCAAAGGGGGTTGATTAAGTTCTTCTAAAACAAATAGGGTTCAAAGTTGTTTATCAATGCATGATTTTGTATCCAAATTGTAGATCTCATTTTTCTGAAAATTTTGATATACTATACATATTTTTCTGATTTAAAATGAATAGGTTATGAATTTTACAAGTTTTATTATTCATTTTAAATCATTTTCTGGAAATTCCTGGAAAATAATAAAAGCCTGACATGTCGGACCCACTGTCAGTGTTTTAACAATTTATAAACATTTAGGAAATAATAAAAATCTGACAACGGGTCCCACCTTGGTCAACCGTCGGGTCAACCGACGCGTGGGCCTGCGAGGAGCAGTTTGGTGGCGGCGCCGCTTCGGGAAGGTCGCCGGAGATCGGCCGGCGACGAGGACGAGCGGCGGTCGGGACAGGTGGTCGTGGCGGCGACAAACCAGAGGGGGAGAGGGAGTGCCGAGGGCGCCAGGAGGAGCAGCAGCTCACCAGGAATCTGATCGAGTTGACGGCGAGGGCAGAGGAGCTGAGGAATGCCGGCGAGCTTCGACGGAGGCTGCGCCGGTGACGAGGAAGATGGGGATGTCCCCGTCGATTGGGGGCCTCCCGGGCCGATTCCTTCGGCCATGAGGGTCGGGGTGGTGAGGCGGAGCTCCCAGGCATCACGGCGGAGCTCGGGGGTGGCCGTAGCGTCGGCGATAGATGCCGGCCGGACCTACTGCGAGGGCTAGGGTTTCTATTTCGCGAAAGAAACTGAGGGAGAAGGGGAAAAGGGGTTCCTAGGGTTGCTGGCGGCGGCGCCGAGCTTCTTATAGAACCAAGGTCACACAAGAGACTGAAGCATATCAAGCTGCGTTACCACTCGATTCGCGAGTACATCGAAGATGGAGAAGTAAAGATTTGCAAAGTACACACTGATCTGAATGTAGCAGATCCGTTGACTAAAGCTCTCCCTAGTGCAAAGCATGACCAACACCAGAATGCCATGGGTATTAGGTATATTACAATGTAATCTAGATTATTGACTCTAGTGCAAGTGGGAGACTGAAGGAGATATGCCCTAGAGGCAATAATAAAGTGGTTATTATTTATATCTTTATGTTTATGATAAATGTTTATATATCATGCTAGAATTGTATTAACCGAAACATTAGTACATGTGTGATATGTAGACAAACAAGAAGTCCCTAGTATGCCTCTTAAACTAGCTTGTTGATTAATGGATGATTAGTTTCATAATCATGAACATTGGATGTTATTAATAACAAGGTTATGTCATTGTGTGAATGATGTAATGGACACACCCAATTAAGCGTAGCATAAGATCTCGTCATTAAGTTATTTGCTATAAGCTTTCAATACATAGTTACCTAGTCCTTATAACCATGAGATCATGTAAATCACTTATACCGGAAAGGTACTTTGATTACACCAAACACCACTGCGTAAATGGGTGGCTATAAAGGTGGGATTAAGTATCCGGAAAGTATGAGTTGAGGCATATGGATCAACAGTGGGATTTGTCCATCCCGATGACGGATAGATATACTGGGCCCTCTCGGTGGAATGTCGTCTAATGTCTTGCAAGCATATGAATGAGTTCATAAGAGACCACATACCACGGTACGAGTAAAGAGTACTTGTCGAGACGAGGTTGAACAAGGTATAGAGTGATACCGAAGATCAAACCTCGGACAAGTAAAATATCGCGAGACAAAGGGAATTGGTAATGTATGTGAATGGTTCATTCGATCACTAAAGTCATCGTTGAATATGTGGGAGCCATTATGGATCTCCGATCCCGCTATTGGTTATTGGTCGGAGTGAGTACTCAACCATGTCCGCATAGTTCACGAACCGTAGGGTGACACACTTAAAGTTGGATGTTGAAATGGTAGTTCTTGAATATGGAATGGAGTTGGAGTATTTGTTCGAAGTCCCGGATGTGATCCCGGACATCACGAGGAGTTCCGGAATGGTCCGGAGAATAAGATTCATATATAGGATGTCATTTTATGTGAATAAAATGTCGCGGAAGGTTCTATGGAAGGTTCTAGAAGGTTCTAGAAAAGTCCGGAAGAAACCACCAAGGAAGGTGGAGTCCACATGGGACTCCACCTCCATGGCCGGCCAACCCTAGTGGGGAGGAGTCCCAAGTGGACTCCCCCGGGCCGGCCACCCCCACATGGGAGGTGGAAATCCCACCTTTGGGTGGGAGTCCTAGTTGGGCTAGGTTTCATCTCCTATGGAAGGTTTTGGTTCGGGTCTTATTCGAAGACTTGGACACCAACCCTTGGGGATCCACCTATATAATGAGGGGCCAAGGGGGCCGGCCACCCCAAGACCACAAGCTGGCCGCCCCCATAGAGTGGCCGGCCACCCTCCCAAACCCTAGCCGCCCTTCTCCTCCATATAGTCCGCGTAGTTTAGCGAAGCTCCGCCGGACTTCTTCACCGCCACCGACACCACGCCGTCGTGCGGATTCAAGAGGAGCTACTACTTCCGCTGCCCGCTGGAACGGGGAGGTGGACGTCGTCTTCATCA
Source organism: Lolium multiflorum (assembly GCA_030979885.1). Taxonomy (NCBI): domain Eukaryota; kingdom Viridiplantae; phylum Streptophyta; class Magnoliopsida; order Poales; family Poaceae; genus Lolium; species Lolium multiflorum. Next base: position 311,411,944 of record CM061753.1, read on the forward strand.
ACAACCGAACGTGTGACCGAGTACGGAGGTGCTGCCCGTTCGTGGCGCCGGAACCGATCGTGATCAAGATCTTCTACGCGCTTTTGCAAGCGGCAAGTGAACGTCTACCGCAGCAACAAGAGCCTCATCTTGTAGGCTTTGGAATCTCTTCAAGGGTGAGACTCGATACCCCCTCGTTACTACCGTCTTCTAGATTGCATCTTGGCTTGGATTGCGTGTTCGCGGTAGGAAAATTTTTTTTTCTATGCAACGTTATCCTACAGTGGTATCAGAGCCGTGTCTATGCATAGATGGTTGTACGAGTAGAACACAATGGTTTGTGGGCGTTGATGCTCTTGTTATCTTTAGTTGAGTACTTTGCATCTTTATGGCATAGTGGGATGAAGCGGCTCGGACTAACTTTACATGACCGCGTTCATGAGACTTGTTCCTCGTTCGACATGCAACTTGTATTGCATAAGAGGCTTTGCGGGTGTCTGTCTCTCCTACTATAGTAAAGATTCAATTTACTCTTCTATTGACAACATTAGTATCAACGTTGTGGTTCATGTTCGTAGGTAGATTAGATCTATATCGAAAACCCTAAACCACGTAAAATATGCAAACCAAATTAGAGAGCGTCTAACTTGTTTTTGCAGGGTTTGGTGATGTGATATGGCCATAATATGATGATGAATATGTATGAGATGATCATTATTGTATTGTGGCAACCGGCAGAGCCTTATGGTTGTCTTTAAAATTCATGTTGAGTAGTATTTCAAAGTAGTTGTAATAGTTGCTACATGGAGAACAATCATGAAGACGGCGCCATTGACCTTGACGCTACGCCGACGATGATGGAGATCATGCCCGAAGATGATGGAGATCATGTCCGTGCTTTGGAGATGAAGATCAAAGGCGCAAGACAAAAGGGCCATATCATATCACATATGAACCGCATGTGATGTTAATCCTTTTATGCATCTTATTTTGCTTAGATCGCGACGGTAGCATTATAAGATGATCCCTCACTAAAATCTCAAGATAATAAAGTGTTCATCCTTAGTAGCACCGTTGCCAAGACTTGTCGTTTCGAAGCATCTCGTGATGATCGGGTGTGATAGAATCAACAAGTGCATACAACGGGTGCAAGACAGTTTGCACATGCGGATACTAAGGTGGCCTTGACGAGCCTAGCATGTACAGACATGGTCTCGGAACACGTGATACCGAAAGGTAGGGCATGAATCATATGGTTGATATGATGAACACTTTGAGTGTTCGCCATTGAAATCACACCTTGTCTCGTGATGATCGGACTATGGTGTGGTGGATTTGGTTCGTGTGATCACTAAGACAATGCGAGGGATATTGTTTTGAGTGGGAGTTCACCTAGATTTTTAATTATGTGGAATTAAAATTTGAACTCAATTTGTCATAAACTTAGTCTAAACTATTGCAAATATATGTTGTAGAGATGGCGTCCCCAATCAATTTTAATCAGTTCCTAGAGAAAGAGAAACTTAAGAGCAACGGTAGTAACTTCACCGACTGGTTCCATGTGAGGATTTTCCTCTCTGGCGGAAATCTGCAATATGTGCTTGATGCACCGCTAGGTGACCCTCCTGCAGAAAAACCGATGAAGTAAAAGCTGTTTACGACTCGGAAAACTCGGTACTCTCAAGTTCGGTGTGCCATCTTATGCCTGAATCCGATCTTCAAAAACGTTTTGAGCACCACGATCCTGATGAGTTGATGAAAGAGTTGAAGACTATTTTTGAAACTCATGCGGCCGTGGAATGCTATGAAGCATCGAAACAATTCTTCTGCATGATGGAAGAAGGCAGCTCCGTTAGTGAGCACATGCTCGCCATGACCGGGCATGCGAAGAAACTCATTGACTTGGGAATAGTGATTCCTAACAGACTGGGGATTAATCGTGTCCTTCAATCACTGCCACCAAGTTACAAGAACTTTGTGATGAACTACAATATGCAGAACATGAACAAGGAGTTACCTGAACTCTTTGGCATGCTAAAAGCTGCTGAGATTGAGATCAAGAAAGAGCACCAAGTGTTGATGGTCAACAAGACCACCAGTTTCAAGAAACAGGGCAAGTCTAAGGCAAAATTCAAGAAGGGTGGCAAGACAGCTGCCACGCCTCCTATGAAACCTAAGAACGGCCCTAAGCCGATGCTGAGTGCTATTGCAAGGAGAAAGGACACTGAAGCGTAATTGCTCCAAGTATCTGATCTGAAGAACGGCCTTGTCAAGAAGAAGAAAGAAGGTATATCGATATACATGTTATAGATGTTTATCTCACTGGTTCTCGTTCTAGTACCGGGTATTTGATACTGGTTCGGTTGCTCATATATGTAACTCGAAACAGGAACTAAAGAATAAACGAAGACTACTGAAAGATGAAGTGACGATGCGCGTTGGAAATGGATCCAAAGTCGATGTGATCGCTGTCGGCACACTTCCTCTACATCTACCTTCGGGATTAGTTTTAAGCCTAAATAATTGTTATTTTGTACCCGCGTTGAGCATGAACATTATATCTGGATCTTGTTTAATGCAAGACGGTTATTCATTCAAGTCTGAGAATAATGGTTGTTCTATTTTTATGAATAATATCTTTTATGGTCGAGCACCACAAAAGAATGGCTTATTTCTGTTAGATCTCGATAGTAGTGATACGCATATACATAACATTGATGCTAAACAAATTAAATTGAATGATAATTCTACTTATATGTGGCACTGTCGTCTTGGTCATATTGGAGTGAAACGCATGAAGAAACTCCATACTGATGGATTACTAGAATCACTTGACTTTGAGTCACTTGATAGATGCGAAGCATGTCTGATGGGAAAAATGACTAAGACTCCATTTTCTGGTATGATGGAGCGAGCTACTGACTTATTGGAAATCATACATACCGATGTGTGCGGACCAATGAGCGTAGCATCGCGCGGTGGTTATCGTTATGTTCTAACCTTCACAGATGATCTGAGTAGATATGGGTATATCTATTTCATGAAACATAAATCCGAAACTTTCGAGAAGTTTAAGGAATTTCAAAATGAAGTAGAAAATCAACGTAATAAGAAGATTAAATTTCTACGATCTGATCGTGGAGGTGAATATCTGAGTTATGAGTTTGGCATGCATTTAAAGAAATGCGGAATACTTTCACAATTGACACCGCCGGGAACACCACAACGAAACGGTGTGTCCGAATGTCGTAATCGAACTCTCTTAGATATGGTTCGTTCTATGATGTCTCTTACTGATTTGCCGTTATCATTTTGGAGTTATGCATTAGAGACAGCCGCATTCACTTTAAATAGAGCACCATCAAAATCCGTAGAAACGACACCGTATGAATTATGGTTTAATAAGAAACCTAAGTCGTTCCTGAAAGTTTGGGGTTGCGAAGCCTATGTAAAGAAGTTACAACCGGACAAGCTAGAACCCAAAGCGGAGAAATGCGTCTTCATAGGATATCCTAAGGAAACTATAGGGTATACTTTCTATCACAAATCCGAAGGAAAAATATTTGTTGCTAAGAACGGAACCTTTCTTGAGAAAGAATTTCTCACTAAAGAAGTGACTGGAAGAAAAGTAGAACTCGATGAGATTGATGAATCTATACTCGTTGATCAGAGGCGCATCGAAAGTTACTGTGCCGCCTACACCGCAACAGAGAGAAGCTAATGATAATGATCATGAAACTTCGAACGAGGAAACTACTGAACCTCGCAGATCGACAAGGGAACGTACCACTCCTGATTGGTTTGATCCTTGTCTAAATGTCATGATTGTGGATAACAATGATGAGGACCTGCGACGTATGAAGAAGCGATGATGAGCCCAGATTCCAACAAATGGCAAGAAGCCATGAAATCCGAAATGGGATCCATGTATGATAACAAAGTATGGACTTTGGTAGACTTACCTGATAGCCGAAAGGCTGTCGAGAATAAATGGATCTTCAGAAAAACAGATGCTGATGGTAATATTATGTCTATAAAGCTCGACTTGTCGCAAAGGGTTTCCGACAAATTCAAGGAGTTGACTACGATGAGACTTTCTCACCTGTAGCGAAGCTAAAATCTGTGAGGATTTTGTTAGCAATAGCTGCATTTTTCGATTATGAGATTTGGCAGATGGATGTCAAAACGGCGTTAATGGAGACATTGAGGAAGAGTTGTATATGGTACAACCCAAAGGTTTTGTCGATCCTAAAAATGCTGACAAAGTATGTAAACTTCAGCGTTCAATCTATGGACTGAAGCTAGCATCGAGAAGTTGGAACCGACGCTTTGATAAGGTGATCAAAGACTTCGGGTTTATACAGTGTCATGGAGAGAGGTATTTACAAGAAAGTGAGTGGGAGCTCTGTAGCATTCCTAATATTATATGTAGATGACATATTATTGATCGGGAATGATATAGAACTATTAAGCAGTGTTAAAGGTTATTTGAATAATAGTTTTTCAATGGAAGACCTTGGTGAAGCATCATATATATTAGGCATCAAGATTTATAGAGATAGATCAAGACGCCTAATAGGGCTATCACAGAGTACATATCTGGACAAGATTCTAAAGAAGTTTAGAATGGACGAAAGTAAGAAAGGGTTCTTACCTATGTTACCAGCAAGGTCTTGAGTAAGACTCAAGGACCTACAGAAGAAAGAGAAAGGATGAGTAATATCCCCTATGCCTCGGCAGTAGGATCTATCATGTATGCCATGCTATGTACTAGACCGGATATAGCACATGCTGTTAGTTTGACTAGCAGATATCAAAGTGATCCAGGAATGGAACACTGGACAGCGGTCAAGAATATCCTGAAGTACTTGAAAAGAACTAAGGATATGTTTCTTTGTTATGGAGGTGACCAAGAGCTCGTTGTAAACGGTTACACCGATGCAAGTTGGAACACTGATCCTGATGACTCTAAGTCACAATCGGGTACGTGTTTATATTGAATGGTGCTGCAGTAAGCTGGGCTCGAAGCTGCACGGTGGCGAAGTCTTCAACAGAGTCGGAGTACATAGCGGCTTCAGAGGCTTCATCGAAGCGGTATGGATGAAGAGGTTCATTGTAGAGCTCGGTGTGGTTCCTAGTGCATTGGACCCATTAATCATTTACTGTGATAACATGGGTGCCATCGCCAATGCACAAGAACCAAGGTCACACAAGAGACTGAAGCATATCAAGCTGCGTTACCAAGAAAGGACAAGATGGAGAAGTAAAGATTTGCAAAGTACACACTGATCTGAATGTAGCAGATCCGTTGACTAAAGCTCTCCCTAGTGCAAAGCATGACCAACACCAGAATGCCATGGGTATTAGGTATATTACAATGTAATCTAGATTATTGACTCTAGTGCAAGTGGGAGACTGAAGGAGATATGCCCTAGAGGCAATAATAAAGTGGTTATTATTTATATCTTTATGTTTATGATAAATGTTTATATATCATGCTAGAATTGTATTAACCGAAACATTAGTACATGTGTGATATGTAGACAAACAAGAAGTCCCTAGTATGCCTCTTAAACTAGCTTGTTGATTAATGGATGATTAGTTTCATAATCATGAACATTGGATGTTATTAATAACAAGGTTATGTCATTGTGTGAATGATGTAATGGACACACCCAATTAAGCGTAGCATAAGATCTCGTCATTAAGTTATTTGCTATAAGCTTTCAATACATAGTTACCTAGTCCTTATAACCATGAGATCATGTAAATCACTTATACCGGAAAGGTACTTTGATTACACCAAACACCACTGCGTAAATGGGTGGCTATAAAGGTGGGATTAAGTATCGGAAAGTATGAGTTGAGGCATATGGATCAACAGTGGGATTTGTCCATCCCGATGACGGATAGATATACTCTGGGCCCTCTCGGTGGAATGTCGTCTAATGTCTTGCAAGCATATGAATGAGTTCATAAGAGACCACATACCACGATAGTACTTGTCAGGAGACGAGGTTGAACAAGGTATAGAGTGATACCGAAGATCAAACCTCGGACAAGTAAAATATCGCGAGACAAAGGGAATTGGTAATGTATGTGAATGGTTCATTCGATCACTAAAGTCATCGTTGAATATGTGGGAGCCATTATGGATCTCCAGATCCCGCTATTGGTTATTGGTCGGAGTGAGTACTCAACCATGTCCGCATAGTTCACGAACCGTAGGGTGACACACTTAAAGTTGGATGTTGAAATGGTAGTTCTTGAATATGGAATGGAGTTGGAGTATTTGTTCGAAGTCCGGATGTGATCCCGGACATCACGAGGAGTTCCGGAATGGTCCGGAGAATAAGATTCATATATAGGATGTCATTTTATGTGAATAAAATGTCGCGGAGGTTCTATGGAAGGTTCTAGAAGGTTCTAGAAAAGTCCGGAAGAAACCACCAGGAAGGTGGAGTCCACATGGGACTCCACCTCCCCGGCCAACCCTAGTGGGGAGGAGTCCCAAGTGGACTCCCCAGGCCGACCCCCATGGGAGGTGGAAATCCCACCTTGGGTGGGAGTCCTAGTTGGGAGGTTTCATCTCCTATGGAAGGTTTTTGGTTCGGGTCTTATTCGAAGACTTGGACACCAACCCTTGGGGATCCACCTATATAATGAGGGCCAAGGGAGGGGGCCGGCCACCCCAAGACCACAAGCTGGCCGCCCCCATAGAGTGGCCGGCCACCCTCCCAAACCCTAGCCGCCCTTCTCCTCCATATAGTCCGCGTAGTTTAGCGAAGCTCCGCCGGACTTCTTCACCGCCACCGACACCACGCCGTCGTGCCGGATTCAAGAGGAGCTACTACTTCCGCTGCCCGCTGGAACGGGAGGTGGACGTCGTCTTCATCAACAACCGAACGTGTGACCGAGTACGGAGGTGCTGCCCGTTCGTGGCGCCGGAACCGATCGTGATCAAGATCTTCTACGCGCTTTTGCAAGCGGCAAGTGAACGTCTACCGCAGCAACAAGAGCCTCATCTTGTAGGCTTTGGAATCTCTTCAAGGGTGAGACTCGATACCCCCTCGTTACTACCGTCTTCTAGATTGCATCTTGGCTTGGATTGCGTGTTCGCGGTAGGAAATTTTTTGTTTTCTATGCAACGTTATCCTACAGGGTCGGGGTGGGCTGAGATGGGCTGCTGGTGGGTTGGCCTGCTGGGCTGCGCAGGGTGGGGAGGGAAGAGAGGAGAGTTGGGTTGCGGCCCAACTAGGTGAGAGAGGAGAGAGACTTCTCTCTTTTTTCAAAAATCTATTTTTATTTTGTATTCAAAATACTTTGTTGTTTTCAAATTTGTTTGAAGTTTCAAACTTTCTGAATTTTTCAAATATCACATGGACTTCTTAAAAGAGAAGTGCCATGTAGGTTTGGTTTGAATAATTGAAACATTTCGAGAGAATTTGAATAAGAGAGGGATTCAAACAACACTTAGGGTTTTCAAATTCTTTTCTTTTGTGCACATTTTCTAAGGAAAATAACATGATGCAAATGATGCACAAACAAATCCTAATCTAGGTTTTGTTAAAACAGGGGTGTTACAGTTACAAGAAGGCAGTTCGCTTTTTTCCAAAGATTATGTATCTTAAGATGTGCAATTAATCATCTTTACATGAACATAGGAACAAAATTTGCACATATGTGTCAGTGCCACCTACATTTGTGACCAATTTCAATAATAACTCGATATATAAGGAGTTATTCAATACATCTTGTATGCTATTGTATGCATGATATAAATCCAATTCAATGCATCTTGTGACTTTGTGTACTCTAAAATTTGGCATATATTGAAGAGTTGTTAATTTCTTTTTAAATTATCCTCATGCTATGTGCTGACGAGGACATGTAAAGGTGAAGCATGATATATTACAAAGACAACACATTCTGTTCTTGGAATCTCGGGGCAAGGCACAGTGCAGATAAAAGTCTGTGATAACAATCATATATTTATACATGTCTGTAGTAACGCACAGGCATTTAACTAGTCTTAATATGATACATGCAACTCTCTTGCATGGTTCAAAAGTAAAATAAACAATGCTTAGAGCCATAACCACGTCCTAGTTACTCAACTAGCGAAACTCAACCAGCATCGTCATTGATGGCTCAGTGGCGGCATCACACTTTAGCTGTGGCCTTAGACGAGACACATGGATACTCACCTAAACCACCAAGATGGACACACCTATTGTGGCTAGCTCCACCTCCGCTTCTCCATCCTGCAAATAGAATGCACATCTTTAATTAGTGCCAACAATCACATGTTCACAGGCATGCCAATGAAATACTATGTAATAGTTATATCAGAAGCTAGCGGCAAACAAATTGTAGTTGGTGACAACTGTCAATTTGGCCAAATAAATTATAGTAGCACACTACAAGTAATTTAACGGTTGCTGTCAAGTTTTATTAGATGAATATAAGTAACAATGGCAATTATCAAGATAGATTATGCATGTGCTAGAAGCAGCTATATAGGAACACCGAGAAACCATAGAAGAAGTATCCTATATATTACCTCCATCCCATGAAATATGTTTTAATATTCTCTAAATTTAAATGTATCTAGAGACTAAATAGTGTCGACATACATCTAAATTTAGACAAAGTTAAAACATTTTACATGAGACGGAGGGAGTATATGCATATGGAGCTATTAATATTAGATTTTCTCTTATAATTGAGAGAAGCACAAATTCATAAATCAAGAAAGTAAAATTATTTGAAATAGAACTACTAATAAATGATAGATCATCACAACCAACATAACATCCTAGTGTAAACAGATCTACCAACATACAAAAAAAACAAATGAATCCTTCTCCTGATCTTCTAGATAATTGTACTACACGATTCTGGGCTACCACTAGATATAACTTCACTTGCTTGCAGTCAGAAATGATAACCAGTTGGAGAATTTGAACATGTTCAACTACACAAACTATGATTGAAAATGAAAGCTAACAAAATTGCATTGTAGAAAAGGAAAATGAAGTCAGTGAATTTCAGATCAATGGGCATGGGCCAACTCGAGACAACATTTGCAGAATAAGACTGTTCCAAGACGGTAAGAGGCTATCCAACCAACCATATTAGTACCTACTTGTATTGTCCCGAGTTCTTGAGAGGTGCTATATGCCGACATGTGCAGCCCGGAACTCGCGCTGGTGTGTTGGATCGATCTGCACTCACTTTTAGCTGGTGTGTTGGATCAATCCGCACTCACTTTTTTTCACAATTTTTTAATTTGTGTTTGTTTCTTTTTCTATTTTTAAAAATCTGAGCATAATCAAATTTGAAAGTTTTTGATATTTTTCAAAAATTGAACAATTTTTAAAAAATAGACCAAATTTTAAATTTGAATATATTTTAGATTTGAATATTTTATAAATTTATAGATTATTAAGAAATAATTATTTGTTAACATTCTTTGAAATCTAATCGTTTTTTATATTTTATTTTTTCAAATTAAAACATTTTGAAAATAAAAAATAAAATAACTGAATACCGGACAAAAGAAAGAAAATCATGCCAGAAACCCAGAAAAAAGAATACCAAACAGAAAACAACTAGGAAAAGCCATACAGAGAAAGGCAAAAACTGGATAAGGAGCTTGGCCCAAAATGGGGTGTGCGGCGCCGGATACCATGGCACACAGGAATTACCTGAAAGCTCGTTCTAATGAAGTTGCCCGTACGCGCTGATTCTCTCCTTGCTTCTCTAAAAAAACCCCATTCATGTACGTTACGAGCTCCTGCTTAAGGTTCTGGCTACGAATTCATTGATCCATTCATGAATATTGTTCACATCAATGCTCCTATGTATTGAAAAATAATGTATATGCCTTGTAAGTTATCTTCGGTCACCGCTCGCCCGTGTGGTGTGCCTTGACCGCACAGACAAAGCAACAAATGTCTCTGATCGCTACTCGTTTGATTGATTGGGAATAAGGATGCTCAAGTCTTGGCGGAGGCAGCAACAAGAAGGAATCCGGCAAGGTATCCAGGGCACTGGATAATTAGACCAAGTTTGCATCAGTTCGTCTCATACACGCAAGACATTAATGCTAGAGTACTCAAGATAAAAGAAAGAGCAACATGATAGCTCACAAGGAAGCTCAAGATGCTTGTAATCTATCCAATTTAGAAACCTGTCAGTACACTTGCTTAGGTTCAAAGCATGATGCTTTTAGCTGCCCTGTTAAAGTTGTTCTCAGCTCTCTGAATGTGCAATCTTGCACATTGATGTTAGTGACTTGTCTCTGAAGTTGAATAAAGTTTTTATTTGCGAAAAAAAGTGGCAGCGGCGTTTCGTGATCCCGCATAGGCTGCCCACAGAAAAACAGCTAGTTGGCTATCGCGGCGAGCCACTGCAAGTATGTGGTATGTGGCGTACACCTTCCGGAATCCTGGGCCGGAATCCTGCACAGTACTATACCTTCCGGAAGCGATTCTTGCTCCTACATATGTTCTTACGAGAGATCGTTGCCCACGTTGTTCCAGACCTGCGTTTCTTGTACGTACCAGGATTGTTTTCAGCCAATGATACTGCTGCAATTTCTGAGATTTTCCAAAATAATTTTTTTTTTGAAACGGGGGCAAAAGTTTTGCCCCATTCGATTAATTAAGGAGAAGAGTTTGACAAGAAAGTCTGAACAAACAAGAAAAATACAAGAGACTACTCTCGCGGCATGATTTGACCCAAGCATTTAGCGGCAGCTATAACCCACAAGCGGGCCTCTCTCTTAATCTTATCTAGGATTACATCGTGGTTGACATACTTGTTGTTGAAAACCCTTGCGTTGCGCTCATTCCAAATCTCCCAAGTGACAAGAAGAGCTAGCGAAGGGATGGCTTTGCGGTTCAGCATGTGGGAGCTTGTCATGTTGCGCCACCAAAGCTCGATGGATAGGCCGGCCCACCCATTCGAGATAATGTCCGTGTTATGCAACCACTCCGCCATTCGGGATAATTATATGTTTTTCAATGAGATTGAACATGGGCGATCCAATTGGCCACTTGTCTGGAAACAAATTCTGTTCACATAGCACTTGACTGAAAACAAAAGTCCGTTCACATCTGGATGCATATGGGTACATGTATGTCACGGTCAGCAGGTCAACAACATTTTCTTCCAAGCAAAAGAAGGTTCAAACATGATCAGATGTCCAACCATTTTTTTTGTAGATTATCGAGTAAGCTGTGGCCACTTCTATGTGCAAAATTTGAATGAATTGATATGATAAATAAAACTAAATAATTCATGCTTCGGTTTGTCTCTCAAGAAACGTTCTTCCACAATACAATGCTATATGTAAATTAGAATATTTTTTTATTTTACTTATGTTTATTCTCCAATTATCATAGTACAATGGACATCATATTACCGGGTGTATTAATTAGCAGAATGTGTCTCACTTTAACCCCATTTTGTACACGAAAAAATATCAGACATCCTAGTTGGTATAGCCTTTTAATCATTGCTTCGACATAATTTTCCGTTGGACCAATCTTAGACTAGGCATATACTCCCTCCGTTCTGATTTAGTCTACATTCTAGAAAAAAATGAGACAAATTAGTAGTGCATTTATTAGTACTACTTAGATATTTGAACAACCAATCCAAGATACATTGAAAATAACAACATCCAATAAAAAGAGTAAAACCACCTCGTTTTCAGTGTTGTTGTTGACTAAAAGCTAGAATGTAGAGTATTTCAGAACAAATTTTGGGGCTAGAATGTAGACTATTTTAGAACGGATGGAGTAGTGTACTAATACTATCATATTATAAGTGTCATGCATATGATACTGTTGTATGATATTATCTGTATAATGCATGATATCATCTAGTTGTACCATAGTCTAATTAAACTTATGAATTTGTACAATATTATTGCAAAATTATGTACACAATCTATTTAACATTAAATTTCTAGCTATATTTGATATAATACCATATCTACCTACGATGCAACCATCACCTCTCTGTTCATTAATTCTAGTGTCATGTCAGCTTTTTGTATGCATTTAACGTGTGATACTACCAATAATATATCCCCATTATGGCTTGTCTTATACAACATGGATGAATTTATTGCATGGATTATATAAGAAGTTAGTATAACTTATATTTGCATTTGTCAAGCAAGTAATTATTTCCACAAAATATTCATGCAAGTAAATCTTCATTTCACCTATATACATCAGTAAAGAGACAATTCTCGCAAAACTGTTGGATTTAAGTACCATAGTAAGTTAAAACTAATAATTTCCATCTGGTATTTTTGGAATTTCAACGTGAATTTTAGTATTTCCACGAAAGATGGAAGAACAAATAGCATGCACGGGAATAAAATAATCGAAGAATAAAATAGAAACTAGGCTTCCATTCCTCGAGCAAGTAATTAAGTAGGTAACTTCCACACTGCATTCCGAAATATATTTACATTTCTAGTACACAAGAATACATAGACATTTCTCTCTGAGTTATACAGATTAATATGAACATTTGAACCAGTTCTTGTGTTTATTTATAGTTCTTGCTCTCTGAAGTTGCTCTTGTATGGGCGGATCGTTGTAGTAAATTTTTGAAGAAATATATATTGAGTATAAGCTGTTAAAAAATGGTCCGAATATTTGATGTTTTCATTTAAAACAGGTGAGTTTTAACGAGAACAGTAGTATGCTGCATAAACTCAAAATTTCAAGTTGGCTAAACTTACCCTCTATACTCGTGCACTAGAAAGGGAATTAACATTCCAATGAACCAAATATTTGATGTTTCCATGTCAAAGTATTAATCTTACGGAACACTTAATTTTGCTGCTTTGAATAATTGGTAGTTACTAGAATGGATAAACAAAAGAGACCAAAAGTCTAGTTCATTGATCTCAAATTTCACTGGTTAAACTTTACGAACTACACTCCTTCGGAGCAGAGAGAATTAATATTCCAATAGAACAATCTGCCAATAAAACATTCCGCTTGAACAAATATGTGATGTTTCACATAAAGATAATTTTACTTAAAAAATAATTTTAACCAACACATTGTTTTTTCCCCATAGAAAACAGTGACTAAATTGTTAGACACAAATCCATCAAAATGTACAGTTCATAAACTTAGATTTTTTCCCTCGCATTTAGGTGAACTAAACAATGTACTCCCTCAATTCAGTAATCCTTGTTGCAGATTCAAATGAGTTAAGGATTATGGAACGAAAGGAGTATATTGATTTAAAAAACACAAGGAGCGTTCATCTGTTAGCCTTTGCATCATATTTTTTTCGATAATACACCCTCGAAGGCCAAGATGGCTAGGACAACGCCACGAAGGCTACAACTCCACTCAACGATACAACACTACTCCAAGATACAACGCTACACCACGATAGAACGCCAAGCAGCAAACAACGCACCCTCTACAAACACAACCTTACCCAACTCCACCACCAGTGGCGAGAAGAGGCACATGGCATCAGGAACGCATCACGAACAAAGCAAAACACACCATGGTAAGACCTCGACTCCAAGGCAACCGGCCAACGTACATGCCCTCATGAGTCTAGAGAGTCGGGCAGTCGGTGAGGCGGAGGCAGGGTCCGGAAGAAGATCAACACATAATGCACTCTCATCTGCGCCAAAAAAAAAAGAGCATTACGCCCAGAAATAGATCAATATTGTATAGGAACTCTGGACATGAAGAATCAACTGTTCCAGTTGATATTTTTGACAGGATGTCTAACGACTCTACACTTAAAATACAAGGCGCCATCCTCTCTTGTCAACAATCATCCCCCAGCCATCCTCAAACGAAGATATGAAAAGGCAAAAGAGGGAAGAAAATCAATAGGCGCGTACTAGGATCAAAAGAGTCAGCTGGTCCACAGCACCAAATAATCATTCCTTAATTATCCGAAGAAGTCGATCGATGGGTCTGCCTAATTGATCAGCTAGAGAATTAACTAATCAGTACTTGGTGGAGACGGCGCCGGCGGTGGAGAGCGCCTGCTTGAACTGGTGGACGGCGCAGGGGACGCGGAGAATGCCCTCCTGCTTGTACCCGAACTCCTGCGCCGCCATCTCCAGCAGCGCCGCCAGCGACGGGTGCCGCAGCGCCTCCACCCGCACCACGAAACGCTCGCTTTCCTCGTCGCCGTCGCCAATCACGAGCAGGGGCACACACCCGCGTGGCACGCCGCCGCTGCCGTCGCTCACCCGGTCCGAGAAGCTCAGCCGCCGAATCAACTCCCTCATCGCCAGTTGCTCGATGAAGCGCGCTGACGAACGTATTGATTATGCAGCAGATAATGTATCTATGTAGCTAGCTATCTAGTTAGGTTGATTTCGATTTGCATCCATGAATGCATGTGTGTTTGTGTTGCTTTGCTTGGCCTTGGCTAACTTGGGGTTCTCCTCTTATAAGCGATGGAATGTTGTCCTGGATTATGAGCTAGCTGCTTCCTTTCTACTGGAGAAAAATATGTGGAGGGTAGAGAGCGAGATGCAAGGTTTAGTGTTGTGTGGTGGCGTTGGAGTCGTGGTTCGGGTCAACATCTTGTGGGTTTCAAAGATGTTGGCGGTCATCAGCTAGCATCTTTGAAAGTTAGGACCATGTAATTTGGTCAGTACGTGTGCTCGAATTTTGAAAGTTGAAACAGCCGTTAGATTTATGTTAATTAATTGCCACTATATATCTTGCATGTTCATTTATTTTTCGAAGTTTGATGCACACAGCCAATCTAGCATTCTAGCTTGCTCATGGAAATTGATTTTTATTTTATTTTTCCAGGGCTACATTTTAGAAGAAAAAAACATGCTTGGTGGAGATGTATGTACCTAGAATCACGGGACAGCAAATTATCATCGGTATTACAAGTTTTATAGTGGTTGTCATTTAGGAACCATCCGTGGCCGTAAAAGAGGACCATCTATATTTTTTTGTCTGGATGATGAAAAATAACATCCAGCCTCTGAGACGTACTGTACTTCAGTATGTAGCTTTCGCAGAGTTTTGTACATATAAACATTTGCATTAAGTTAATAAACTAACAAGATTTGGCATATTTAATAGGCCATCTTTAAAACCCTTTTCTAATGTCGACCTACTCATCTTCCTCCTAGAAACAGCAGCCGCCTCTAGAGAAAATACCCTAGACGCCTCCACTTAACTTCTCCATAGATCGGTTCCCTCTCCCTCCAGCCGGCGAAGGGGAACTTGATCTATGCGTGGAGTTTTTAATAAAAGTAGTCTTTTCAGTAGTCTATGTTAGGGGTTTTGGTCGCCGTTTTCTTGTTGGTTTCCCCGCAATGGAGATGGCATCGTCTGCAAATAAGTGATCTTTGGCCTTTTGTTTGACGACGAGATCTCCTTCCCGATGTCATTGGTGGTGTTGAAAGATTACAATTATCTAGTTATGGGTGTTTAGATCTTGCTTCGCTAGATCAATCTTGGATCTTTTCTCATGGTTGCCGCTAGGAGGATTATCCTCACAGTTTTTGTCCCGGTTGCTACATCCTCGATAATGGTGATTCGTACTCTCGGTTCTCCATCAACGTCAACAAGGCTGATCAGTTGTTATTCCCTGACATACTGGTGTTGGTACTCTTGCCGACCCGACGTTGATTGACAATTTTAATGGTTGCGCGCATGCTCGCAGCCTTGGCATTACGGCTCAAACTAAAATTATGGGTGAACCTTTGTTGGTATTTACAAATCTATGATTTGTTATCTATCTTTGGTTGACTTTAGGAAAGTACAAGATTGTGTCTTGAAAGAAGAAAAAGTTTGAAGACCTCGAAGATTTGCTTGGATCTTTTAGGCTTTATTTTGTAATCGTTAGAGACAGCTCGTGTGTCGCTACCCTGTACTCTTTGTTATTATAAATATATGTGGTATTGATTATAAAACAAACATGTGCATTAAGTTAAAATATTCATGGACGATCCAATCATTCAAGTATATGTACTAACCACGCGTGAAGATCTTGAAGAGTCTCTCTCTAACGTTGACAAGACAAATTCGTCGTGGGTCAAACGGTGGGATTTGAACTCGAACACAGCGAGCAACCACACAAGGAGCTAGAAGGCGATATGCCACATGCAAGCCTCATTTTGGTCTGAGTTGGACTTCGGGGTTTCTATTGAACACGCATGCAAACTGGTATTCGGTGATGGCCTAGCTTTGAGTTGTTGGCAGCGCCAGCAAATTAGAGGACCATGGTTGATCTGTCAATCAACAGAAGTGCTCAACTCTCTGGACTTGTTTGGTCCTAGAGTTTTTACTGGGAGCAGAGAGGAGATATAATCCCCAAGAAAGTTGGACGAAACTCATACCTTCACCCATTTGGTAAAATTGACATGTGATTTATTTAGTATTTTATTTGGTTTGATAAAAAAAAATTTGAGGATATTTGAGATGACTTGATACACCACTAATGAGTAAGCCCGAGTTCTGAGTGGTCTAAGAGCATCTTCAGCCGCGTCCCCCAAAGATTTTTGGGGATACGCTGGACATTTTTTCCGTCCCAATCGCGCGTCCCAATGGCTCTTTCCGTCCAGCGCGGCTCTATATGTTGTCCGACGTCCCGAGCCCGTCCCCGCTCCACAGGGGACGCTCCGGGGACGCTGAACAGAGCGAGAAGCGAGGCGGAAAGTGGCAGGACCAACACGTCATTGACACACAGACAAGTTTGGGGGCGCGCGTTTGGTGAACGCGGCTGGGCAGCAACGCCTCCCAAACGTGGCACGAATAAAACACGTCCCTAAATGCTCGATCCGGAACGCTTTGGGGCACGCTTTGGGGATGCAACTGGAGATGCTCTAAACTGCCATTCTATCATAAATAACAAGTTGATGAAGCTTTTGGCTTGGAGAAAATAACATAATAGGGTAGACTGATACAACTAGTAATTAAGAAGAACAATGTGGCAAGATTTAAGAATGAAATAAATGTCGCAACTAAGAAGCAAAAACGAGGAGAGTACAAAATGAAATTATTGGCGTCTCAAAATCAAAGCTAGAGGGTTAACAAATAGACTTACTTCGTGTCACAAACTTCTTAGATATATATGTATGTATCTGTCTGGATTACAATTCTCTATTGCTTGTTTCATTTGAATTAGTTACTCCCTATGTTCACAGTTAGAAGATGTTTTTATTTTATCTAGAAATGTATGTATCTAGACAAATTCAGCATGTAGGTTGACTCATTTCGGTTTATATCTGGTGCACATTATATTATCTAAAATATCTTATAATATTGAACAGAGGGATTACAAAAAACTCTAAACCTAATTAAGCCTAACTTTTAGATGATGAATTTGATTAGTATTTTGTGGGGTAAAAATTGGACTATTTGATGTGTGTAACATTAAAAAAGGTCGGGTATGAGTTATTATTTTATGATATATATATATATATATATATATATATATGATAAATACTTCCTACCCCTGGGTTACACCCATATCTATATACTTCCATACGATACTTTATTGGTTTGAGTATGTTCGTATACTATATCTAAGATATTCTAAACCAAGTTTGGTGAAAAAAATGCAAGTGAGCATGTAATTTGCATTATATATCTGAAATACATGCATATATGTGCGTAAAAAATAATTCTATGTAAAATAATGTACATACTGCCTAAAAAGTATTATATATACTACCAAAATAGTATTATATACTTCATACTACATGTACATACTCTCTGATATGATAGATACTCTATAGACTGTAAGAAACACACGTGGGTGTAACTACACCCGGGTGTAGTATTTACACACGAAGTGATTAATTAAAATATGGAAGAGTGCATTTTTTAAGGAATACAATGATTTTTTTTTTCAATAATAAGAACCCAAATCTATATCCGTGAGGACTTGAACCTGCGAGGTTGATTTGTACATTCATTTTCCTAACCAAGTGAGCTAGCTACACTTCAATAATATAAAAAAGTTATTGTTGGGAAATCTTCATGTAACTAATAAATCAACCTTTCAATGTGAATCTGTCCAGCCGAGTTCATATGTATATGCACGATCCTAAGAGACAAACCTAATCCCTCCGTTTATGAAAACAATGCGTATACTTTCCTTCAAACATCAAAAAAGTTTGACCAAAGTTGTTACAAAAATACGATAAGCGGCCATAACTTTATTTTAGTAGTAACAAAAGTAATATATTGCATGATGTATCTAGGTTAGTAATTCTGTATTGTTACTGGTCTTTTTTCAAAATTCCGGTCAAGCTTTACACACTTTGATTTTCGAAAAAATATTATATTCCTTCTTTTCTGCAAACGGAAGTAGTACTACCATGTAGGGAACCGCTTGGAAAATTTAATATTTCTACGGCAATAAGTTGAGTAATTAATTAGGGGTACTCCAAAATGTATAAAAATTGACGCCAGATATAACCCCTTTGCTAATTAGCATATTTGTAAATGTGATTAGTTGCCTAGTTCTTTTTTTTGCGAAACACAGTATAATCAAAGACGCTCATACATACGCGCACACACTCACCCCTATGAACGCACACACGCACACCCTACCCCTATGAGCACCTCCAAGAGACTGCGTTGAAGAACTGATCCGGCAGGTTTTGAGATTGACGAAGTCACCACAGGCGCCTCGCTGTCGACGGGAACGTCGCCCCCCATTCATTTTCCACGTAAGGTTGCAAGTCATCTAAAATTTAAATAATATAAACTTAGTAAAAGCGGATACCGGTGGTTCCGCGCGCCGGTTGGGTTGGAGTCACCGGCCGGCCGTAGTGCTCGACTAGTCGATCGGCGACTTGACCTGAGAGCGCCGCCCCAGTCACGATCCGATCGATCGCAACATTAGGTTGGACTTGGACCGCCCCAGCAACACGGCATGATGTACATACGTAGGTACAGTTAGTACTTCCATCGTTCCACGTTAACTATTGGCGATGTTTTTCCTCCAAAAAGATACTGTTGGCGATGTCTCCATCTTCGTCTCACCATCTGGATCAGACGGCGGTCCTCGTGGTCGACCGGCAACGGAGTGTTGCCGACAAGCTTCCGATGAGAGAAACTGTTCCTTCACGTATACGATCGCGTCCTTGTCCTCCTGAGATCCTCTTTCGGCAGGTTTTACTGGTCTTTTACGTCGAGCACGTAGTCGACGCGCGCACACGCGTGCTTAATTGTCTGTGCGTTGTTGATTGGCTCATTGCACGTGATACAAGCAAAGACTATTCTACTTATATAATTAGCCTACATCTTGTAGTTGTCGTTGTCAATAACAAAACATACGTCTTCGTGAAGTGTTGATCTAAAGTGTCTTGGACCAGAACTGAGACGGAGACCAAAAATCCATCGATAGAACTTTTTTTTTCTTCGAAAATGGGCACTTTATTACTTTAAGCAATAGATCAGGCCTCTGCATAGCTAGGATGCACACAGCCGTACAAATATCTTGTTACAAAACATCAATCCATCCGATGATAAAGACCAAAGTTCTCGATAAAAAAAAACTAGCTAGGTGGCTCCAGGCGAAGATCACGCTGCCACCCATGTTGGGAAAAAATATCCCTCGTCGTATTCTCCAACCGTGAAGACACCTCCAAAAATAGGTCTCGATGCTCCATCCGCTGGAGGGGCACCCATGAGCGAAGCGTAGCTGTGCACCGGTATATGACCTGCATAAGCGAGGAATAAATATTATTGAAAATCTTGTCATTTCTACATAGCCAGAGCGACCAAATAACGGCAATCGCTCCCATCCTAATAAGACGCTTAAACCTAACAGCCACACCATTGAGCCAATTACCAAATATATTGCAACACTACGAGGTGGGTATAAGGTATACCCTATTTGGACAGCTGACCATATAGACCTAGCAAACTTACACTGGAAGAACAAGTGTTTAATAGTCTCATCTTGGTGACAGAAAACACACTTTTTTACTTTCATGCCAGTTGCGTTTGGCAAGATTATCTTTAGTGAGTATGACCCCACGACGAAGATACCACGCAAACACTTTTATTTTTAGCGGTATCTTCATCTTCCAAATTTTAGAGTTATTATCGATAGAACTTTCTTAGGATGGAGGGAATATATCTTTCCAATTCACTATATGTTCTGTGCCTAGTCCTGCTTCAGTCGTACGGTACGTCTGTACTAGTTAAAAGTTGGAAGGATAGGATCCGTAGATACCATGTAAACTTGTACGGTTATCTTTCCTCAGCTACAAAGTTATAATCCTACTACAACTATTTAACACTTTCTAGCTGATGTATTTTATTCGTACGACAAGTATTTGCAGATACAAAATTAGCGAGAAAAAAATCATCTAAATTTGACCACCAAATTGACGATTACAAATGAATTAAGGTTACATCATTAGAAAAAGTCGGAATAGAGGTTTCAATGGTATGTTTTTTTTATAATATTTTAATATAACAAGAATTACATTTATTATTGGTCAAAGTTGAAACATGGACGACAAAAATGTCATGCATAAAAACATAAGAATTGTTTTTAGCTTATGGCACACTAGACAAAACACTTGGTGAATACGACGCTGGACTCGCACCCCTGCTCAGCGGGCCATGCGGACCACCAAGTTCAGCAAGCAAGAGGGCTAGCTAAGAGCGGCCATTTTTTCCGGCTCTAGCAGCCAATCTATATGTTATTGGCTGTTTGTTGAATGGTGAGTACGTACATGTATATTTTTTGAAGAGGGAACATAGCTCGGCTTATGTATTGAATTATTAGTAGGTCAATAGTTTATATATTAAGGATCATATAGGGTGTTCACAAAAATCAACCAGCAGAAAAATGAAAGTACAATGCGCCTAAGCATGGTGAATTCTTCAAGAAAGCGGCCAGCCATCCTAGTTGCAGATAGCCCATACATGTACATTGAAAACTGCTTTTGCCCCCTCCAAAGACAAACTGCTTGAAGTTTGCTACTATACCCTCTTTTTTATCTTCTCCGGTGCCATGGTCTCCAGTCTCCTTTCTAGTTTCGTGGTCGAGCATCCGGCACTTCAAAAGCTCTGATCCTGCCAACTTCCAAGCTATGTTCTCCTTTCTAAGGAGATTTTAAATTTTAAACGTGCTCCTATGCATCTCCTGGTAGCGCCGTCTCGCTGGCCGTGTGTCTTAGGCTTGAGACCTCAAAAAGCTACAAATATCACCGGTTGTTACTTGTTCAATTGTGTGAGAATCCTCCTGCGCTGCATGTTTTTTCCCAGGGGTATTCTTGCTCTTACACATGTTCTTAGGCTGGTGCCAATGCATCACCCCACTATAGCCTCGCCACGTCAGCTCTCACCCCCACTCTCACCCCGCGGTGCCAGTGCACGGGCTATAGTGCCAGCTCTCACTTCCTCTCTCCTCCCTACCGCCTCCCTACCGCCCCCACTAGCACCGCTATCGCCTCCCTCTCGCCCCGCTCTCGCCTCCAACGCGGGCGGTAGCGGGCGATAGCGCCCGGCGCCACCGCCCCGCGCTGCCCTCTCGCCCCTCTTCCACCTCTCTCCCGCCCCGCGCCGGACGGTACCGCCTCCACTACCGCTCCCATTGGCACCAGCCTTAGGGGATATCCTTGCACACGTTGTACGAATAATTACTCTGCATTTTCAGTACTGCTTCTATACTATCTTCATTAAACATCTGCAATTGTTTATATTTTCCAAAAAAATATGTTTTAGTCTGTTTATTTTCAGTGGAGTGGAACATGGGCAGTGTAGGCCTTACGGCGAGTTCAGGGATTAAATTCCTTTCACACGTTAATTGGCTTGAAGTAAAACTTTGTTCACACTAAAAACGTTGACATGCATATGAATAGACATGCATATCGCCGTTGGCAAATCAGACTTCATTTCTTTTCCCCTAAAAACAAAAGAAGGTTCAAATACGGTCAGATGTCCAATTATTTGTTGTATATTATCGAGTGAGGTATGACCTATATGTAAAACATCGATGAACTGGTTGCACACATGAAAAAATAGGATAAATGATTTATGCTCGGCTTTTGTTTCTCAAGTAACTATATCCAGAATATATTGCTATCTCTAAATTAATTTTTTCATTTTTGGTTCTACTTCTTGTGCAATCATCTTATTATAATGTAGAGGATGTGAAATCTAAGTTTAACCTCATTTTATGCATGGGGAAATATAATGTTCCTAGCTATCACAATTTTTAAATCTTTGATTTAACCTTAATTGGCGAGGGGTGATGGATGGTTCCATGCTAGACACACATTTGTAAACCTCATGAGCTACCACTTAATTGGCAATGCACCTAACCTTTAATAGTTGTGGCCGCCACTTTTGTGCCAAACATGGATGAGTGATTACATGCATGAAAATGTGATGAATCCCAAAAAATATTCATGTAAGTAAGTTATTATTTCAATTATGTCAAACAATTAAAAAAAAGGCTAGTTCTTATGGATTTATATGAAATGCATGCTGTCTAGAGCTAATTTTTCTATAGGTTGAGCAAATTAAATGGTTTTTATTGGAAATAATTTTAACCATTGATGAACTTCTTACATGAAAAATAAGATAATCTTGTTTATGCCTAGGATTATCTCTCAAGTAACTAACTTCAACAATATATATATGTAAAACAATATTCTTATTAACTCAGTTTAAGTTCTTATGAATAGTAATAGTATAATGGATAACTTATTTCTTGCTCAATTTGTGGAGCGAACCTAGAATGTCACATTACCAAATTTTGTACATCAAAATTAACACCAGATATTGGTTGTGACAAACTTTTAATCTTTGATTAAATCTATTGATTTGTGATAGATGCATGGTGATTGGTGGACTTGCATTTTTACTTGTCATAAGCTACCGCTGATGTAATGCTCCACACAACTATTTTACATTTGAAATACCATAGTGCGCAAAAGACGGAGGAAGTGGATGCCAGGTCCATGCGAATAAGATAAGCGAGTTTAGGCGTTGGTTTCTTGGGTAAGTAGGTGACCAACTTCAAAAATGATAAAATTTAAATTATTAGAGCAATAGATGGCATTTCTCACTCCAAGTTATAAATTTGGAGAATATGAAAAAAGAACATGATGCCAGCTGGAATTTCAAAAATACAATCCACATGTATATGAATATTTCAGGAAAGTTTTTATAAATTCAAATCAAATTCCTGATTTTGGGATTTTTCTTGTATTTGTGGATAACTGGAGAATTTTTTTATGATGATATATTGAATAAAATTAATTTTCATTTGACTAAACTTATGCACTATATTTTCGCACCATAGGAGAAGATGAACATTCCAATGGACCAATATTTGATGTTTACATATGTGAAAACAGTTAATCCGAACAAACGAATTATTTCTTACATAGACAAAATACACTAAAATTTATAACCATAAACACACACAAACCGAGTTCACTGACCTCAATTTTCCTTGCCTTTTAGACAAAAGAAAACATTTAACTTAAAGAAACTAGGAGAGAAGTTCATCTCGGCATCTGCATCATATCCATCAAGCCCATAAAAGATCAATATTGTGTAGGAAATGTGGACTGAAGAATCTATTATTTCATTTGGTATATGTGAGTAGTATGTGACAGGAGGTCTAACGACTCTACCGTATTACAATGGTGCAAGTACATATTGCAACCGTCTCATGTCAATCATGCCCATTAAAAAGAACAAAAGGGAAAGAGAGAAGAAAAGATGCATAAGGTCAAGAGAGAGTTAACTACTGAACAGAACCAAAGATTTCACCCCTTAATTACCCGTCGTAGTCGACACATCGCCTAATGATCTGTTAGAGACCTAATTAGTCAGTAGTTCTTGGAGGAGACGGCGCCGGCGGTGGAGAGCGCGTGCTTGAACTGGTGGACGGCACAGGGGACGCGGAGGATGCCCTCCTGCTTGTACCCGAACTCCTGCGCGGCCATCTCCAGCAGCGCCGCCAGCGACGGGTGCCGGAGCGCCTCCACCCGCACCACGAACCTCTCGGCCTCGTCGCCGTCGCCGTCGCCCAGCACCATCACTGGCACGCACCCGCGCGGCACGCCGCCGCTGCCGTCGCTCACCCGGTCCGAGAAGCTCAGCCGCCGAATCAGCTCCCTCATTGTCGCTTGATCGATTAAGCTCGCTGGCGCAGGTAGCTTGTTGCAGGTAGGTTAATTTTGAGGTGCTCCTGTGCATACGTGCGTGTGTGTTTGTGTTGCTTTGCTTGGCCTTGGCTTGTGGCTCTCCGGCCTTTTATAAGGTAGCGACGGAATGTTTGATTGGGTCATGACTGCTTTGTGCTTTGACGTCACCGTGTGGTGTGTGAGGAGAGAGAGAGACAGATCGAGCAAAATAATAGTGTTGTGTGGTGCCACTGCGGTCGTGGTTGGTGTCAACATCCAGTGGGTTCAAATATGTTGGCTATCATAAGCATCTTTTGAAGTTAAGACCGTGGAATTTGGAAAGGTACTTTCCTACTCCTGAATTACCCACTCAGCTGGTGAGTGTGCTGGAATTTTAAAAATTCAAACGGCCGCTAGATTAGATTAACTAATTGCTACTTCGAATTTCACAAAAAAAAACTAATTATTACTTCCAGAAGAAATCATGTTTAGTGAAAAACACTTCGTTCTGCCATTTCTCTCCGCCCCTCCTCCTCCTCTCCTCCGCCGCCGGCGCGGGCAACCGGGTGTTGTCTGTGTGGTGCCATCGACGGCGGGCGGCCTTTTCCCGCGATCGTGGATCCCTGGCACGGCGCACGACAACCCGTGGTGGTGTCCCTCGGCTTGATGGCGGTCCGATGTGGCAGCGTGAGACCCGTGTGTCGGGTGGAAAGAGACACGGCGACACCATCGTTGGCGGCGGAGCGGCGAGGTCGGGGCCAGTGGTGGCGGCGTCGGCTCGGCCCAGAGCTAGGCCACTTTGGGCCCCATCTGGGTTGGGCAGGCCATAGGCCCCTCGTTCGACTGCGGTAGGAGTCAAAAAGGCACGTCGGCGATGGCAGGGTGGTGGCGACGCTACGGCCGCCTGCTGCAGCTTGGCGGTGGGGACTTCACGGGTCAGTGTGGGCCCTGCCGGGTCAGTAGAGGCATAGTTTGTCCTTGCTTCCTCATCCAGTCAGCTGCCGCGAAGACGGTGGAGGTAGTTCCCTCCCACTGGCGGTTGTGTGCTACATCGGGCCCTCTTGTCTCCATTTTCCTCCTCTAGGCCTTGCACCGATGTCCACAGGGAGACGGGGATGACTTCAAGACTGTGGAGGCATGTGCTGGTGAAGGCAGCATGTCGGGTGGAGCTCGTTGAATCGTCCAGGGTAGTGGTTTTGGTGGTTGGAAGAAATCCATGTCGGCTCGTCTGACTCTGACGTAGTGGTGCCTGAGGGTGCCGCCTTGCCTTCCTGGAGGGCGTCGGATGTACCCCCTCTCCATTCCCTTCCACGTACCGGGGAAACCATAGGATTACTCTGGACAGCAACGGCGTAGTCGTCGTTCGTCTCCTTGTTGAAGGTGTTGTTTTGGTATGTGGCATTTCGGTGTGCTTGCATGGTTGGAATCCTCTGGAGGACACATCGGTTGCAGGTCGTCATCATTCTTGTCGAGCTGGTAGTGTCGACATTTGTTTTTGTTTTTTTTCTTTCTCTGCAGTTTCTTTTGGGCTTGATTGTGATGCGGCCCCGGCATGCTTGTATCGTGTGGTTGTTATATTAATATAGCGGGACGAAAAGCTATTTCGAGGAACTAATTATTACTTCATACATGACATTTTTCCTCATGGAAACATTTTACAAGAACTCATGCTTGCTTGAGATGTACATGTACTACAATAGTTTTTTTTTGTGGGATACTACAGTAGTATATTAGACATGTAGTACATGTTCTTTTCCTGGAAATAAACACAATACTAATGCGTATAGATGAAACAAAAATGTTCTCCATACTATGACATATACGTGAGTTGCTGACCGGAGTTTACTATAAACCTTCACATAGGAATTGAACTATGCGTGAATGAATGGTTCAGTTATATATCTACTAATGTACTAACCACCTTCTTGATCTTCAAACATGCATGTATGTCACATACCGCTTAGTAGCTGCTGCTGGTAGCTCGTCAAAATCACAAGCCTCATGGAGTTCATCTGTTTGGAATTAAAATCATACCCAACGAGCTACCAGCAGAAGCTACTAAGCGGTATCACTACAGGAATAGGCCGATATGCTGAGGGCCAGGAACCCTCGGAGTAGCCTGTTTTGGTTGTTGGCATAGGCTACACCGAGGCCGTGTCCTCGGCGACTACCTTCCTCGGCAAAGTTACTATTGCCATCGGCGTAGCTCGGCCCTCGGCGTAGGACCTATGCCGATGGCAAAACCATCGGCATACAAATAAAAAAAAATCAATTTTCCATTTTCAAAAAAAAAATTCAAACAAAAATTCGAAAAAATATCATTTTTGCCTATGCCGACGGCAAAATCCTCGGCATATAGTTTTAAAATTTTCAAATTTTAATTTATTTTACATCATTATTTTCTTTTTTTTACTTGTTTATCTTTCACCCAAGACACTTTGAAATCTAAGTACACTTAATTTTAGGTCAAATTACAATTATGGTTAAACTTTCCAGTTGGTCACCCATCCTCACACTACTCTAGGCTCTGCACGCTTAACATCTTGGTTCCATTCAAATGAGTTTCCATTACAGAATTGACACTTTAGACTTTACTGACAATAATAGCATATCAACCCTATTAATTCTTGGACCATGATGTCGCACCTCTTTATTTTTGAATTCCAAATAATAACTTAAGTAAACAACAATGAATTCAAATAACAATAAAATGATTTTTTGTCCTTTTCTATTTAATATAGAATAATTAATATCTTTAAATCGGAAAATCGAAATTCCACAAATAATATGTCTAAATCGATAAGAAAAATAAGAGGAATTTAAATATAACATCCATATCATCATTTGAACCTAAAAATTAGAGGAATCCGAATATGACGTCCAGTTTGTCATCCGGCCAAAACAGCCCCCTCGGGAGATGCGAAATGGTTGTACCGGGCGCGCTGGTGGCCTGGTGCACCATTCACCAACACGCTAAACAAAAAAATAGCATATAAAGTGATGTGTTATAGATCTAAAAACATTTTTCGCGGAATTTATTGAGCGACGGAAAGTGTACCCCTAGTTCAAATCTGGTCAGTTTCCAGCGGCTTCGGCGGGACACCGCAGAAAGCCACGGGGATTCCCAGACACCTAGCGTGCACATATGACATGTGATATGTGGTGCGGAGGCGGTGTCCTACCACTACGCAGAGGTCTCGCGCAATACTATGCGGTGTCACGGACCGTTTCCTACTCGTTTCCCCTAAGAGTCATAGAACTCCGGACTTGATAGCCCTGTTTGTGAAGTGTTTTCCAAAATAATTGCCGTATCCTAATTCTGACTTTTGGAGTGGTTACTAGGACACATAAATTGATGCCATGCGGATCCGCGGAATTTTCTGACTTTGTTTAAATTGCCATCTAGCCAAAACGGGAACCCGTGGACATATAAGAAAGTGTTTGAATTGTTAGTATGTTACCATGGTACTGTACATGATTCAAATATGTATGATTTTGACATAAACGGATAGAGGATGTTTTTCTGAATATTTTGATACCTTATACGTATTTTCCTGACATCATATGCATTAGTTATGATTTTTACAAAATAGACAAATTTGAAAATTAGCCTACGCCGAGGGTGGCCGTCGCATAGCCCTATCTACGCCTAGGGCCAAACATATGCCGAGGGCTGCCCTCGGCGTAGACCTTGCTACGCCGACGGCAACGCTACACCGAGGATCGGCCTGCAGGCTGGCCTGGCCGGGCCATACACCGACGGCCCCGACTTTTGGCTGTCGGCGTATAGCCTAGTCCTCGGGCGTCCCATTCCTGTAGTGTATGTGACATACATGCATGTTTGGATTTTACCATGCAAATTTTCCTCCTTTTAGTCTGAAGTGGACTTTGGGATTCTTTTGAACCTGCGTGCAAACTGGTTTTTCTTTGAAGAGAAATGCAAACAACTGGTATTCGGTGGTGGGCTAGGTACCTAGGTTAGAATGATTGACAACGCTAGCGTGCAGGGACCACGATTCCACGAATGAGCTGTGAGCCAACGAAATTCTACAGCTTTTTCATTGATATTGTTCTTTAGAAACTCGATCGAGGAGTAACTCGATAGGCTGAACTTCTATACTTTCTTGCAAAAGGTAGACCAGAATGTGCACATGCATGCGCACGTGCAGCTAGAACAAGAGAGACCGGCAATCTATTCTTCTTGGGGGCAAAGCACGAGGTGCATAAGGCCATACACTATGTGATGCCGATTCAATGAAATTTGTGTCAGACTTCGGAACCACTATGTGTATGATGATATGTATGAAATCGTCAATGTAACCCTCTGCACACATCCCTACATATATGCATCCTCCTTTCTCTCACAATTATACTGCTAGGTCCCACATTTTTTCGATAATGAGTACATATTAATATCATAAAGATATCAATTATACCTAGCCTCTTCAATAACACATTGCTCTAGCAACCTTAACGATGCACACAACATAGGAAAAGAAGAAGAATTACAAAACAAATCCCGCTATAGAGATCAATTAATTCCTTGAAGCAGCAGACCTAATAACACCAAGACAGCACCAGAAATCTAGCTTCTCCAGAAGCAACGCCTCCAAGAAGTAAACAATACACAAGAGTTATCGTTGCCCGATCAAAGATCATAGGGTTTTCACCATGGAGAAAGTCCTTGCTGAGCCACTGCCCTGATAGGTCCCACATTTGCTTGAAAGAAGCAAACCAAGTTGTTGAGTCACATCATGTGTCAGATTATACGAGCCACTGCCCTACTATGTATAGAGCATGTTCAATAGGAGGAGGAAAGAGGCTTATGAGTCCCTTTTTCACATAGTAGTTTGTCTCATGGTACCTCCACGAGGTTGTGTATTGACTGGTAGTAGGGTAACGGTCCTCTCCACGACCGGTTCCCGACGCTCTTCCCTATCACCGTAGATCGGCAGGCTGATACGTTGCAAACGTATCTATAATTTTTGATGCTCCATGCTTGTTTTACACAAATTTCTATATGTTTTGTTTACACTTCATTTGACTTTTATACATTTTTCGGAACTAACCTATTAACAAGATGCCACAATGCTAGTTCCCTATTTTCAGCTGTTTTGTATTTCAGAAAAATTGTATAGGAAATATACTCGGAATTGGACGAAACAAAAGCCGAAGTTCCTATTTACCAAAACGAAGATGGACTCCAGAGGAGAGACGAAGGGGCGCCAGGAGGCGGCCACACTAGGCCTGGGCGCGGCCCGCCTGGTCGCGCCTAGGGGTGGTGTGGCCCCCCGGGCACCCACCGACCTCGCCCTTCCACTTATTTATTTACCTTCTCAGGAAAACCCTAAATACCCTAGCCTCCATCCACGAAAAGTTCTGTCGCAGCCGCCATCACCGACCCTAGCTCGAGAGGGTTCTGAACCTCTTCCCGGCACCCTGCCTGAGAGGGAGATCATCACCGGAGGCCCCTACATCGCCGTTACCGTCTACGAAGTGATGATTGCGTAGTTCATCCCTTGACTATGGGTCTATAGCAGTATCTAGATAGTTGTATTGTTCAATTTGTGCCTCATGTTTAGATCTTGTGAGCTGCCTATCATGATCAAGATCATCTTTATGTAATGCTACATGTTGTGTTTGCTGGGATCCGATGAATATTGAATATTATGGTTGAGATTGATTATATATATGGCATATGCTATTTTTGATCTTGCATGCTCTCCGTTGCTAGTAGATGCTCTGGCCAAGTATGTACTTCTGACTCCAAGAGGGAGTATTTATGTTATAGTGGGTTCATGCCTCTAGTAATCTGGAAGAGTGACAATAACTTCTAAGGTTGTAGATGTGTTGCTGCTACTAGGGAGAAAACAACAATGTTTTTTCTAAGGATAATTCTATTATTTACTTTACACACATTGATTAATGCGATAATCTGTTGCTTGCAACTTAATACTGAAAGGGGTGCGGACGCTAACCAGAAGGTGAATTATTAGTTATAGACGCAGTTGGATTACGGTCTATGTATTATGTTGTAATATCCAAATAAATCTCATACTAATCATCTTGTCATGTATGGTATTTATTCTGACAATTACTCAGCTGTAATTTGTTCACCCAACATGTTATTTATCTTTATGGAGAGACACCTCTAGTGAACTATGGACCCCGGTCCTTTCTTTTACACTGATAAAATTATCATGTTCTGTTTACTTACTGCAAGCACTGTTCTCTTTAATTTCACTGCAAACAAACATCTCTTTCCACACTATACGGTTAATCCTTTGTTTTTAGCAAAACCGGTGAGATTGACAATCACACTGTAAGTTGGCAAAAAAAATTGGTTGTGTTGTGTGCAGGTTCCATGTTGTTGCTGATGCCGGTAGTACGCTCCCTGCCACAAGTCAAGTAGCAACACCTTTAGAAGTCATTCCTTTCTCCTACTGGTCAATTAAATCTTGGTTTCTTACTAAGGGAAAACTTGCTACTATGCTCATCGTACCTTCCTCCTGGGCTTCCCCAACGGTGTGCATCTCTGCAACATCAAACTCTTTTTATGGCGCCGTTGCCAGGGAGAAAGAGGATTTCTGCAAGGGGAGTCTCTCATCTCCAATATCTTTACATTGATATAGTTTTGCTTAGTTTATTTTACTTTGTCTCGTTCGCTTCATTATATCATAAACGCAAAAAAAAAAAATTCTATTATAGCTTTTATTTGTATTGTTCTATTTTATTCTTGCTAAAATGGGTACTACTGAAAACACTAAGCTGTGTGACTTTACTAGCACAAACAACAATGATTTTGTTTGTACACCTATTGCTTCACCTGCCCCTGAAGAAGCTTTCTAGAAATTAAACCTGCTTTGTTAAATCTTGTTATGAAAGAGCAATTTGCTAGTGTTAGTACTGATAATGTTGCTTCTTGATGACGCGTAAAGCACACGCCCGTTGGGAACCCCAAGTGAAAGGTGTGATACGTACAGCAGCAAGTTTCCTCAGTAAGAAACCAAGGTTTCTCGAACCAGTAGGAGCCAAGAAGCACGTTGAAGGTTGATGGCGGCGGAGTGTAGTGCGGCGCAACACCAGGGATTCCGGCGCCAACGTGGAACCTGCACAACACAATCAAAATACTTTGCCCCAACGTAACAGTGAGGTTGTCAATCTCACCGGCTTGCTGTAAACAAAGGATTAGATGTATAGTGTGGATGATGATTGTTTGCGAACAGTAAAGAACAATTGCAGTAGATTGTATTTCAGATGTAAATAATAGGACCGGGGTCCACAGTTCACTAGTGGTGTCTCTCCCATAAGATAAACAGATGTTGGGTGAATAAATTACAGTTGGGCAATTGACAAATAAAGAAGGCATAACAATGCACATACATATATCATGATGAGTACTATGAGATTTAATCAGGGCATTACGACAAAGTACATAGACCGCTATCCAATGCATCTATGCCTAAAAAGTCCACCTTCAGGTTATCATCCGAACCCCTCCGGTATTAAGTTGTAAACAGACAATTGCATTAAGTATGGTGCGTAATGTAATCAACACAAATATCCTTAGCCAAAGCATCGATGTTTTATACCTAGTAGCAACAGACATCCACAACCTTAGAACTTTCTGTCACTCCCAGATTTAATGGAGGCATGAACCCACTATCGAGCATAAATTCTCCCTCTTGGAGTCACAAGTATCAACTTGGCCAGAGCCTCTACTAGCAACGGAGAGCATGCAAGAACATAAATAACATATATGATAGATTGATAATCAACTTGACATAGTATTCAATATTCATCGGATCCCAACAAACACAACATGTAGCATTACAAATAGATGATCTTGATCATGATAGGCAGCTCACAAGATCTAACATGATAGCACAATGAGGAGAAGACAACCATCTAGCTACGATATGGACCCATAGTCCAGGGTGAACTACTCACACATCGATCCAGAGGCGATCATGGCGATGAAGAGACCTCCGGGAGATGATTCCCCTCTCCGGCAGGGTGCCGGAGGCGATCTCCTGAATCCCCGAGATGGGATTGGCGGCGGCGTCTCGGAAGGTTTTCCGTATCGTGGCTCTCGTGGGGTTTCGCGATGAAGGATTTAAGTAGGCGGAAGGGCAGGTCGAGGGCGTCACGAGGGCCACACAGGCCGGCGGCCAGGGCGGCGCCGCCTTTGTCCGGCCACCTCGTGGCCCCACTTCGTATCCTCTTGGTCTTCGGAAGCTTCGTGGAAAAATAGGACCTGGGCGTTGATTTCGTCCAATTCGAGAATCTTTCCTTACTAGGATTTCGAAACCAAAAACAGCAGAAAACAGCAACGGCTCTTCGGCATCTCGTCAATAGGTTAGTGCCAAAATGCATAATAATGACATATAATATGTATAAAACATGTGAGTATCATCATAAAAGTAGCATGGAACATAAGAAATTATAGATACGTTTGGGACGTATCAAGCATCCCCAAGCTTAGTTCCTATCGCCCTCGAGTAGGTAAACGATAACAAAGATAATTTCTGAAGTGACATGATATCATAATCTTGATCATACTATTGTAAAGCATATGAGATGAATGCAGCGATTCGAAGCAATGATGAAGGTAATGAGTAAACAAATGAATCATATAACAAAGACTTTTCATGAATAATACTTTCAAGACAAGCATCAATAAGACTTGCATAAGAGTTACTCATAAAGCAATAAATTCAAAGTAAAGGCATTGAAGCAACACAAAGGAAGATATAAGTTTTGCTTTCAACTTCAACATATTTATCTCATGGATAATTGTCAACACAAAGTAATATAACAAGTGCAATAGGTAAACATGTAAGAATCAATGCACACAGTTTACACAAGTGTTTGCTTCTGGATAGAAAGAATAGGCAAACTGACTCAACAATAAAGTAGAAGAATGGCCCTTCGCAGAGGAAGCATTGATTACTATATTTGTGCTAGAGCTTTTCATTTTGAAAACAAGAAACAATTTTGTCAATGGTAGTAATAAAGCATATGTGTTATGTATAAGATATCTCATAAGTTGCAAGCCTCATGCATAGTATACTAATAGTGCTCGCACCTTGTCCTAATTAGCTTGGATTAACACGGATTATTATTGCATAGCATATGTTTCAACCAAGTGTCACAAAGGGGTACCTCTATGCCGCCTGTACAAAGGTCTAAGGAGAAAGCTCGCACTAGATTTCTCGCTTTTGATTATTCTCAACTTAGACATCCATACCGGGACAACATAGACAACAGATAATGGACTCCTCTTTAATGCATAAGCATTCAACAATAGTTAATATTCTCATAAGAGATTAAGGATTAGTTGTCCAAACTGAAACTTCCACCATGAATCATGGCTTTAGTTAGCGGCCCAATGTTCTTCTCTAACATTATGCATACTCAAACCATTTGATCATGAAAATCGCCCTTACTTCAGACAAGACGAACATGCATAAAAACTCACATGATATTCAACAAAGGTAAAAAGTTGATGGCGTCCCCAGAAACATGGTTACCGCTCAACAAGCAACTTATTAAGAAATAAGACACATAAGTACATATTCTTCACCACAATAGTTTTTAAGGCTATTTTTCCCATGAGCTATATATTGCAAAGACAAAGAATAGAATTTTAAAGGTAGCACTCAAGGAATGTACTTTGGAATGGCGGAGAAATACCATGTGGTAGGTAGGTATGGTGGACACAAATAGCATAGTAGTTGGCTCAAGGATTTGGATGCATGAGAAGAATTCCTCTCGATACAAGGCTAGGCTAGCAAGGTTGTTTGAAGCAAACTCAAGTATAAAAGGTGCAGCAAAGCTCACATATGAACATATTGTAACTATTATAAGACTATACATTGTCTCCTTGTTGTTCAAACACCTTAACCAGAAAATATCTAGACTCTAGAGATCAATCATGCAAACCAAATTTTAACAAGCTCTATGTAGTTATTCATTAATAGGTACAAGGCACATGATGCAAGAGCTTAAACATGATCTATATGAGCACAACAATTGCCAAGTATCACATTATTCAAGACATTAAACCATTTACCACATGCAGCATTTTCCGTTTCCAACCATATAACAATGAATGAAATAGTCCAACTTTCGCAATGAACATTAAAGATAAAGCTAAGAACATATTTGTTCATACGAAACAGCGGAGCGTGTCTCTCTCCCACACAAAGAATCCTAGGATCCGATCTTATTCAAACAAAAACAAAAAAACAAAAACAAACAGACGCTCCAAGTAAAGCACATAAGATGTGACGGAATACAAATACAGTTTCACTAGAGGTGACCTGATAAGTTGTCGATGAAGAAGGGATGCCTTGGGCATCCCCAAGCTTAGACGCTTAGTCTTCTTAAAATATGCAGGGATGAACCACGGGGGCATCCCCAAGCTTTGACCTTTCACTCTTCTTGATCATATTGTATCATCCTCCTCTCTTGACCCTTGAAAACTTCCTCCACACCAAACTTAAAACAAACTCATTAGAGGGTTAGTGCATAATCAAAAATTCACATGTTCAGATGTGACATAATCATTCTTAACACTTCTGGACATTGCACAAAGCTACTGTACGTTAATGGAACAAAGAAATCCATCCAACACAGCAAAAGAGGCAATGCGAAATAAAAGGCAGAATCTGTCAAAACAGAACAGTCCGTAAAGACGAATTTTTTTGAGGCACCAGACTTGCTCAGATGAAAATGCCCAAATTGAATGAAAGTTGCGTACATATCTGAGGATCATGCACGTAAATTGGCAGATTTTTCTGAGGTACCTACAGATAGGCAGATCGAAATCCGTGACAGCAAGAAATCTGTTTCTGCGCAGTAATCCAAATCTAGTATTGACTTTACTATCAAAGACTTTACTTGGCACAACAATGCAATAAAATAAAGATAAGGAGAGGTTGCTACAGTAGTAACAACTTCCAAGACTCAAATATAAAACAAAAGTGCAGAAGTAAAATAATGGGTTGTCTCCTATAAGCGCTTTTCTTTAACGCCTTTCAGCTAGGCGCAGAAAGTGTGTATCAAGTATTGTCAAGAGATGTAGCATCAACATTACCTCGGGCTTTATGCATACCCTTCTTATTCTTTTTCTTACTCTTTGGTTTAGGGAATACATGTCTACCTCCAGGTGTAGAGGTGAATTTTAGGGTGCCTTCTCCCACATTTATGACTGCTCCCAATAGTTTCAGCAGGGATCTTCCAAGTGTGATTTGTCCTGTTCCTACACATTCAATAACAAGATAATCAGTGGATACTGTTCTTCCAAGAATGGTTGTATGTACACCCTCGGCTATTCCCTTAGGAATTATAACAGAGTTATCAATAAGAGTTATTCCTTCTCCGCCTTCAACGAGTCCCCAAAGTGTCAAATATTCATAAATACTCTTAGGCATAAGGCAAAATTCAGACATAATATCACAATGGGCATGAAAAGTTTCACCACCAATAACAACTTTAATAGTAGGGTCCCATTTTGAACGTTCAGAGTTCACTAAAACTTGATCAAGACGGTTACGAACATAACTATAATTTTCTTTCAAGCAAGATGCACTTGTCTCAAGAGTGTTTAATCTATTATAAATGCTAATAAGAGCTGAATCAAGGTTATTAGCTGAACTATGTGATGCAATTAATTTTTTATGGCATTAAAAGCTTGATCACCATTGCAATGAAGGAAATCTCCTCCTACTATAGCATCCAAGGCATATCTATAGCGAATCATAAGCCCAAAATAAAAATTACTAAGGAGCAGACTTAGAGTCATTTGAGGTTCAGCTTTACGATAAGAATCAAAAATTCTAGACCAAGCATCTTTAAAACTCTCCTCATCCCCTTGTTTAAAAGTAAAGATTAATTCCTCGGGTGAAGAAGTAACAGGTACAGAGCTAGACATGATAATAAAG
Source organism: Lolium multiflorum (assembly GCA_030979885.1). Lineage (NCBI taxonomy): Eukaryota > Viridiplantae > Streptophyta > Magnoliopsida > Poales > Poaceae > Lolium > Lolium multiflorum. Next base: position 311,448,025 of record CM061753.1, read on the forward strand.
TAAACTAAATGCAAGTAACTAATTTTTTTGTGTTTTCGATATAGAGAACAAGACAGTAAATAAAGTAAAACTAGCAACTAATTTTTTTGTGTTTTTGATATAGTGCAGCAAACAAAGTAGTAAATAAAATAAAGCAAGACAAAAACAAAGTAAAGAGATTGGAAGTGGAGACTCCTTGCAGCGTGTCTTGATCTCCCCGGCAACGGCGCCAGAAATTTAGCTTGATGACGCGTAAAGCACACGCCCGTTGGGAACCCCAAGTGGAAGGTGTGATGCGTACAGCAGCAAGTTTCTCTCAGTAAGAAACCAAGGTTTATCGAACCAGTAGGAGCCAAGAAGCACGTTGAAGGTTGATGGCGGCGGAGTGTAGTGCGGCGCAACACCAGGGATTCCGGCGCCAACGTGGAACCTGCACAACACAATCAAAATACTTTGCCCCAACGTAGCAGTGAGGTTGTCAATCTCACCGGCTTTGCTGTAAACAAAGGATTAGATGTATAGTGTGGATGATGATGGTTGTTTGCGAAGAACAGTAAAGAACAATTGCAGTAGATTGTATTTCATATGTAAACAATAGGACCGAGGTCCACTGTTCACTAGTGGTGTCTCTCCAATAAGATAACAGATGTTGGGTGAACAAATTACATTTGGGCAATTGACAAATAAAGAAGGCATAACAATGCACATACATATATCATGATGAGTACTATGAGATTTAATCAGGGCATTACGACAAAGTACATAGACCGCTATCCAGCATGCATCTATGCCTAAAAAGTCCACCTTCAGGTTATCATCCGAACCCCCTCCGGTATTAAGTTGTAAACAACAGACAATTGCATTAAGTATGGTGCGTAATGTAATCAACACAAATATCCTTATACAAAGCATCGATGTTTTATCCCTAGTAGCAACAGCACATCCACAACCTTAGAACTTTCATCACTGTCCCATTTAATGGAGGCATGAACCCACTATCGAGCATAAATACTCCCTCTTGGAGTCACAAGTATCAACTTGAGCCTCTACTAGAAACGGAGAGCATGCAAGAACATAAATAACATATATGATAGATTGATAATCAACTTGACATAGTATTCAATATTCATCGGATCCCAACAAACACAACATGTAGCATTACAAATAGATGATCTTGATCATGATAGGCAGCTCACAAGATCTAACATGATAGCACAATGAGGAGAAGACAACCATCTAGCTACTGCTGGACCCATAGTCCAGGGGTGAACTACTCACACATCGATCCGGAGGCGATCATGGCGATGAAGAGACCTTCGGGAGATGATTCCCCTCTCCGGCAGGGTGCCGGAGGCGATCTCTGAATCCCGAGATGGGATTGGCGGCGGCGGCGTCTCTGGAAGGTTTTCCGTATCGTGGCTCTCGGTACTGGGGGTTTCGCGACGAAGGCTTTAAGTAGGCGGAAGGGCAGGTCGAGGGGCGTCACGAGGGCCCACACAACAGGCCGGCGCGGCCAGGGCTTGGCCGCGCCGCCTGTTGTCTTGCCACCTCGTGGCCCCACTTCGTATCCTCTTCGGTCTTGGAAGCTTCATGAAAAAATAGGACCCTGGGCGTTGATTTCGTCAAATTCCGAGAATATTTCCTTACTAGGATTTCAAACCAAAAACAAAAACAAAAGGCTCTTCGCATCTCGTCAATAGGTTAGTGGAAAATGCATAATAATGACATATAATGTGTATAAAACATGTGAGTATCATCATAAAAGTAGCATGGAACATAAGAAATTATAGATACGTTTGGGACGTATCACTTCTCACCTTAATAATTTTGTTGAACTTTGTGAGATGCAAAAGTTTAAGGATGTAGATAGCGACATTATAAAATTAAAATTGTTTCCTTTCTCTTTGAGAGGGAGAGCTAAAGATTTGTTGCTACCTTTGCCTAGAAATAGTATTGATTCTTGGGTTAAATGCAAAGATGCATTCATTGGAAAAAAATTATCCTCCTGCTAAGATTATATCCTTGAGAATTGACATAATGAAATTTAGAAAATTTGATAATGAAAATGTTGCTCAATCTAGGGAAAGAATGAAATCTTTGGTAAAGAATTGTTCCACTCATGGACTGACTACTTGGATGATCATCCAAACTTTTTATGCGGGACTGAACTTTTCTTCAAGAAACCTTCTGGATTCAGCTATTGGAGGTACCTTTATGTCCATTACTTTGGGGGCTGCAATAAATCTCCTTGATGATATGATGATAAATTATTCTTAATGGCACACCGAGAGAGCTCCACAAGGTAAGAAGGTAAATTATGTTGAAGAAACCTCCTCCTTGAGTGATAAGATTGATACCATTATGTCTATGCTTGTTAATGGTAAAGCTCATGTTCATCCGAATAATGTTGCTTTAGCTTCTTTGGTTGCTCAAGAAGAGCATGTTGATATGAACTTCATTAAAAGCAATAATTTTAACAACAATGCTTATACGAATAATTTTGGTAACAACAATTACAAGACATATCCTTCTAATAATGGTAACGCTTATGGAAATTCTTATGGTAATTCCTACAAAGACAATAGAAGTGCACCTTCTGATCTTGAAGTCATGTTTAAGGACTTTATTCGTAAACAAACTGCTTTCAATAAATCTGTTGAGGAAAAGTTTGGCAAAATTGATGTTCTTGCTTCTAAAGTTGATAGCCTTGCTCTTGATGCTGAGTTTCTTAAATTAAAAGTAATGCCTCATGATGTTAAAGAAAGCAAAACTTTGAATGCCATTCAAGTTAGAATTGATGACAATGTTAGGATGTTGGCGGAATTGCATGCTAGGTGGGAAAGAGAAGATGAAATTGCTAGAAATAAAAATTTGACTAAAGTTTGTACCATTACCACCACTGGTAATACTAAAGTCTCAAATTCTAGAAAATATCCTACTATTAATGGTAAAATAATTGGTGTAGAAAAATTCCCCACTCCTTCTACAAAATTGCCTAGCACTGAAACTGTTTCTGATAAGATTGCTGAAATTTTTCGAAGTATGGGAGACAATAGTCCTTTTACTTTTGATAATAATGAATTTAATTTTTATGATTGCAATATCTCTGTAGTAATTAAGTTCTTACATAAGCTTTCTAGAAGTCCTAATGCTAGTGCTATAAATATGGCTTTTACAAAACATATTACAAGTGCTCTCATGCAAATTAGAGAAGAGAAATTAAAACATGAAGCTTCTATTCCTAGGAAGTTGGAAGATGGTTGGGAGTCCCTCATTAAGATGAAAGTATATGACTTTGATTGCAATGCTTTATGTGATCTTGGTGCAAGCATTTCTGTTATGCCTAGAAAAATCTATGATATGCTTGATTTGCTACCTTTGGAACAATGTCATTTGGATGTTCATCTTGCTGATATTGCTAAAAAAAACCTTTGTGGAGAGTTAATAATGTTCTTATTATAGTTAATAATAATTTTTTCCCTGTTGATTTTGTTATTTTGGATATTGAATGCAATGCTTCTTGTCCTATTATTTTGGGAAGACCTTTTCTTAGAACTGTTGGTGCTACTATTCGTATGAAAGATGGGATTATTAAATATCAATTCCCACTCAACAAAGGTATGGAATATTTCCCTAGAAAAAGAAAGAAGTCACCTTTTGATTCTATTATTAGGACAAGTTATGATGTTGATGCTTCTTCACTTGAAAGTACTTGATGCAAGCTGTTTTCTGCACCTAGCTGAAAGACATTAAAGAAAAGCACTCTTGGGAGATAACTCATGTTTTATTTCTGTAATTTTTCTTTTGTTGAGTCTTGGAAGTTATTACCTCTGTAATAACATCTCCTTATCATTTTTATTTCGTTTTTGTACCAAGAATAGCCTCTAATAGGAAGAAAGTAATTTTTGGGGAAGTTGCTGTCCAGAAACAGATTCTGTGTTGTCACCCAAAAAATCGTATTCCCAGCAAGAACGTAATTTCGAGCTGATAGGTTATTATCTAACTTTTGTTAGTTTTGCACTTTTCGGTCTGACCAACAGAGGGTTTTCGAAAAAATCGATCTTTACATGTTGTTCTGTTTTGACATATTTCTACCACTATTTGCATTTCCCTCTGATTCTCTTTCTTTTTGAGTTCTTTTGAGAGTAAGAGATTTTTGAAGAAGTTTGTACATTAGCTAATGTTTTAATGGATGTTTGATATATGTTAGAACTGAACCCAAGTGGATTTTTTATTTTGATTACACTGATGCTGCTAATGAGAATTATGTGAAGTTTTGTATGAAGGAAGTTTTCAAGTGTAGGGAGAGAAGAACGATGTAATGAGATGAAGAATGGACAAAAGCTCAAACTTGGGGATGCCCATGTCACCCCAAGAAATATTCAAGAGGTACAAGCGTCAAATCTTGGGGATGCCCAATTCATCCCCTCTTCATCAACAAAGCATCAGGTCATCTTTCTAGACGCTATATTTTTATTGCTTCATATGCTATGTGTTGTCCTTGGAGCGTATTTTTTTAGTTTTCTTTTGTTTTGTTTTCTGTAGTATATGGTTGGATCACACCATATTTGTTTTGGAGAATGACACACTCCGTTTTAATTGCATAGAACACTCTAGTTTTCACTTTTATTGTTCTGCGAGTGTTCTATTTGCTAGTACTGCGTTTAGCGCTGGTTTCTCCACTCGTATTTTTTCAGAGCTTGTTAGTTTTATTTAATTAGGTATGATTAGCTCTTTGGTATTCATTTATTATTATCCATTAGAGTTGTTTCAAATAAATTGATTGGTGTTCGAAACGAGTAAAATGTTTCATGCTTATAGTGATGTAAAAGGAAGCTTGATTAGACTGTGGCATAGACTTTGACATGTCATGTTGGATGTTATTTTTATAATATGCTTAGTACTTATTCTTGTAGCATGACTTGTCTCAAATAGCTGAGAGTGCTTAATGTGCCATTGAAAGAATCATGTGTTATTTCCATTATGAAAAGCATAATATTTTGGTATTCTCCTTTGATGCCTTATTGGGTTGACTTGACACATGTTTACATCATGTTATGACTACAAACCCCTCACCTAAATACTCTATGATCATTTACTTTTTGACTTTTAATATCACTTTATGCTTTGATTAATAATGTTTTGTCGCCATGCATGATTATGGCCATTATTGCTCTGTTAGTTGGTCGCTCCTAGTCTTTGCTAGCCTTCGCCTATACTGAGTATGAGCTCTACTCGTGCATCCAACTCCTAAAAACCAAAGTTTGCCAATTATGTCCGCCATACATACCTACAAGAAAGGGGAGAAAGGGAGACAATTAAGGAGGCAGTGGTGCATCTGACTGGTAATACCACCTGGCACTTCAGGTTCCCAGCAGCACCAGTGCAGGCTGGTTCTTGGAATGAAAGAAAAAGTTGAAAAAGAGACACAGATAAAAAGGATGGAAGAGGAATCAGGAAGCACTACTTGAGAAGCTTGATCACTTACGATGTTGTGAAGTCGACCGTGATTTTGAGAGTCCAAAATCCGAAGTCGACTGAATACGGCTCCTAGAACAGCAGCGGTTGGAACGACCAAACGGATGAGGTAAGGCCCGGCTGGTGACGGAAAAATTTGGTCTCATGAAGGCCGAAGCTGCCAGTGGACACGTCGCTGTGTCCAGCTCCGCTGCAACGGAAGCAAGGCGGACCAATGGAAAGGGCCTAGGTATGCCGGTGGGCAGCAGGAGGACACGCCCAACACGATTTTAATCTCCCAAGCGGTCCAGCCGGAACGTATCAGCGGCGAGATCAAGGATCGAGTTGTTGGCCTTCAATTTGAAGGGGTAGATCAGCCACGATTCATCGAGCCCTGGAAGGAGTTGGGTCGATTAATCGAGCGCTGCAAGAAATTGGGTGAAGATCAAGAGGAAACATGAGAGGAGGAAGAAGGTGGAGGCGAGAAAGAGGATGGGCAGCTTACCTGATTCAGTCGACGCCGTTGTATCATCGACCGCCCGGCGACCTGCCGCACTTGGAGAAGGAGAAGGGCGAGGGGGAGAAAGAGGAGGAACGGCCAAGCGACACGCGAAGAGAAGAGAGATGGCTAGAACTGCACGCCGCTTTGACCGGGCCGAACTAAATCCAATAAATCTGGAGACCGGGAGTTACGGGTACAGTTTAGGAAAAAATAAAGAAGGGTGGAGAGATTACCGGATACAACTACATAGGTCCACCGGGAACTTACCGGTTACGGTGGATTTTACACGCGGAAAAAACGTAAATTAAAAATCATGAGCGATCGATTGGAGGAGCAATTTGCCGATCTACAGAAGAAAACCAATACGCGTCGCTAGCTGATTGGAGAGGATCGGTACATGAACAGTGCCCAAAACGCTCCTTTTACGCCAAAGGGGGTCAGCTTTTATATAGTTTGTAATATGCGATATTTCACCTCCACTCCAAAGTGAATTGCTTGTGTGCTACCTTTAAAACCTTCAAATTATTTTTTTTTGCGATAAAAAACCTTCAAATTATTACATGTTTTGTGTTCCTGTTTTAGCTCAGGAGGAAGTATTCAATGCTTTATTGTACTAGATGATCCGTTGCGCTATCGCGCAAATGGCGAAGGCTAATCATAAGGTTTGGCTTATTTTAGTACCGGAGGTTGTAGCGGAGCTCTTCCACCGAGTAAAGGGGTATTAGGGTTAAATGGGCATCCAATTTGAGCTGTAGTAGTATCCGACGGGGTCTGTTCGAGCTCTTCTCTGGTTACTGTGTTTGCTCATCATAAGCCTTGGTTTATTTCAATACCGGAGGCTCGCGAGCGCGAAATGTAGCTCTTTCGACTGCAAATGGCAGAGTACCATAAGCATGGTAGCAACCTTTCTCTGCTATGGCGACCAAAGAAGAGAATGGGATAAGACAAAGCGAATTGGCTGCAGCCATATCAGAAAAGAGATGAACACACTTTCTTTCTAAATTTAGTCAACAACATTTTGTCAAAAATTTGACCCAATTGCAAAATAATTTTATTTAGCGAGTAGTACTCCAAGCCCTCCTACAAATTTATAGACCGCCTCACTCCAAGCTCAGCAACATCAAACCGTGGAGCAGAAAATACTAATTAAATGGAGAACATTTGTCAGTACATTAATAGAACAAATGTTGAACAGATGAGTGGTTGAAAAGGCATAATAAAGCGCCAGAAATTGAGAAAGATGGTGATGCAAGCCCCCCTCGCCAGAGGAGAATTGACGGCCTTCCCATCGCCACACCACAAAAACCACAACGAACATGCAAGAAGATTTATGAGCTCAATATCCTGGTCCAGAGAGTAGGTAAGGAATTAGAAAGAGGGGCTCATTATATAGTCAAGCTACATCGCCAAGTTGAGAGAAACTGCAGCAGTGCAAAATAACCTGAAAACCAACTAATTCACCAACAAGTTCAAATATCGGATAATCATGGCCATGATACTTATCACATTAAAATATAACTCAGCTCTGTACAAAGCCCGTGCAAACAAATATATTAGCTGATAGCCGGAAACCACATAGAGGCCCAAGTTACACAGGAGTAGCCTTACATATGTAAAGCTAGGTTCCATAAGCAAGTATGTAATTAAGCAAACGTTTATTTCTACTTTGAAATCAGTAGCACATGTCTGAACATTGTGCCTAAGTGTACAAAAGGCCTACATAAACTTCAAAACTTCTCCATACACAACAAAAGCATCAGCTAAAATCCATTCATGGAGGAACATTCGGGTGCACTACTTTCAGAATCACCTGCTCGTACAACAACATGATACCCTGGAGGCCTAGAAATAAATCTGTAAATGCACAACTAACAAATCTTCAGGAAACTTATTTGGGAGAGAAGCAAGCAGTTACACCCTCACATCAAGCTGTCCAGGCTAAATGACCGCTCTCTCTGCAATTTAACAAATAAAAACAAAATGGCCTGGTATCCTAGCGGTCTTTAGATGTAGAATGACAGCTATACAGAACCCTTTTACATCAGCCTGTAAGTAAACAAAATGATTGTGAGTGATCTGATAACATACGGAACAAATCAACTAAACGAGGAGGGATCAAAGATGGAGAGACATACACGGTCTAGAGGAAAAGAAGATGAATTGCAGCTCTGCACTCAGCATCACCAACCCAGCAGAGCATAAACGGCCGGCCACCACCTGCACCAATCCATATCGGCTCAATCCCAATCTGGAAGAAATTATTGCAGAAAAACTCTACAAAAAGAACTGGAAAAGGGGAAAAGGAGACATCATAACCAGCTAGTACCAAACAAGCAAGGGGGAGGACAGCAGAAACCAAGTACCCCTGGCGTCGGCTCCCGCCTCCCGCCTCTGCGTGTCCGTGCCGCCGCGCCCCGTGACCCGCGACCCGGGACCGCCCGCTCGCCCCAGCGGCTCCCATGCCCTGCGCCCCAACCGCGCCACGCCCGGCCCCGACCAGCGCCCTTCAAGCTCCGCCCTCGGCCGCACCTTGCAGTGCGTCTCCCACACGCCCTTCGCCCCGACCGGGGGCTGTGAAAAGAAAGGAACGATATAGAAATAGAGCACTGTAAGCTAGCAGAACTACAAAAAACTAAGAATTACCCACTTTGTATCATTTGGCAAGAGGCACTGTAAGCTAGAGCACTGTAAGCTAGCAGAACTAAAAAAAAACTGAGCATAATGTCATTGCCCTGATTTTGCTTATAGATTTTCATTAAGAAGAACGAACTGCAGTTACTTTTAGGTAGAAATAGTATCGGCTAAGCTCTCAGCGACAGCGGTTTGTACTGCATCGTGCCATACGTTATTCAAGGTCCAGCAGCCTCTGCATTATAATCTCGGGTGGAGTATAAACTGAGCATGTAGCACACCATCATCCTACAAGGAAAAATAACAGAGCATTGAGTATAAATTATAGAAACACTCCAAGGATACACGCAAAAACTAACCCATGCAATAATTGTTGATTAAATTATCATGATATGCACGGAGATAATAAATGACAGTATGTGCATGTGAAATAAAAGAAACATAGTAAACAATCACATGAGCAAGAATATCATTCATATAGAAATATTAAAAGAAAGACATTAGTTCACATAGAGAAATAAATATGAATATGAACCATGGCCATGATTCCAAAACATACATTACTAACTAAAATGGATGATCTATCTCCACTGTGTACAAAGATTCAAGCAAGTAGTGGGTTATAAGGTTGCATAATATATTGAAACCTGAATACCAAAGTAAAGCATGGAGCGTGACCTTCCTTAGGAGCTCGTTATCATAGGCTCTAGTGAATAGTGCAATTCTAAACATCATATATAAAGGAAGGACGTACCCAGTGCTGAGAGCTCCCGCACTGTGCGGGGTCTGGGGAAGGTGTTAGTGGCAAGCCTTACCCTCACGAAGTGCAATGTGAGGAGACCGCGACTCGAACCTGGGACCTCTCGGTCACAGGAGGTGAGTCTAAACATCATATATAACATCTTAAAATTCACATATCATCACAAGAATGGTCCATTAAAATGCGTTTAGACGAGTTCCCAATTCGACCATAGGACGGACCAAAAATCCACAAATGCAGTTGTAACTGAAAAAAGCATTGGTTCATTGTACATCCCAGCAACCATTGCAGCAGGCACATCAGAACCGGCTAAAGATTGAGGTTTTGAAGGGAAGAAACCTGCTCTCGCTGTCACCGTGTGGTCCGTGGAGCTCCCAAGCTCTGGCAGCCGCTCCTCTCTGTTGGTCCACTCAGGGGCGTTGGATTGGTGGATCTCTGTAAAGAATTTTGGAACAAAATGTATGCTAAGTTACACTGAAATAAATTCATAAGGAATTTTGGTTAACTGTGGTGGTGACACTGCTGCCATTGCAAATGTCAGGGGAAATCTTCGTTGAAGGAAAGACTTTACTGCCATCCTAAAAATACAAGCTGAGCACCTTCCTCCAATGTTTCCTGCACCCTCGGCTGGGGAATAATATGAGCATATAAGATGGATGCTGAAATGCTATCACAAAACGCTAACAACATAGCACAAAGATTAAACACGAATATACAAAATTAAATTCTTCCTAGCTTTATAAGACATGTAAGACATGAGGGAATTCTGTCCAAACAGTGGAAGAAGCTCTCCATTTTACCAAAGAATAACAACATACCTCTGTTGACTGCCAAAACCCACCGGCGGGCAGCGGCCTTGTCAACACCGTAGAGCCGGGAAGAGCCTAGAGCTGCGGCTGGCTGAGACCCCTCCGAGCAACGGCCCGCAATGCTCTTCTGGTCACACGCGGCGTTGCGTGCAAGCGTGCCACCTGACCTATACAGTCGGGAAGGTGATGAGGATGCCTCGCTTAGTTTCTGCGGGGCATACATGTAAACGTTAAATACGAGCCTCGATCGGCTCTCAGGTTATCCTGTGAATCGGCTCAAAGAGCCGATCCACCCATGATCCGTACGGGGTGCACGGATACTTGGTGGTCTGGATCAAGATGAAGTGATGAGATCTACGACGATTTAGGGTTTCACCGCATAATCGGATCATCCTACTCTAGGTTGGGCCTTGCGGCCACGCACGATGCTCGTAAGCCGATCCTAAACAAGGCCAAAAAACCAACATGAAGTTGATCCTAGGAACATCCCGTTTAGGACTTGCGAACGCCACCCTACGTGCCACTGGATCCTCCCCCGTAAGGCCTAACTATTGCAGATATTAAACTAATCCTTGTAGAACAAGGAACAATCGTAACGGATCAGATCTACTAAATAATGATCAAGCGGGGTGCCGCCCTGAGATAGGCGTGAGGGCGGCTAGATATGCAAAGGTTGCACTACGTAAGCATGCTTAAACGAAGAACAATGCTAACCCTAACACATCTAATGATAACTACGTTGCTCGCCATCAAAAACGCTTCGGTACGAGCAACGCATGGAACAACGTGGGGCTTGTGCTGCCTAGATCGCAAGATGCGATCTAGGCAGCATGTCGCTACCGATAGAAACCCTCGAGACGAAGGAGTTGGCGATGCACCGAGATTGGTTTGTTTTGGGGTTGAACGTGAGTTGTTGTTTATTCCATAAACCCTAGGTACATATTTATAGTCCAGGGGACTCTCTAATGCGGGCGTGCACTAAACCGTGCACGAATAAGATTCTATCTCTAAACTAAGATACGATCTAACATGTTACAGATACACGGGCAATTAAGCCCAACTTGGTATCACAGGCCGATTCATGTAATTCTCCACATCTATTTCCTTAAGCCCATCTTGACTGCGGCCCACCTCCGACGGTCAAATCTTGGTGATAACTTTGGTTTTGGAATTGGTAATTCCAAAATCACTCGCTTTCCTTCGTCGGGTCATGTCGTGGCGGAACCGCAGTATCCCTTATGATGATGCCTTGCCTTCTCAACTTCTCCGCGTGACCTGGTTTTTTTCTTTTCTTTTTAGGCACCACTTCCTCGGAACTGCTGTGGCATTGAATTTCCACTATATCCTCCTTCGAACCGCTCGAACAGTTCTTCTTTGTCTCCCGCATTAGCACTCCAAAAACCCTCCCGCCACCATGTCTTCCTCCTCCCTCCGACCCGGATCTTGCCGCCAATCCTCCACGTCCGTGAGCCGACGCCGGAGTACGACGCGGCGGTCCGGCCAACACCCGCCGCGCCATTGCGGCGGGGAGGAATCGACCACGATTCTCCATCTGGTCCGAGGACGACCGTCCTTGACGGACGGGGAGAGCGACCTCCGCTTCCTCGCCGTTGGGGAAATAGAAGAGGAGAGTGACGACGACAACTTCTCCGCGACTCTTTCTTGGGAGGAGGAGGAGGAGGAGCAACTCCTCCGACGCCGGCCAAGCGGTTCTGCCCTTGGCCGGGCAATCTTAGCGACCCGACGACGAGGACGACGCCGAAGAAGATGAAGACAACGAGGCCCGGTCGGCGGCCATTGGAGCGACGACGAACCGCCGGGAGGCGCCGATAGTGGCGACGAGGACGGTGATGGCCCATAGATAGGACCTCTAGAACAGGGCAGTAGTAGTAGATGGGGCGTGGATCCCCTAGTATTTCCCTTTTGAGAGCAATTAGCTCTTTATGTAAGAAATCTCATCTTAATCAATGAAGAACTTTTCCTCAATCTTGATTTTGCCGATTCCTTTTAATTGAGCCGATTCTCTTCTACTGACCTTGCCGATTCGTTCCCTTCGCCAATGCGTGATGAGCCGATCGCACCGCATCGGTCCTTTGAAATTCACCCTTCTCTTCTTCGGTGATGATTTTCAATCTGGTGGAAAGCAGATTTTAAAACCTTGAATTTTCCAACCAAACCCAATAATCCTTTTCAGTACCCATAATCGTGAAGAAGGTTGCAATGAAGGATCGCCGATGGTATCCTCATCGGCTCTTTAAACAGAGTATCCACTAGGCTTGCTGCCCCCCGAGCCTTACTCGAGGCGAGAATGTCAGAGAGAATGCGCTGGATTTGGTGGAGACTCGACAAACATTGCGTAATTCCACTGAAGTCGATGGTTGCGCATCGGCTGTTATATCCTTAAGTCGATGCTGTTGCATCGGCTATATTGAAAATTTTCGAATTTTCACTTTTTGTTTTTTACGGCCGACCTGTGCATCGGCCCCCATATTCCAATACCCATCAACAGAAGATGAGAGGCCCCCATATCCTTAAGTCGATGCCTGCTGCATCGGCTATATTCGAAAATTTTCGAATTTTCACTTTTGTTTTTTACGGCCGACGTGCATCGGCCCCCATATTCCAATACCCATCAACGAGAAGATGAGAGGCTTAGTTGCATATCCTCGTATTTTATCTACAGGTGCCCCCCGAGTCTGTCAAGAGAATTGATGGTATCGGCTCGTGTCGGATAACATGTTGAACCTAGGCGAATGGTGGGTGAGGATAAATTTGGCCGATTGTTGGAATCGGCACGCTACTTGCTCGTTGAAGGTTTTGTAAGTTCCCTTCATAAGTTTTTTGGGGGCGATCACAAGGATCAGCCTCTCTGGTTTGCTCATTGGTTTGATCTTGCTACTTGGTGGTGGATAAAACCAGACTCGACTTGATGCGCTGTGTCCACCTTGAGTGCTCGTAGAGTCGTGGAGCGCTACGCTCGCAAGCACGAGTACCATGTTTATGCCGGCCGATGTCTCATCATCGGCTTTCCTCTGTTAGGGCGCCACTCCATTTTGTGGACGACCCTCTTCATCGAGGGTTCGAATCTTTGCGACGGATCGAGCGTGCCTTCCTTAGCGTATGCGGGTACAACCTTTCGGCTTCCTCTAGGCCGCAATCGAACCTGCGCTTTGGGAGGCGAGTCCGTGGCACCCTTGGCCGGTGGTACCTATCTTCTTCCTTCTCCCTCGTCTTGAATCAAGATCAAGATGACTCGGCGTTTGCTTTGTGGCGGGAGAGGCCCGCGCTCGAACACGGACACGTTGGCTGCCTCCTTCTTTTTTGGTTGTGGGCAGTGCCGATTGTGGGCAATCGGCTCATTCTGAGCGTTGTACGAAGAAGGGGTCCCAATGCTGGCGTTGTCATCTTGCTCCCTTGATGCTTAGTGGCACGGCACTCGTGCTCCTCCTCATCGCGATCCTGGGACGATATCTTCGCCTCAGCCGACGATCTCCTATCATCGTAATTGGACCGTCGGCGTTGGTCATCGACTCACATATTTGTTGAGGAGGTGGTCGAGAGAGGTTGATATCTTATATTCTTCACCTCTCCTCTGTAACATAGCGCTTGCCATCATGACGGAGCCGATCGCGTGGAGGCGGCCTCCTGTCCTTGCTATGAGAGCATTTGCCTCATCTCCATCTTTGCGAGTGGTTTCGGGTCCTACCATGTTGATCTTTGACGAGGGACTGGCTGGCAACCGGGTAGGTGATTTCCACCATATTAGCGGGAAGGGTTGGGTGTCGACCTTCATGGCGTCTTGGTTGAAATTAGCCGCCCTTCTCTATCGCCGCTTGGATGTCTTGACGCCACACCGTGATCGTTGGTGGTATGGGAAGCGAGTTGTGGAACTTGCCGGCTTTCCGTTTAGTTCCTTCGTGGGGAACTTGAGACCTTCGAGGATCGTCAATGTTTCTCCTTGAGCAGGAGGTCGAAGATTTGTTCGGTCTTGGTCACGTCAAAATCAAATCCCAGGCGGCCTGGTGGCTTTACCCATTTGCGAGCCACGGGGTTCTGAATCCGCTCGGGCTATCTCTTGGCCTCCGCACACTTCATCTTCCTCGTATCGACCATAACTACGCACGCTTGAACTTGTCTTGGTACGGTCGGGGTGGCGCTGTTCATATCTTGATAGTTTCGAACCATGTGCGCCGGAGGATAATCTGCTTGGGAGGCCATGTCCTTGAGCGTGTTGCGAGGCTGCGCCAACTCGATGCTTCCTTTTGGTTATACGAACCGAATAACATCGGTTCCTAAGATTTCGAAGCGGGATGTACTCTGTCACCGTTTCCCGCGCTTCGACGTGGTTGTGCTAGATCGGCAATGCCGGACTCGGAAGCTTGAATGGTATTGCATATGGGCTGTTCTTCAATTGCTTCCAAGTTTGGATGGAGTTTTTGGCAAGAGGTGTACCATCCAAAGCCGATCCGTGAGGACGAAAAGAGCCTCACGCGTAGCTGATCCGAAGCCGGTCCTAGTTGAGCCAAATATCGGTGATGTGCTCGATGGGGCGGAGCCATCGATCCTTGAATTTGGAGAAGTCGGGAGCCGATATTTAGGTGGCGGCGGGATCATCTCGTAATCGTCGAGTACGGCTTGGAATAGCCATCGCCCTTCTTTCATCATGCCGAATTGGTCTCGTATGATCGATCATGTCTTGGCGGAGTCGTACTCGAAGATTCGCCGGGGTGGCGTGCTTGGCTGCCATGTTTGCTTCTCCACTGAGCCATCTGCGAGGCGGGCTCGGGAGTTTCGTCGGCGTGGCGTATTTAGTTAGCCACGTGCTCTGCCGACTTTCCTCCTGTCTTCGCGGAGTCCCCGATGTTGTGGCTTTGGTTTGTGAGTGCCCGTCACCGGCACATACATGCATGCGTATCCATGAGGGATCTCCTTAGGCGCCTCCATTAAGCGGTAGTCACTAGGGTCGCCACCAATCCTGTAGACGAGGAATGCGGTGTAGTCGGCACTTCCGAGCGCCAACGCATATGGCGGCGGCGGACGGGCCCGGAATGGCAACTCTCCTTGATGAGTCCCGAGCGGTCCCGGCGGCGAGTACGGGTGGCTCATGATCTCTTTGATCACGCGCGGGCGACACGCTCCAACACGTTGACCAAGTTCTCGGAGTGGCGATGTAGTGAGCCACCGGTAGTTGATCTCTGCGGACCCACGGTGCGTTCCTCGACGGGGTTGAGAGGTCTATCCCATCGAGCGCACCTTGTGGTGAGAACCCCTTCCATCGATGCCAGGAACGGGTTCTCGAAAGAGCCGATGAGGTCGGCTTCGAGGGTATGATCTCGTCGTATGCTTCTTGAGGTCGTCAGGCGGATCCCCGTAGGTGATGGCGTGCGTCGCCATCTCGGATGTAGATGGCGATGTGGTTGATGTAGAGATTGTCCCAGGCGTGCGAATGTGTTGGCCAAAACCCAGCGGCGGGCCTTGTCAACCTTGTAGGCGGGAAGAGCCTAGAGCTGGGCGGGTGAGACCTCAGAGCAACGGCCCGCAATGCTCTTCGGTCACACGCGGCGTTGCGAAGTGCAGGCGTGCCACGACCTATACAGTCGGGAAGGTGATGAGGATGCCTCGCTTAGTTTCCAGGGCATACATGTAAACGTTAAATACGAGCCTCGATCGGCTCTCGAGTTATCTGTGAATCGGCTCAAAGCCGATCCACCCATGATCCGTCGGGTGCACGGATACTTGGTGGTCTGCTTGATCAAGATGAAGGCGATGAGATCTACGACGATTTAGGGTTTTCACCGCATAATCGGATCATCCTACTCTAGGTTGGGCCTTGCGGCCAGGCACGGTGCTCGTAAGCCGATCCTAAACAAGGCCAAAAACCAACATGAAGTTGATCCTAGGAACATCCCGTTTAGGACTTGCGAACGCCACCCTACGTGCCACTGGATCCTCCCTTTGTAAGGCCTAACTATTGCAGATATTAAACTAATCCTTGTAGAACAAGGAACAATCGTAACGGATCAGATCTACTAAATAATGATCAAGCGGGGTGCCGCCCCTGAAGGCGTGAGGCGGCTAGATATGCAAGGGTTGCACTACGTAAGCATGCTTAAACGAAGAACAATGCTAACCCTAACACATCTAATGATAACTACGTTGCTCGCCATCAAAAACGCTTCGAGCAACGCATGGGAACAACGTGGGGCTTGTCTGCCTAGATCGCAAGATGCGATCTGGCGCATGTCGCTTACGATAGAAACCCTCGAGACGAAGAGTTGGCGATGCAAGATTGGTTTGTTTTGGGGTTGAGTGAGTTGTTGTTTATTCCATAAACCCTAGGTACATATTTATAGTCCGGGGGACTCTCTAATGCGGGCGTGCACTAAACCGTGCACGAATAAGATTCTATCTCTAAACTAAGATACGATCTAACATGTTACAGATACACGGGCAATTAAGCCCAACTTGGTATCACAGGCCGATTCATGTAATTCTCCACATCTATTTCCTTAAGCCCATCTTGACTGCGGCCCACCTCCGACGCGGTCAAATCTTGGTGATAACAACCTCTGAGGCCATTAAGTTTGTGTCTATCTCTGCAGGGTAGGAAGCACACATTTGTGGATTACCACTATCTTTGTCAATATCTCTAAGGATTAAACCAGCATAGTTCCCTGGAAAAAAAATGCAGATTCTTTAGCTGCAGCCCAACTAAACAGAACACGTAAACAATATCTACAAGTTTCTCAGAAATGAGCTGTGCACGGAATCGTTTACAGCATACCCAGAATATGACCAAAGCTACCCGAGGAGAAAAGCTCTGAACAGTTCTACAAATTTCTGACCTATATTTAGGTCCAGATGATAACAATAGAAAAATAAACGAACTGAACAAAAGAGAGGATATTAAACATTTTATTAGCAAGTAGCTGCTGAATGGGAGAACACTGGCCAAAACAGACCTGTTGAGCAAGAAACGCCAATTCAGTGTGTTTGATAGGATCACAAAATTCTACCATTTATCCCCTTCGTATATCTCTGAAAGCAGGGTGTAAACCATCTACAAAGAGGAACTATTGTTAGCAAATGAAACAGAAGGAAATGAAAAGCCAAAACACAACATACAAAGAAAAGATGCATACGACGAGAGCTATTGATGTCAGAAAATTGTACCTAGTAGCACATACGAAAGTGGTCATTTCTTTAATGGAGAGCGTAGAGTGGCTATAATCGTTTTATCATATATTTACTTCTGTTTGAAGCAGTATTTGCGAGATGGGCTCTCTCAAAGACATGTTTTGACGGTATTATCCAAACAAGCAATGTATCCACTAAGTCCACCAGACCTACAACAAGAGAACTTCTTCTGAATTCTTGAACAAAATAATATTAAACTATTGGGGAAAAATCATGGTAAATTTCTGATTTCCCAATTTGGCTCTTTGAATTCATCCTGCTAAAGTTTGAATTACCATCCTGTGTAATCTTCATTGAATTCATATGGCAAAACTTACGACATCAGACCTGAGTCAAAAGAAAGATTAAGTCCCCATCAATAAATACGTGAGTGCATGACTACTGAATTAGGGCTATTTGCTACTTGAGTGGTCAGAATTAGAGAGGGATGAGACGTAGAAATATGGCTTAACAACAACTTATTTGTGCCCGCTGCATCTTTCAAACAGATATCCGGCTGCTGAACTAAATGAGACCTTCCGCGCCGCATTGTCCTGCATACCGAGTAAGACATGTGATGATGTGAAAGACCTAGCTCCATGTGCATCAGAGATCTTAAACATCTCAGGTTAAAGCTTCCGCTTGTTTCTAGCTGATCCCTCGTGTCATTGCATGGCGTGATGCCCTCCTCCACATGTTTTCAACCTCCAGGTCAAAAGAAAATAACATAATAATTAACCTTGCAGTTGATGATACAGCTACTTAAGTTCAGCACGCATCTCCTAAAATAACACCGGTGGATTGAATCAAGCTAGATAATTTCTACATGGTAAATTAAAGGTTCGCATGCCGAAGATTGTCAGGGGCACATGGAAGACACGGTACTCAGTACCTCACAGGCCACGGCTCAAAAACGAAGTGTTGACATCTCTTCACCTTGCAAGTAGCTGTTGACCAACACCCTATACCTGCAATGCAAACTATATAATCTTCTTTCTTCCCACTGTCACTATTAGATGACCCGGTGCGCCCCGGCGCACAGGCAAAATGAAGAAAATACTCTAACCACAAGTTTTAATCAGTTAAGTAGTGCTATTTTTCTTCAAAAGTACATACAGTGTTATTTTTTCAATAAAAATACACCAGGATCATCACTAAGAAGCAAATGACACATGTCTATGGGTAAATAATTTAGGTTTCCAACGTAACAGAAAATTGAGAACCACTATACTACTACAGTTACAATACAACAATGGCAATAATGGCAAAACTTGTATGAATAAATTGCTAATGTTCAATAACATTGTCATACGACACAGTGCACCCCAGCGCAGAAGCAAAATCAAGAGAGTACTATAAACATCATAAGTATATTACAGAAGCCAAGTTGTGGAATTCACATGTACATTGTACCGAATTTTAGCGAAGTTACAATAACATTGTCCTGTAGGCAACAACATTATGTACAAACTCAGGAGGTGCAAGTATCCATGTCAAGTATTTTGAAAGAAACAACATAATTATTATATGGCACGATTTTACATGTCTTTTTTCTCTTCTCAAAACTCATATCTACAGCACAAATTACTACCGAATGATCTCATTATGTACAAACTCAGAGGTGGTAGCCAACCTGATAAATTACCAGGAGTAATGTGTGGAGCTTGGTCTGGGGCAACACATGTTCTCTATTGATTGAAAGTAGCTTCACGTCCATGCCCATTCATTAACCACCAAAAGTGGCTATGCTCCGGTAGCAATCCTCATTATCTTCATATACGGTCAGTCCACAATCTGCAACGTATAAAGAGATTGGTCTGGTAAGAGCTCTTGATCTGAAAAGATCGCATGACAGAAGAAACCCCCGCATGTGATTAAAATTTCGCTGCAAAGACTGTATAAAAAATGTTTAGATACATATAAACGGTAGGTGAAGGTGAAGCCTCGTAATAGCATGGTTCCAAGTGCCGCAGCTACTGCACAGGTGTTTTTTTTCATCGCACACCATTAAAAAGGTATAAGTCCGTATAGCTCAAGGTTTTTGTACACAAATTATGAGTATATTTCATGTATATGTGTGAAATGAACCGGTGCAAATGTTGAAACCATTTATATCTAAACCATAAGCCTTACCTTAGTAGTTGCGGCATATTAACATTTATAATTTTTTTTACTTTGCATGGGTGTTAGAATCAGCTCATTCTTAGGGTCTTGGCTCTATAAACGCAAGTATTTGTAAGGAGTTCACATCATGTGATACAAAGATCCATGAAGCTATCAATGACTTTAAATAAGTAATAACAACAAAGAAAAGCATTTTGTCGTCACACACAACATACATATTTGTGCTCCTCACTAATTGTTGGAATCATAAACCAGCTGTCTGGCTTATATTTCTAAGAAGCATGATGGGAACACCTTTTTTAAGCACCAGCCTATGATATGGGAAGTTGTTTACCTTGATAGTATTTAGGACCTCAACGGGATAAAAAATATCTATGTTACGAATCCCATCAGCGGAGTTTCCTGTAGAGTCACAGCTTAAGTATTCCTTCTCCTCACCAGGCACCATAGAAAGAACATGCCTATTGACATCTTCAGCTACCTCATTAGTCGGTGTCAAGATGGCTCTTTCTCTTAAATAGTTCGGATCAGAGTACCTTTTCAAGAAATCAACATATACAGCCTCAACAATAGCACCTATTTTATCACCATCAGTATGCACTAAATGATCGTCAGGGATGGTAATCCAAGTTGGGTCCGATTCCCCCGGGCGCGCCACGGCAGGAAGTGTGCCATCACCGATGCTCAGAACCCACCGAGCAAAGGCTGCTGCCGCGACCTGCACATCAGGATCAGTGCTTTGAACAGCCAGACGCTGGTTAATAGTAAGGTGAAGAACCGTAACATGATCCCATAGAGGAGAATTAGTAATAGCAGAACCTACAACCTGGGAACGTGTCCCGCCCTCAATTACCAGCAAGATCTGCCTAAGATCACCACTCCGGCGGCTCCTTGAAAGGTGCAATAAAGACCTTCCCACCTTTGCAGCAATTGTTATAGACAACTCGCCTTTCAGTGATCGCATACGCACTCTTCACCCTTTCCTGGTACCAGAAACTCGCCTTACACCGGCCACAACGATAGTCCGGCCCTCCATAGTAAGACTTATCTGCATAGCCAGCTACAGGTTTTCTCGGTTCAGAACCAAGCAAATAAAAACATGATAGCAACAAACACAGGCAGCACAAGCCACATGAGGTTTCTATTACCTTTTAAGATATCAACCTCCTCTGTTGTAAACCCAACCCACAAAGGCTCCAAGGGGGAAGTAAATGGAGCATCTGTACCAAACATGGGCATATAAAATCTCACAGAACTAAAATAGCACACAACAAGCTAAACCAAGCAAGTAACAGGGGAAAGAGCAAACAACAACCTGGTGTGCGCCCACGCTGCCTATCATGTATGACCTTGCGCCTTTTTCGGTTTCTAGTAGCAACCTCTGGACTAACAACAGGGAAGAAACCACCCCCTACAGGAGAACCAGCAACAGCACGCACGCACAAACATTAAGAAGCTGAAACAAAAGGAACCCACCAGCACCCAAAAGAAAACAATGAAGCGCATACATTTTCTTTTGGGGAGGCCTGCAGAAACAAACCCAACAGGCGCCGGCAGTGGCACAAACCGGGCTCTATGGCGCCTAGGCGCACTGGTTCGAACTTTAGAAGCAGAAGCCACCCTGAATGCTCTTGTACGGGCAGGACGAGGGCCAACCATGACGACAGCAAGAACGCATAGGCACGAGCAATTTTAAGGAGAAACTCACTCTGCACATACACTATAGTACACCTCATGTCAGAACCGACCCATCCTCCGTCACCTCACGCAAGTCAAACAAAGCCGGCAGAGCACAACATGCAACGAGGGCCTCATGAACAGTAATAAAAACGGAAACAACAGTGCACATCCAGTGGATCAGGGTAGTAAAACATTGAGGAGCAAATAAATGGTAAACACATAGACACAACGCACGGATACAGGCTATGACACAGAAACAGTGGTAAGCAAAAGGTTAACCAAAATCAAGAGCTCTAAATAAGGAGAAACAAACCTTGGGTGGAGCTGCGAGCAGAAGACAACACCGTTCAGCCCTAGCAAATCCTCAAGTGGCGAGACCTGCGTGTTTAAAACGAGAATGCATGAGGCACCAAACAAAACGAACAGAAGGCCATGCCACTATATGTCCCTATCAATAGCAGAAGCAGACAACACTGAACATACTCCGGTGGTCATACATGAAACCATTTAATTTGCTTTGAATAACTTCCATGTAAATAACAAAACAGTTTGTGTTGACCTCAACAAAATGGCAGCCTACCTTATGAAAAAGCAAAATTTACCTATCAATAGCAGAAGCAGACACCACTGAACATAATTTGGTGGTCATATAGGAAACCATTTAATTTGCTTTGAATAACTTCCATGTAAATAACAAAACAGTTTGTGTTAACCTCAACAAAATGGCAACCTACCTTATGGGAAAAAAGCAAAATTTACCTCGTAGATTGAAAGAGGCAAAATTTTCACACATGATTAGGGAAGAGAAAAGTACCAAGTTTTATCTCAGCACTAACTACATGAAGTAAAATGCATTGAACCAAAAAGTGTGATGGAATATAACAGGGGCGACACTGCATAATATAGCTGAACCAAAATATCTGAAAATATATCACTTTTTTCACGACAGTACTAATTCAAGGGTCCAAAATATCTGAAAAGACATTCAGCTCTCTACCTCATCAAATTGCAACTCAAACCCCCAAACCCCTTTGTTAGTGGTCCAGTTAAATGTGTTATCAGAGAAAAGGAGTTATAAAAGCATGCTTACAATAATAAGTAGCAGCAGAAACTACAAGGAATTCCTCAGCCTAATCAGTAACTATTTTTAATTTATCGATACTTCAAGAAAACAAGTACTCTTGGTCCCTAAATAATTAGGACATAATTAACAGGAAGGAAAACTTAAATTATTTGTGTTTTTTTCTTGTTCAATATGGCTGACGTGCAACTGTTATTAAATCTGTATGAACAGAACATGCTAATCTCAAGACTCAAGAACAAAATGTGCCAACACAAGAACGAACTTTCTATAAGGCAATGCGAGATCATTCCGCACTGGTATTTTCTACTACAACAAAACATACACATACTATCTATCTAAAAATGCCTACGTGTTTGAGGTATTAACAACCAAATGCTTACTGCTGATTAGGAAGCAGGCATCTCACGAAACAAGGAAAAGTGGGAAATGATAGAGGTCAAGAAGAAGACCAACCGAGTTTAAAAAAAAAAAAAAGACCAACCAGCTCGTGCAAAAAGATAAGATCGTGGAACAAGGCCAGCACCACGGACGGACAGAAGCACATACGACTCACCATGCAGGCATTTCACCAAACACGTAGAAGGCAGGGAGGGGAAACGTACATAACTGAGAAGAAGCAGGGGGAGACAAACCAGGCTATGCGAGTCGAGAAGGCCGGGGAAGAAGCGCAGCAGCGTCGCCAAGCACCCTGCAGCGGAGGACGAGCAGATGAGCGAAAGCAGGAACACACCGCCGGCAACCAAAGAAGGTACAGTAAAAACCATGCACAATAGAGAGGGGATTGAAATTTCTCTTGGAGAGGGGATTGAACGGGACCATGGGGGCAATTGAGCGACGAGCCTTACCTGAAGGTGGATCTGGCTTGGTCATCACGTACCTCCGCGGTCGTCGCTCGCCGTCCTCTGTCTACCGGCTCTTCTCCACGAGCTGGAGCCCCGGCGTCGTGCTGCTCCACCTGCCCCATGAGACGGAGCCGGAGCTCGCCGCGCCCAACCAAGCCCGCCCGCGCCCGCCCTTCCCGAGCTCGCGCCGGCCTCCCCTTCCCTGAGCCGGAGCACGCCGCGGCCGCTCACAGCCGCCCCCGCTCGATCTCGATCTGGAGCTCGCTCGCGCCATGACGGAGAGATTCAGGAGGCGGCTCCTGCCGAGAACCGCCGTCGTCGCGCCTCCCGGCACTGCGCCGGCCTGGTCGCCGCGCCGCTCCGTCCCGAGCGTCCGGTGTCGCCGCGCGGGGGAGAAGGAGATCGCCATCGGGGAGGAGAGGGGCGGGGAGGATTGGGGTCGTCCACGGCTCCACGCCGATCTAGGTTTTCACCGTCTCCCGTGGTAGGAGACGGAAGGCGACGCGAATGAGCACCCTAGGCTGCCTCTGATGGCCGGGTCCCAAACGAAGCTGGCCCCAGTCGTCATTGGCTCGGTGGGACACAGAAAAAGTGAGAAAAAAAATGACCGATCGGACGGCTGCAGTGAAAAGCGGGATTGGCACTGGTGGAACGGACGAACCAGATGGATTTGCCCCCCTCAGAGCCCTTGCATGGCCGGGTAGTGTAGGGACATTTATAGAAGAAATTTTCATGAGTTCACACCTTGACTAGCATGAATAATGTGCTAAGTACTTGATATTGCAAAAAGAGCAAGACAACCGGGTGCACAGCCCAACAAAATATAAAATAAACAAATAAAGCAACGCACATTATGTACTGGAGTGATCCTAAATAATGATGTGCAATATGAGAACTACATGGGAGCCGCTCTTGAAATCACTATATGAAAGGATGATAGATCATTTGATACCATTTGTTGACATAAACATACATACCTCTAAAATATATTTTCAACTCCTCTATTGCATTCAAAATAAAAAAGCTCTAGCACATGAGTAATCTTGCTTCCCTCTGTGCAGGGTCTTTCTTTTACTTTTATGTTGAGTCTTCATCTTCTTGCTTTATGCACCAATTAAGAGAGCATAGTTATCATTCTAAGTATAATGTGCGTAGTCCCAAGACTTATTGATTGATTCATGATTATGTTATTGCTTGTTCTTAAATTACTTTTATATAGTCACCCTTTGAACTTTAAATGTGTCCTGGCATTTATGTTTTGCTACTCCATAAAGGACATGCTGAGTTCCACTTTGCTATGTTTTTTCTATACTAAAAAACAAACAGTTGCTTTCAGTGCACAATTATTCATGATCCTTTGTTTGAGTTACTTTTCATGTTGTAACATTGTTGCTAAGTTCTATTGTTAGAATTATATATATCATGCATATGTTTAGAGTACTTTGATCCCAGCTTACAATGCTTTACAATAACTTGATCAAGATTGTGTTGGCTTCATGTTACCTCAAAAATTATTTTTGTTATCACTTACCTACTCGAAGACGAGCAGGAGTTAAGCTTGGGGATGCTGATACGTTCCAAACGTATCTATAATTTTTTATGCTCCATGCTTGTTTTACACCAATTTCTATATATTTTGTTTACAATTCGTTTCACTTTTAGACATTTTCTAGAACTAACCTATTAACAAAACGCCACAGTGCCAGTTCCCTCCTTTCCACTGTTTTGTACTTCAGAAAAGTTGTATAGGAAATAGTCTCAGAATTGGACGGAACAAAAACCGAAGTTCCTATTTTACTGAAACGAAGACTGAGTCCAGAGGAGAGACGAAGGGGCGCCAGGAGGTGGCCACACCAGGCCTGGGCGCGCCCTCCTGGCTGCGCCTAGGGGTGGTGTGGGCCTCGCGGGAACCCACCGACCTTGCCCTTCCTCCTATTTATTCACTTTCTTGGGAAAAACCTAAATACCCGAGCCTCCATCCATGAAAAGTTCCATCATGGCCGCCATCGCCAACCCTAGCTCGGGACGGTTCTGAAGCTCTTCTCGGCACCCTGCTGGAGAGGGAGATCATCACCGGAGGCCTATACATCGTCATGCCCTCCTCTGAAGTGATGCGTGAGTAGTTCATCCCTGGACTACGGGTCCATAGCAGTCTAGATGGTTCTCTTCTCCAATGTGTGCCTCATGTTTAGATCTTGTGAGCTACCTATCATGATCAAGATCATCTTTATGTAATGCTACATGTTGTGTTTGCTGGGATCCGATGAATATTGAATAATATGGTTGAGATTTATTATATACATGTCATATATTATTTTTGATCTTGCATGCTCTCCATTGCTAGTAGATTCTCTGGTCAAGTATGTACTTGTGACTCCAAGAGGGACTATTTATGCTCGATAGTGGGTTCATGCCTCTAGTAATCTGGAAGAGTGAAAATAAGTTCTAAGTTTGTATATGTTTTGTTGCTACTAGGGAGAAAACCACAATGCTTTGTCTAAGGATAATTCTATTGTTTACTTTACACACATTGTTTAATGCAATAATATGTTGCTTGCAATTTAATACCGAAAGAGGTGCGAACGCTAATCAGAAGGTGGATTATTAGTCATACACGCAGTTGGATTACGTTCTATGTAGTATGTTGTAATGCCCAAATGAATCTCATAGTAATCATCTTGTCATGTATGGTCTTTATTCTGTTAGTTGCCTAACCCTAGTTCACCTAGCATGTTATTTATCTTTATGGAGAGATGCCTCTAGTAAACTGTGGACCCCGGTCCTTTTTTTAACACTGATAAAATCATCATGTTTTGTTTACTTACTTCAAGTATTGTTCTCTTTAATGCCACTGCAAACAAACATCTCTTTCCACACTATACGGTTAATCCTTTGTTTTCAGCAAAACCAGTGAGATTGACAACCTCATTGTAAGTTCGGGCGAAGTATTTTGGTTGTGTTGTGTTCAGGTTCCACGTTGTGGCTGACGTCGGTAGTGCATCCTTCCACAAGTCAGCTAGCAACACCTTCAGAAGTCATTCATTTCTCCTACTAGTCAATTAAACCTTGGTTTCTTACTGAGGGAAAACTTGCTACCGTGCTCATCATCTTCCTATTGGGGTTCCCCAACGGTGTGCATCTATGAACATCACAAGCCTCTGTGGCTAGTTCTCTACGCGGTGGGAACTGGGAGATCAAATTTTGTCCCGAACTTACTATGACGGATCACATTGACTTCACGAATTTGATGGCTTGCATCAAGGGATTTCGTCTTCTCTAGTCAGAGGATGTAATCTTATTGGCTCTTGAGCCATCACGTTAGGTTAGTTCTCGGTCAAGTCATCACTCTGTCTTAAGCTTTGTGAATCCTCCCCCTTGTCTCACTTCACGGACATGTGGTGAATGTCTATACTATTGAAGATCCTTATATTCATATGACATCTTATATGCAAAGGCCTTCCATCAAGTGACAACATCCACCATGATTGTGGGCCGAGCAATGGAAGGTGTACATTATGCGGAGACCCGGAAGACACAAATCACATCTTCTTCAATTTTATCCTTGTCTGCTTCATGTGGATTGTAGTTAGGGAACTAGTACACTGACCTTGAACCCCACATGATATGTTGATGTGTACCGAACACTTAACCGTGTCAAAGTCCAATGAAAACATGTTTATTGGATTTTTTCACGGCTTCGTGTTGGTCCCTCTGGACCACTATTAATAATTTTACAATTTAGGCTACCTTCCCTAGCCAAGCCTCTTATTTCTATATAAAATGGCTTCGCACATGCAAGTGTGCAAAGTTGGGGCTACGCGAAGGACATGGAAGCGCTAGGAGCGGCCGCCGACAAGATCCGAACTCATTTGAGCAATCATAGGGATAGGCATAACTAGGAATCTTACATATGCCTCTATGAGTATCTTGTCTTTGTTGACGTTGTTTCATACTTGTGGAACCCTTGCTGATTCATGAACTCTTTTTTGTTTGATTTTATTAAGTTACCCTTGCTGGTTCATGAACTCTGCTATTGGGCGGTTTTATTAAGTTAAAGAAATGACTCCCTTCCAGCATGTGGTCTATAAATAGACAATCTCACAATGGTTTACTAGAGTAAATTCATTGTTTACCCCACTTGTGATCTTGTGACAATGTTTACATATTCAAAATCTTGTCGGGGATTTTCCTTTAATTATGACATTGTGTAAAAAATATGAAAATGCTTAAATTATGTTGGATGATGCATCCGCTAGCTTCGTCCTAGCGAGTCCACTTTGTCCTCATTCAAGTCCAACACCATACACCACACACACGGGTATGCTCGGATTCGCTCCAAGCTGGCACCGACTGCCACTATTCCATCATGACTGCCGCTAGTGAATGCTCCTCCTCACATTCCCCATTCGTCCAGGCTTCATCCACATCTCGACAATAGATAGCCGCCGTGTTAGGTTGTTGTTCCTCCCATTGATTTTAGCCGACGGTTGCTCCCTCGCCTAGTTTGCTTATACATGTCCTGCCCCGGTGTGAATAGTTATGATCTTGCGAGCCGACCACGAACAAGACGGGTTTGTAATAGATTTATCTGGGAGACACCCGATCTAGATACGACAAGAGATTCATGGGCTGGCTAGGTTGCATATGTGAGGTTCTCCAAGCCTCCATTTTTTGTGATAGGTCCGTGAAAATGATTTTCGATGTTGCATACCGTGTTTCGGTATGTTGGAAGCACACATGAAAGTTGGTGCATGCATAGTATCTCCATATTGAAATGATTTACGGTGTATGCTTCAAAGAGAATTCTCGAATCATCGATGCAAATGTGTTGTCGTGTTTTTTGGTGCAACAATGATATGATTTACCAACATGTGCGAAAACTTAAGTTGGAGGAAATTTCTCATGACACCATAACTCAGGGTAAAAAATAGATTCAACTATTTTCTCATCCCCAAAAACTCAATCTGAAAATGGATGTGTATTACCGTTTGCTTGCAGTCGCATGCAGCCGCAGAATTATACCAGTTGATCCACATTACAGTAACTTACTTAAACATGTGCCGGCAGGTGAAAACCACCCTATAATAATAAAAAATCGTGGAAACCACGTCTACAAGTTTTAAAAAATTATGAGAAAAAATGCATGATGTTGAGAATGTAGAGTTCTACATACAGGCAGTTTTACAAGTTCCAGGTAATATTTATCAGACAGATATGTAAACGACAAATTTAGCAATGAATAGTACCATTTGTTTAGTGCTTGGTACTATTATTACTCAATTTAGCATGTTCATAGCTTATAGACAATTTTGAGTTTCCACTACATGCCTGTAGAATTCTACCTTCCCAACACAACACATTTTTCTCGAGATTTTCTTTTTGAATTTTCAAACATGATTTTTATGTGATTTTCATCATATTCCATCGAAAGTTAGTTTCCACCGGATACTTTCTCGGGACAAGTCGACCGGCGACTTGACCTGAGCGCTGCACCAGTCACCGCTCGATGGATGCAAACATATATAGTTCGAGTGCACCAGCATGTCGTGATGTACACGTTTGATTTTTTTCGCGGCGTACACGTTTGATTATTGGCGATATCTCCATATTCATCTCAACATCTGAATCGGTCGTACGGTGGCGTATTCGTACGAACGTCCTCGTGGACGACCGTCGAAGTTGCCGACGAGCTTCCGATGAGAGAAACTGTTCCTTATTTCCTTTGAACGAGGTACGTAGTCCTTTCTTTCTCCTTCCGAGTCCTGAGATTCTTATTGGGTAGGTTTTACTTGTCTTACGGACGGACGACGGACGGACAGACTACACGTGCTTAATTGTGATACTGATTGCATGTCATATGAGACATACTATTCTCTTGGTAGAGCATATACTACTCGCAGTTGTCCGAGAGCAGCACTGACCAGTGACCAGGACCAATTAAAACCCATCGATCGAGCAAATTTACTTTTCTCCACAATAAATCTGTTCCTATTCCGGCTTTAGTCGTACGGCCGGTACGCCAGTACAAGATAGCCGTACTGCAAAGTTATCAGTACTAGTAATGTATACTTCACGATCAGGGTATATTTTTTTTCTAAAGAGAAAATGCTTTATTCTGGCACCACATGGAAATTACTTGTGGATTAACGAGCACGAACCTCCTCTGTTTTTCTTTGCGAAAAAATCTATCGATCTATTGATAAACATCCATATATAGTAGTACAGACAACTTAGAAAAATAATAAAAATCACAAATATGTCCCTAGATCACTTAACAATGACTACAGAGTCGAAGGTGAGCAGTAGTTCTCCTCTCTCAATCACCGGAGATAATCAAAGCTTGTTGTATTTTACAAATAGAAAGTCATTATGCTAACGGAATAGCGAAACAGACCAATAACCACTACGGGAGAGCTCCAGTGTCCCGACGGCTGCCAGCCGTCGGCACAGCACAGATGGCCGTCGGCACGGGTGACTGCCGTCGATAGCATCGTCGGCACAGACTGGCCGTCGGCGTAGATTGTTGTGCCGACGGTATAACCGTCGGCATAGTATTTCAAAATTTTCAAATTATTTGATGAAAAAATATTCAAATTATGTTTTTTGAACAAAAAATATTTTTTTTATTTTTTTTTCAATTTTCTTCTTATTATTTTTAACTTGTTAATCTTCCCACTTGGTCACCCATCCTCACACTACTCCCACCCTAGCACGCTTAACTTCTTGGTTCTCTTCGGATGAGCTTCCATGAAAAAAATGACACCTTGTTGTTAATACTACCATATCAATCATATTAACCCTTTGGCCGTGATGCCACACCTCTATATTTTTGAATTCTAATCAATTACTTAAGTAAACAACAATGAATATATATATATATAATGTAGAATTTGAAAAAACAATTAAATAATTTTTTTGTCTTTTTATTTAATATGAAATAATTAATATCGGTAAATGTGAATTTGGCAAATAATATGTCTAAATTGATCAGAAAAATGAGAGGAATACAAATATGACATCCATATCATATTTTGAATCTACAAAGTTAATTTACCCAAAAATCATAAGCATTAGATCAAGTACCTCTAGTTTAAATCTAGTTGACTTCATTGAAAATGAGGTGGGAAACGGCCTCGGCATGGCATAGTTTGCTGAAATGAGGTCATATTTGGCACTTGTGTGGGCCCTAGGATGGGAAGCAAGACCCCGGGTGCGGATTTCTAATCCGACCCACGGGCGACCATCTTTTCATTTTTAGCGTGCCCAAACGGTTTTTATTTGTGAAGCAGCTACATGGGGCGCATTTTAGTATGACGAGAAATCTTCGTGCGATGATAGTAGACCACCTATGCACCACCTATCAAATGTCATGTGCATGCTTTAGCTTTTTGGGAAACCATGCGGCTTCTGGCGGTGTCCCGCCGAATCCGCTGAAACTGACCGGATTTGAACTAGGGCTCAACTATCCGTCGCTCTAGAAATTCCGGAAAAAATGTTTTTAGTTCTACAACGCATCATTATATGTGCTAATTTTTGTCCGTTTAGTTTGTTCGCGAATGGGTGCACCCGCACGCCCGTACGGCGATACCGCATGTCCCGGGGGCTGTTTTGGCCAGATGGCAGTTTGAACGAAGTCAAAATCCCACTGAACCACGTGGCGTCATTTTATATGTTATAGTAACTATTCCGTTTGGCAAAACTAGGATATGGCAATTATTTTGAAAACCCTTCACGAAAAGGGCTATCACCTCCGGAGTTCTATGGATTTTAGGGGAAATGAGGTGGGAAACGGCCTCGGCATGGCATAGTTTGCCGAAACGAGGTCATATTTGGCACGTGAGTGAGCCCTAGGATGGGAAGCAAGACCACGGGTGCGGATTTCTAATCCGACCCACGGCGACCATCTTTTCATTTTTAGCGTGCCCAAACGGTTTTTATTTGTGAAGCAGCTACATGGGCGCATTTTAGTATGACGAGAAACCTCCGTGCGATGATAGTAGCACCACCTATCAAATGTCATGTGCATGCGTTAGCTTTTTGGGAAACCATGCGGCTTTTGGCGGTGTCCCGCCGAATCCGTTGAAACTGACCGGATTTGAACTAGGGCTCAACTATCCGTCGCTCCAGAAATTCGGAAAAAATGTTTTTAGTTCTACAACGCATCATTATATGTGCTAATTTTTGTCCGTTTAGTTTGTTCGCGAATGGGTGCACCCGCACGCCCGGCGACGATACCGCATGTCCGGGGGGCTGTTTTGGCCAGATGGCAGTTTGAACGAAGTCAAAAATCCCACTGAGCCACGTGGCGTCATTTTATATGTTATAGTAACTATTCCGTTTGTCAAAACTAGGATATGGCAATTATTTTGAAAACCCTTCACGAAAAGGGCTATCACCTCCGGAGTTCTATGGATTTTAGGGGAAATGAGGTGGGAAACGGCCTCGGCATGGCATAGTTTGCCGAAACGAGGTCATATTTGGCACGTGAGTGGGCCCTAGGATGGGAAGCAAGACCACGGGTGCGGATTTCTAATCCGACCCACGGGCGACCATCTTATCATTTTTAGCGTGCCCAAACGGTTTTTATTTGTGAAGCAGCTACATGGGCGCATTTTAGTATGACGAGAAACCTCCGTGCGATGATAGTAGACCACCTATGCACCACCTATCAAATGTCATGTGCATGCGTTAGCTTTTTGGGAAACCATGCGGCTTTCGGCGGTGTCCCGCCGAATCCGCTGACCGGATTTGAACTAGGGCTCAACTATCCGTCACTCCAGAAATTCGGAAAAAATGTTTTTAGTTCTACAACGCATCATTATATGTGCTAATTTTTGTCCGTTTAGTTTGTTCGCGAATGGGTGCACCCGCACGCCCGTACGGCGATACCGCATGTCCGGGGCCTGTTTTGGCCAGATGGTAGTATGAACGAAGTCAAAAAATCCCACGGAGCCGCGTGGCGTCATTTTTTATGTTATAGTAACTATTCCGTTTGTCAAAACTAGGATATGGCAATTATTTTGAAAAACCCTTCACGAAAAGAGCTATCACGTCC
This sequence comes from Lolium multiflorum, assembly GCA_030979885.1. Taxonomy (NCBI): domain Eukaryota; kingdom Viridiplantae; phylum Streptophyta; class Magnoliopsida; order Poales; family Poaceae; genus Lolium; species Lolium multiflorum. The sequence continues at coordinate 311,480,124 of CM061753.1, forward strand.
GGAGTTCTATGGATTTGAGGGGAAATGAGGTGGGAAACGGTCTCGGCATGGCATAGTTTGCCGAAACGAGGTCATATTTGGCACGTGTGTGGGCCCTAGGATGGTAAGCAATACCCCGGACACGGATTTCTAATCCGACCCACGAGCGACCATTTTTCATTTTTGGCGTGTGTGAAAGCCATGAAACCTCGAACATTATAGCTCATTTCTAAGAAAATTATTTAGGTATTTGAAATATTCCATTTTTGATATTTTTCTATGATAGATCTTGGTTTTCTGCAAAATTTGATATATTATACTTATTTTTCTCAGTTAGAATGATTTAGTTATGTTGTTTTGAAGACTGGCGTGGAGAAATAGGAAAAAGCTATGCCGACGGTATAACCATCGGCACAGGTCTGTAGTGGAAAAAAAAAAAAAAAATGTTGTGCCGACGGCTAGACTGGTCCTGTGCCGACGGCCAGAACTGTGCCGACGGTGACCGTCGGCACCTCCAGCCTGTACCGACGGCCAATTTAACGCCGACGGCCATCCTTGTCGCCGCGCTCCGGAGGCTCCTGTGCCGACGGCTCCGACATTTGGCCGTCGGCACATCGCCTAGCCGTCGACGTACGGTAATTCTCCCGTAGTGAACCATCATCAAACATGAGACTCGTATATCAAAATAATCAGACCTAAAACATCACCAAAAAATACAAAGACCGGCCGCCGGTTAGATCATAGGAGATTCGCAGGACGCACAGCGGCCACTCGTCCTCCTCCGGTGCTGAACGCCACGAGACCATGACTGGTATGGTTTCGCATACTATGTGATAAACATTGGCTACTCCTAAACTTCGACCCGTTACACAAGATTTTTTACCAGGCCAACGTATGGCTTGTAAAATTGTAATTAAAGGCCGGCGTGAAGCCTGTCGTCTCTTCAAGAACCCCATTCCCGTCCACATCGTTTCAAGCGGTGAGGTAAATTGAACAAGCGTTGTGGTCAGTCTTCGCCAATATCTTAATCTTCAACAGGGTGAGTCCGTTCAATTTGCCGTTCTAGAAGCTATGTTGGTGGCAGTAATTAATTAATCAATTCTTTTAAGCGAGACCGGGTGCATGCCAATATTGACTGGGAATCCTGATGCTAGCATGATATCTTGTCTTGGTTGAATACTTGAATCGGGTCGACGACTCCTGCTTGCACGCAACCATACCTCGAGGTGTGTGGGGGAAGATAACTGGAACCACGTATAGTGGCAGAGATGGACACTTCTACTCGTATGTTCCAAGAAAGACCTTGAAGAAATATTTGGGTCAAGTTGTTTCTTTTTTTGTTGCAATCCTTAGAGAGATTTCTTGCACACGTTGTTTGATTTCCTGCAAGCGCGATTATGCAGCCTGTGGTTTCACTAGAGGATGACAATGACATGTCGACACATATGCCATGCAGTACATCACGGCTGCATGACGAAAGTTACATACATACATGTGTACATCTTAATATGCAGAGGCCAGCCATACACTTGTTTTGCTGGTGTAGGATTGATGAGATATTTGAGTTAACAAATGAGAAACAATCGTAACTAGTGTGTTCTTGTTTAAGCATCAAATCATCGAGACAATTATTAATTTTTGCTAGATACTTGCATTGTACCATTCGAGATAACTTATTTTAAAATGCACCTTTCTTTTTCTTTTGACACATATGTATATGAATCTATTATGCAAAATACGTAAAAAACTAAATTTAATATTTTTAAAAAAATCAAAATAAAAGTTGACGTATACATTCGGACATCCTATGTTCACACATAAATTTTGGAGGAAACAAACATTTCATGTGGCCTTTGTAAATAGTCATATTCACAAAAAAAAATTCACGAAAATTGTGTGCAAACATAGAATGTCTAGATGTACATGGACCATTTTATTGAACAATTTTTTGATATTTTCTTTGCCTAGTGTTTTTTAGCTGGCATTCGGCAAAGACCCTAATTGCCTAGTGCCGAACTTAACACTCTGCAAAGACAAGATTTTCGCAAGAATGGGCTCTGTGATGCACCAGTTTGTTAACGCATGAAATCGACATCATACTTGTGAAAAAACAACACGCTGTGGACCTTTTATAAAAAAATCAGAACAAGCGAAAGTTGATGCTTAGTTTAAATCTGTCTCAATTCCATCAAAATCGGTAGGTTACCGTAGAAAATATCATGAATTTTGAGAAAGCCAGCGCAATCAGTGGGTATGTGAACCGTAGTACATAAGTGTTCATCTATTTTGTGCATCGGTTTCGTACAATTTCATATTGCGTTTCTTGTATCCTATTCACACAAAAATGAACCTTTTTCGGCGTTGGGTAAATAGAAAATGGTTTTTTGTGGCTAGAAAAGAAAAAAATCGTAAAACCAACATTCCTATCCTTTCCAAGCACCACAGTAGTGCACAATATAGGCTAGTTCTGGCAAACTATGCCATGATTAATGTCATGACCTAGCTTATTTATCCAAAATGCCATAGAACCTTGTATGATGTAGCTCATTTCTGAAGGGTTTTTCCAGAATAATTGCATATTCCAAGTTTATATTTTTTCCTCGCAAAAAGTTACCAAGAATAGTGCCCTGTGGACGCTCTTTATTTTCTGATTTTTTTTAGTGAATTATGCACCAATTAAAACCCACCAAAATGACTTTTCGTGAGAAAATGAGCTGCGAGGCACACTGTAGGGAACCCCACAAAGCCGACATCGTATATGTGATAAAACAACACGTTGTTGACCTTAAAATAATTTTTGGGAAAAATCTGTGGCAAACAAAAGTCGATATTTGGTTCAAATATGGCTCGATTCGAACGAAATCGGTAGGACACCATAAAAAATACTATCAATTTCAAGAAAAATCCAGCGCAATCAGCCAGTATGTGAACCGTAGCACGGAAGTGTTCTTCTATTTTGTGCATATGTTTCGTTCCAATGCATATTGTGCTTCTTATAGCTGCTTCATATTTGGTTGCTGGGAAAATAAAAATTGGTTGTTTCATGGCTAGAAAAGGGAAAATGATAAAATTAACATTGATTTCCGTCCCAAGATCCACGAACGTGAGTAATATGGGCTCGTTCTGGCAAACTATGTCATGCGTGACATCATGATCTAGCTCATTTAACCTAAAAGTCATAGAACCTCGTAAGAGGTAGCTCATTTTTTGAAGGGTTTTTTTTCGGAATATTTGTTGTATTCGAAGTTTGTAAATTTTCCTCGTAACTATGTCACCTAAAATGACACCCCGCAAAGGTTCTCCATTTTTCTGATTTTTTGAGTGAATTGTGCTCAAATTTCGACCTGTTGGGATGGTTTTTCGCACGAATGGGCGTTCCATGTGAGGGACAACAGAGGGAACCGCATAAAACCGATATCGTATGAGTGATAAAAAACATGTTATGAACGTAAAATGATTTTTGCAAAAAAAACAGAATAAGAGAATGTTGACCCTTAGTTCAAATCTTGTTTGTTTCCAGCGAAATCAGCAGGGCGCCGTAGAAAAAACCATGAATCCCCAGAAAAAGAATGTGTGCATCAATAACATGAACCGTAGGGCGGAAGTGGTCTTCTATTTTTGTGCGTAGGTCTCGTACCATTTCAAATTGCATTTCTTATAGCTATTTCAAAAAAAAATCAGCACCGAGAAAATGAAAAATGTGTTTTTTGTGGCATGGAAAGGAAAACTAATAATTCCAACATTGCTTCCCATCCCGAGGGCCACCCACGTGTGTAATATAGGCTCGTTCTGCCAAACTATGCCATGCCGAAGGTCATGACCTAACCCTGAAAGTCATAGAACCTCGTAGAAGGTAGCTCATTTTGTGAAGGTTCTTTTGAAATAACTATCATATCCCAAGTTTGTAATTTTTAGTTGCAACTAAGTCACCTAAAATGATGACTCCTGAAGGTTCTCCATTTTTATTTTTTTGAGTGAAGTGTGCTACAATTGGAACCCACCGGAATGGCTTTTGGCGCGAATGGGTCTTGCGAGGAACACCATAGGGAACTGCATGAAACCGACATTTTATTTGTGATAAAACAACATGTCGTGGATCCAAGTATAATTTTTGCGACAAATCTAAAATAAACGAAAGTTGACACTTAATTCAAATCTAGCCCGCTTCCAGTGAAATCTGTAGGACACAAAAGTGTCGTTCTGGTGTCGTGTCATTTCTTTGGTTTATTTTATACTACCTCCGTTCTAACAAATAAGGCGCACGTGTATTTCAAGATAAAGTTTGACCATAAAAATTGATTATATTATATGTAATTAGTATTGTTAGATTCGTATTGAAAAGCACTTTCTAATGATGCTAATTTTATACAAACAATTTGTATATATTTAAAGTAATTCTAGGTCAAACAAAATCTTGACTATATTATATGTAATTAGTATTGTTAGATTCGTATTGAAAAGCACTTTCTAATGATGCTAATTTTATACGAACAGTTTGTATATATTTAAAGTAATTCTAGGTCAAACAAAAAGCGTGTAAAATAAGGACGCCTTATTCTTGAATCAGAGAAATTATCTAGTAGTTGATTCGGGAAAACACCATAGTTTTTAGTTGTTATAGCCAGAACTAGGGAAATAAAAAGGAAAAATGAAAAACATGGCCTTTGCCGAGTGTTGCCGCGGGCATAGATAGACCAAAATTCTCATTGGTTGGAAAGATTTACCTCGGATCCATGACAAGGCAGCCTGTAAATGCTTTGGATAGATGGACGCTCACCATTTGTTTAGCGGTGAGCAATACGGCCCTCGTGCATCGGAAATCGCGAACAGATGGACTGGTCGAGCTCATTTCAGCAGTTCGCTGTGATCCATCGGCCCACTAAATTTTGTGCACCCAATGCGTCTGCGTGAATGGTGGACGGATAGCGCAGACGTCGGGCGGACTCTTCTTTGCCTGATACTGCAATATAACAGACTGCAAAAATACTTTGCTGAATATCCGATAAAAGACACTCGGCAAAAAACTTTGCCGAGAAAACTTTCATCGAGTCCTTTTAAACATTCGCCGAGTATTTTTAGTACTCAACAAAGATTACGTTTTCTGTAGTGCACGTTCTTTCCTCTGTTTTAGACTAGGTGCGCAGAGAATGTACAAGTGCGAGCGTGGCCCGGTAAAAAGAACTGGAAAAGAAGGTGCTTAGTGCACTTGGGTGAATTCATGGTAACATGAACTTCTGGAAGGCCTGCTTTCCTGCATTTCTTTCTCTTGGATAATGCCTTGAATGCTCTTGAAAGATGAATATCTACCTTTGATCCAAAAGGTCACATGACATGACTCGGAAAGAAGAAGAAATTTTAGGTTATAGTAAGTGCTAGTTCTCTAAAGAACAGATCTTCCGTGGACACAATATATATACACATGTTAATGCACCATGGTTTCAGCTGGTGGTTTTCCTTTGTGGCGATCACCTTGGTCCTCATATACGTCATGAGGAATGCGTCACTTTCTTCATTAGAAAGCGGTAAACTCACGTCGAGATCGATCGCTTTTTATCTGGTGCATGAGGGTATTGTCCATAGATCTCTTGTTTTTGACATTTTGGCCCACAATGTTGCGCATGTGGTGCCATAATTCGAGTGGTTTTCGGGTATATCCGTCTAAGAATATCGCTACTGGTTTTAGCGATAAATTTATTTATTACTTTAACAAAAAGGCAGCAGATGAACCAGCTTCTTTGGAAAAATGGCAATTTTCTTCCGCACTAAGCACGCAATTAAAGCATGTGTCATTAATGTAGGTTTCTCCTCCAAGTATTTTTAGGTTTTTTTACTACTAGTCTTCTTTTTGTTGGAAAATGGGCGGCATTCTAAATAGAAATTATGTTGTTTAGAGGGTTTTAAGCCGCTTTATTCATCTAAAAATATAGCATGACAATGTACGTAATCTAGGCAAAGGGTGCCCCATATCATTATTTTAAAAAAAATGAATTAGTGCTAGGAGAAACTAGACACTAAATGATATACTAGAAGCCTCACTACTATGCCCACGTCCTCATTATTATATTTTTTTTGAGAATTCGGCAGGTGAGCTGCTCGATATATTAATAGAAGAAGATTTGGCACAGTTAATAAGGGAAACCGGGCCCAAAAACCATACAGAGAGGCCGAGTTTATGAGGGAAACCGGCCAAAAAAAACCGCACAAAAGTCGGGGCCTCATCGCCCACACGAAACGAGACCACCGACGACCAAACACACACCACCAAACCCGGAGCCGCTGCTCCGACGTCCCCTGCTCGGAGGCGAGCCGCAACGCCGCACGGCGTGGACGACCTGTAGCCCAAGCTACCAAGGCGACCACCCGCAGACCACGAACGCCGCGCCAAAAGATCCGGGGCCGCCGCCCCGCCCGCCACACCGACCACCCCGTCGCGTAGGCCGGGCCGACGAGCTCGCTACCCACGCACAGAACACGCCACCCATGCCTTGCAAAACCATGACCACACCCCATGGAGTCATCGCTGCAAGACCATCCGAGGCCGCCGCCTCGGCGCACGTCAACCGTCCGGGGCCGCCGCCCCGGCATCCACCACCCTCGACGACAAGGCAACCAAGCACAACTACCACACATCTACCACACCACGGGGACTACGGACTCCAAAGGCGGCGCCTTCAAGAAGGTAACGGCATAGTGTGTCGCCGCCGCCCGCTCCAAGGAGCAAAGGTTTTCACCCGGAGAACGCAAGAACTCGCGACAGCAGGAGACCAAGCTCCCCGATGAAGCCCTCAACAGGGAAAACGGAACCCAAGGGCACCGCCAAGATCGGCACCAATGGTGCGAAGCTTTCGCCTGGAGTGTCAACGCTGTCGTCTGTCGTCAGGCCCGTCGTAGGCCCTGGCAGAAAAGGTGTCCCGCCGAGCAGGGTGCCTTGTTGCCGTCCACCAAGCGGAAAACGGAGCTGGGAGGCGCCCATCGGGGCCCGCAGGGGCCCATCTGAGCCCGCCGGAGCCCATCTGAGCCCGCCGGAGCCCATCTGAGCCCGCAGGATCCCGCCCAACAGAGCCCCACGCGCGAGCGCCGGCGGCGCACAAGGCAGCGCCGTGCCTGGCGGAAACCGCGGCCATGCAGGGGCCGCGCCGTGGCCGGAGAGATGCCGTGCAGCGAAGCCGCCGGCCGGGATCCGCCGCCAGGGCCGGCGCGCAGAGACGGCGGCAGCGAGCAGGACGGCGGCGGGCCACGCGGACCAGCGCGGACGACGGCGACCTCCGGGCCGGCATGGAGGCTTCCCTCCGAGACGGCCATGCGGGGGCCCGAGAGGCATAGATCCTCGCCGCCCCCGTCCTTGGCGGCGCACGGCTTAGCCGGCGGCGGCCTCGGGAGGCGACGAGGGGGCGGGCAGAGGTAGTGGGGAGGTGGCGGCGGGAGGCTAGGGTTGCGCTCGCCCGTCGCCTGGAGGGGGCGACAGGAGAGCGAAGATGTACTAGAGGCGAAAGTGCTTGTGCTTTCATTATTATATTTAGAAACTCTGGTTAGCAGGTACGCCTCACTACTATTGTTTGTGCCCTCATCAAAAGCTACTTCTCTTGCCCTAATCTCCTTTTTTTAGAACCTAATCTCCTTCTTAACAATAAGTAACTAGGCAAAACTTTTAATCAGTGGGCGCCTATTCTTCTGTTAGTACAGTAAAATGTATGTTACCTATTTTGTACAAACGGGACAAATTAAAGCCCAGCTCGATGGGTTGATTGGGCTCTGTTATGATTCTGTGACCCCGCATCGCAATGTACCGAAGCGGCCCAGCGTACGGAGCACGCATCAAGAAGTAGTGATTTCTTTGTTCAAATGTTGAAGCTGGAAACTGCAAGTCTGCAACCCAGGTGATGGTCAGGTAACTCTTCTAAAACAGAAAGAAGATGATCGTGAGGCGAGTTGGCCTATCCATCTGTCATAAGTTGACCATCGGGGTTTACTCATGCACGTGCGCAGTCCGAAGTCCGAACAATGTTACACCTACAAAAATTTCTTAGAACATCTTCACCGGACGTTCCCAAATAGTCGCCGGCAGAGGCACCCGCACTGACGTATGGGGGTCGCCGGCAGAGCATCCTCTATTTGGGGATGCTTCTCCCATACCGGCGCCCCTCACAGTGTAGCCCCAATAAAAATTTAAATTTAAAATGATATTTAAAAACTGAAATTCATACAAAATTTATACAAAAATAACTCGAATTTAAACCTAAATAAAATTTAAACTTAATCCTAATCTACTGGCCGGCCGTCGGTTCGGGCGCGCGATGGGCCAGCCTCGTCGCCGTTCTTTGCCTTTGCCACCTGCGTCCGTACCCGCCCCTCGTCCCTTGCTTCGTGCATCTAGCGGTGGAAAATGGCGGCCGGCGTCGCAGGAGCTTGCCGGCGACGCTGTCCCGGCACTTCCAGCCTTTGCCGAGAGGCCTCGTTCTCGGCGCACCTTGTTTGCTCGCGGGTGAACGCCTCTTAGTGGCGATGAGCATTGAGCTCGTAGAGCTTCTGTCGCTCCGCCTCAATGAGGAGGCGTCCCGCCTCCTCCTCGACCGGTGGCCGCTCGCTGGCGCGAGATCTCGAGGACGTGCTCGAGATTAGCGTCATTGATGAACTCCCACTGCTCCTCCTTCACCCTCCGGAACCGTTGCGCGTTGAACGACGCCAGGATCGCCGCCTGCTCCGGGTCGGGGGAGGGGGAGGGGGCATGCAACTACTTGCCCCACTGGGCCGCCTCCTCCGCCGCCTCAGCTTCCGCATCTGCGATGTAGGCCTCGTACCACGCCGCGAACCGTGGGTCTGTGGCGTCGTCGGAGCTGTAGTCCACGTCAGGCTGGCTCCGGCTGCGGTGGCGGTGGAAGCGCCGCAGGAAGCACGCGGCCGTTGAGGCCAAGCATGGAGTACGTCGTCTTAAGACGGCGTGACATTTTTGAGGTGGAGAGGACAGAATGGCGCGGCAGCGGTGGTGGAGATGAGATGATAGCACCGCGGTAGTGGCCGACGTACGTACTAAATAGTGGTAGCAACTGCCCGCAATTACGACGGCGTAGGCGACTGGACACCGCGTGGTCAGTCGCCACCCTAGTCGCCCCTCGGTTTCCGCGCGAAGACCATTAAACGCCGAAAACCAACTTTCCTGCGTCGTGGCCGATCCCCGAAAACCGTCGTACCGCGAGGCGCCGGCGCGCCCGATTTGCGCCCTTCGCCGAGGGGCCGGCAAGGGGATGCCGACGATTCTATTGGGCTCGAAAACTAGCCAGCACCGTTTGGGACGCACCAGTATGAGCTCAAAAATTATGCCGGCTCCCAAATCGTTATCGAGGTCGGGGAGGCACCAATGGAGATGCTCTTACGGGTAGCTTAGGGACACATGTGGCATCACTCAAGTGCTGCAGGTTGAAGCAATTGTCTCGAGAATTCAGCGCACGACGGTCATCAGCACACCACGTACGCCCGTAAGAATCATTCAGTAATAAATTCTCCGTAAACATAGCATTATTGCGTGCAGCCTGGTCGCTTACAGCTCTGGATCAGACGTGCACCCTGTTAATCTGTTGCTATCGCGGTTTGAAATGTTATACTTTCAAAAGAAAAAACTGAAGTAAAAAACGGACATAAAAATCGTGGTGCCACTAGAGATGCCCTTAGATGCATCTAGTTGCCATTTAGTATCTAATCCTTCTGCCATTAAATAAGTCTGATTTTAATTTTTACATTAATTTATTTTTAAAATTGACCAAACATATAAATATTAGCAACATATATGTCATCATATCGGTATGTTGTGAATTTAAAATTTAAAGCGGATCAAGTAATACTCCATCTGTTTTTATTTCCTTCGCATTCTGGATTTAATCATAGTCAAATTTCATTAAGTTTGACAAAAAAATATTGGTAGAAATATTAGCATCCGTGATAGCAAATGCATATAATATTTTACATTGTAGATTTTAATATTTTCCTCTAAATATTTAGTCAAACCTTAAAAATATTAAATTTTACTAAACACATAGCAAAAAGTAATGCTGAATGGAGGAAATAAATGTGGCCACGTCTTTCAGTAAACTTATTCAAATTTAAGAAAAATTTACTTAAGACAACAGGTAGAAGTAGACCTCTATCCATGGACGGACACAAAGGGTGGGCCGGGTGGGCCAAGCCCCATCCTAGATTTCTGAATTTTCTAGCACTACCGCTATTTTGTACAATTGGGCCTAGTTGGCCGGAAAATACCAAACGAAATAGCGGTGTGCGCGCATCCAGTTATGAAAATTTCAAAATAATGCTATTTTAAATTTCTGAATAATTTGGAAAAATGCACGTATGTATATATTATGTTGATACTTACTTATATTAGTTTTCACGAATAAATACGATTGTATGTGATCTACACAAAAATAAGAAAATGGAAGTTTCTATGCCCGTGAATAGTACAAATGTAAACATTATACTGTCATTTTGGACATTTTGTCATTTTCGAACAAGCCACATACAATCGTATTTTTCCGTGAAAACTTACACGAGTAAATATCAACATAATATGTGTATGCAAAATTCTATTTCAATATTTTTGTAACTTTCAATTGTATTTTTTACAATTTTTGAAAAACTTGGTGTGCACACCAAGGTTCTAAAAATGCATGTCGCTAGTTGGCCATTTTTTCCTGTTCCAGAGAGCTTTCTCTTGCTGTCATTCTGTCAACTCTTGCTCGCTCTGGCTCTGATACTCTCTTCCCTTGATCCCTACTCGACCAGGATTCCTGAGACCTAACTTGCGCTGATGGTTCACGCCACACTCCAGATCCTTGATGACCCATAAGTATAGGGGGTGTATCGTAGTATCTTCGATAAGTAAGAATGTCGATCCCAACGAGGAGCAGAAGGTGTTGACAAGCAGTTTCGATGAAGGATTCACTGTAAATGCTCACAGCAGAAGGTGTTGACAAGCAGTTACAATTTTTGAATAAAGTACGAGTAAGTAAAGTGCGAGAGTAACAATTGCAGCGAGTGGCCCAATCCTTTTTAGCACAAAGGACAAGCCGGTTTGTTTACTTATAATGACCAAACGTTCTCGAGGACACACGGGATTTTAGTCTAGTGCTTTCGCTACATACGGCTAATTAATCTTCATTGTTTTGATAAGTGTTGTGTGGGTGAACCTATGCTAATGTACCGCCCTTCCTAGGACTAATACATACTTGTGATTATACCCCTTGCAAGCATCCGCAACTACAAGAAAGTAATTAAGATAAATCTAACCACACCTTAAACTCGAGATCCCGCGATCCTCCCGCATCGATTAACCAACGGGGCTCGGGTTTGTACTCCGGAACCGCGCAATTGGCAAACGAGTACAAGATGCATTCCCCTAGGTCCATAAAGGTGAAGTATCGTGTAGTCGACGTTCACACGACACCACTAGAAGAATAACACCACAACTTAAATATCATAACATTGAATACTACTCAACCATACTTCACTACTAACATTTAGACTTTACCCATGTCATCAAGAACTAAACGAACTACTCACGAGACATCATATAGAACATGATCAGAGGTGATATGATAATAAATAACAATCTGAACATAAACCTTGGTTCAACGGTTTCACTCAATAGCATCAATAACTAGTAGAAATCAACACCGGGAGAGTTTCCCCTATCAAACAATCAAGATCAAACCCAAATTGCTACAGCGGTGACGAGGTGCAGCGGTGATGATGATGAAGATGATGGTGATGGTGATGGAGATGATGTCCAGATGGCGGTGACGATGGCGTCGATTTCCCCTCCGGAGGGAATTTCCCACGGATTCCTGCCCGGAGAGCTCTTTTCTCTCGGTGTTCTCCGCCCCGCAGAGGCCTGTGGCTCTTCGACGCACCCGCTTAGATTTTCGGACGAAGGTATACGCGAAGAAAAGGAGGCGAGAGGGGTCGGCCCCCTCCTCACAGGGCGGCGCGGCCAGGCCTTGATGTCTACGGAGCTTCTATTCTTGTAGACAGGTTGGGCCTCCAAGAGCAGAGAGGTTTGTAGAACAAGCAAGTTTCCCTTAAGTGGATCACCCAAGGTTTATCGATCTCGGGGAGGAAGAGGTCAAAGATATCCCTCTCAAGCAACCCTGCAATGATACAAGAAGTCTCTTGTGTCCCCAACACACCTAATAGGTGCACTAGTTCGGCGAAGAGATAGTGAAATACAAGTGGTATGAATGAATATAAGTAGTTACGGCGCCAAAAGTGCTTGCGCGTGCGCTTGATGGTAGTAATATTGCAGGAAGTAAAGATGCAGAAAAAGAAATGCTGCGATAGCGATATTTAAGAACAAGGCCTAGGGATCATACTTTCACTAGTGGACACTCTCAACATTGATCACATAACAGAATAAATAGATAAATGCTAGACTCTACACCCTCTTGTTGGATGATGAACACCACTAATGTGTAGGATTACACGAACCCTCAATGCCGGAGTTAACAAGCTCCACAATATTCAATGTTCATATTTAAATAACCTTAGAGTGCATAACAGATCAACATAACCAAACCAAGTACTAACATAGCATGCACACTGTCACCTTCACACTATGTAGGAGGAATAGATCACATCAATACCATCATAGCAATAGTTAACTTCATAATCTACAAGAGATCATAATCATAACCTACGCCAAGTACTAACACGGATGCACACACTGTCACCATTACACCGTGCAGGAGGAATAAACTACTTTAATAACATCACTAGAGTAGCACACAGATATATTGTGATACAAAACACATTGCAATCATAAAGAGATATAAATAAGCACTTCACTATGCCATTCATAACAAGTGAATAAGTATTCTCGAAATATAGCCTAAGAGACCCACACGGTGCACACACTGTCACCTTTACACACGTGGGACAAGGAGTCTCCGGAGACCACATAAGTAAAATCCACTTGACTAGCATAATGACATCTGGATTACAAGCATCATCATATGAATCTCAATCATGTAGGGCAGCTCATGAGATTATTGTATTGAAGTACATAGGAGAGATTAACCACATAGCTACCTACAGCCCCGAGCCTCGATGGAGAACTACTCCCTCCTCATGGGAGACAGCAGCGATGAAGATGGCGGTGGTGTCGATGGAGAAGCCTTCCGGGGGCACTTCCGTCCCGGCGGCGTGCGGAAACAGACTCCGTCCCCGATCTTGGCTTTGCGATGGCGGCGGCTCTGAAGGTTTCTCGTACCGTGGCTCCGTCCCGAGGTTTTAGGTCAGGGACCTTTAAATAGGCGAAGAGGCGGAGTCGGAGGGCTGACGAGGCGACGACACAACAGGGGGACGCGGCCCAGGCCCTGGCCGTGCCGCCCTATCATCTGGGACCACCAGGGCCCTCCTCGGTGGCTCTCTTGGACGGAAGCTTCGTGGAAAAATAGGATGTTGGGCGTTGATTTCGTCCAATTAGAATATTTCCTTACTAGGATTTCGAAACCAAAAACAGCAGAAAACAGGAACTAGCCCTTCGGCATCTCGTCAATAGGTTAGTTCCGGAAAACGCATAAATATGACATAAAGTATGCATAAAACATGTAGATATCATCAATAATGTGGCATGGAACATAAGAAATTATCGATACGTCGAGACGTATCAGCATCCCCAAGCTTAGTTCTGCCGTCCCGAAGGTAAACGATAACAAAGATAATTTCGAGTGACATGCCATCATAACCTTGATCATACTATTGTAAGCATATGTAATGAATGTAGCGATCAAAACAATGGTAATGACATGAGTAAACAATGAATCATAAAGCAAAGACTTTTCATGAATAGTACTTTCAAGACAAGCATCAATAAGTCTTGCATAAGAGTTAACTCATAAAGGAATAAATCAAAGTAAAGGTGTTGAAGCAACACAAAGGAAGATTAAGTTTCAGCGGTTGCTTTCAACTTGTAACATGTATATCTCATGGATAGTTGTCAATGCAAAGTAATATAACAAGTGCAATATGCAAGTATGTAGGAATCAATGCACAGTTCACACAAGTGTTTGCTTATTGAGGTGGAAAGAGATAGGTGAACTGACTCAACATAAAAGTAAAAGAAAGGCCCTTCACAGGGAAGCATTGATTGCTATATTTGTGCTAGAGCTTTGGTTTGAAAACATAAAGAGAGCATGCAAGTAAAGTTTTGAGAGGTGTTTGTTGTTGTCAACGAATGGCAATGGGTACTCTAACTACCTTATCAACCAGACTTTCAAGAGCGGCTCCCATGAAGGACGTTATCTCTACCAGCAAGGTAGATCATCCCTCTTCTCTTTTGTTTACACATGTACTTTATTTTAGTTTTTCTTTATTTATGGATGACACTCCTCCCAACCTTTTGCTTACACAAGCCATGGCTAACCGAATCCTCGGGTGCCTTCCAACATTCACATACCATGGAGGAGTGTCTATTTGCAAAATTAAGTTGCTTACTGATAGATCAGAGCAAAACATGTGAAGAGAATTATTAATGCAAGTTAATTAATTGGGGCTGGCACCCCATTGCCAGCTCTTTTTGCAAAATTATTGGATAAGCGGATGAGCCACTAGTCCATTGGTGAAAGCCTGTCCAAGTAAATGACAAGATCGAAAGATAAACACCACATACTTCCTCATGAGCTATAAAACATTGACACAAATAAGAGGTGATAAATTTTGAATTATTTAAAGGTAGCACTCAAGCAATTTACTTTGGAATGGCGGAGAAATACCATGTAGTAGGTAGGTATGGTGGACACAAATGGCATAGTGGTTGGCTCAAGGATTTTGGATGCATGAGAAGTATTCCCTCTCGATACAAGGTTTAGGCTAGCAAGGTTTATTTGAAACAAACACAAGGATGAACCGGTGCAGCAAAACTCACATAAAAGACATATTGTAAACATTATAAGACTCTACACCGTCTTCCTTGTTGTTCAAAACTCAATACTAGAAATTATCTAGACTTTAGAGAGACCAAATATGCAAACCAAATTTTAGCAAGCTATATGTATTTCTTCATTAATGGGTGCAAAGTATATGATGCAAGAGCTTAAACATGAGCACAACAATTGCCAAGTATCACATTATCCAAGACATTTTACCAATTACTACATGTAGGATTTTCCGTTTCCAACCATATAACAATGAACGAAGTTTCAACCTTCGCCATGAACATTAAAAGCTAAGAACACATGTGTTCATACGAACCAGCGGAGCGTGTCTCTCTCCCACACAAGCATTTATTCAAAGAATGAAAATAACAAAACAAAAATAAAAGCACACAGACGCTCCAAGTAAAGTACATAAGATCTGACCGAATAAAAATATAGTTTCAGGGGAGGAACCTGATAATGTTGTCGATGAAGAAGGGTATGCCTTGGGCATCCCCAAGCTTAGACGCTTGAGTCTTCTTAAATATGCAGGGGTGAACCACCGGGGCATCCCCAATCTTAGAGCTTTCACTCTCCTTGATCGTAGTATATCATCCTCCTCTCTTGACCCTTGAAAACTTCCTCCACACCAAACTCGAAACAAACTCATTAGAGGGTTAGTGCATAATCAAAAATTCACATGTTCAGAGGTGACACAATCATTCTTAACACTTCTGGACATTGCACAAAGCTACTGGAAGGTAATGGAACAAAGAAATCCATCCAACACAGCAAAAGAGGCAATGCGAAATAAAAGGCATAATCTGTCAAAACAGAACAGTCCGTAAAGACGAATTTTAAAATGGCACCAGACTTTCTCAGATGAAAATTCTCAAATTGAATGAAAGTTGCGTACATATCTGAGGATCACTCATGTAAATTGGCATAATTTTCTGAGTTACCTACAGAGAATTAGGCCCAGATTCGTGACAGCAAGAAATCTGTTTCTGCGCAGTAATCCAAATCTAGTATGAACCTTACTATCAAAGACTTTACTTGGCCAACAATGCAACAAAACTAAGATAAGAGAGGTTGCTACAGTAGTAAACAACTTCCAAGACACAAATATAAAATAGAGGTACTGTAGCAAAATAAACACATGGGTTATCTTCCAAGAAGTGCTTTCTTTATAGCCATTAAGATGGGCTCAAAGTTTAATGATGCACTCGCAAGAAATAGTAGTTGAAGCAAAAGAGAGCATCAAAAAGAAAATTCAAAACAAATTTAAGCCTAACATGCTTCCTATGAAAAGGAATCTTGTAAATAAACAAATTCATGAAGCATGATGCAACGAGCATAAAAAGATAAAACAAGTGTAACTTCAAAAATTTCAGCATATAGAGAGGTGTTTTAGTAACATGAAAACTTCTACAACCATATTTTCCTCTCTCATAATGACTTTCAGTGGCATCATGAACAAAGTCAACAATATAAGTATCACATAAAGCATTCTTATTCACATGCATAAAAGTATCATTACTCTCCACATAAGCATAGTGAATTTTATTAGTTGTAGTGGGAGCAAATTCAACAAAGTAGCTATCATTATTATTCTCATCATCAAATATAGGAGGCATATTGTAATCATAATCAAATTTATCCTCCATAACAGGTGGCACCAAAAGACCACTATCATTATAATCATCATAAATAGGAGGCAAAGTATCATCAAAGAAATTTTCTCCTCAATGCTTGGGGGACTAAAAATATCATGAAAACCAGCTTCCCCAAGCTTAGCATTTTTCCATATCATTAGCAACAATGGTGTTCAAAGCGTTCATACTAATATCCATAGGTTTTTTAATTTTCGCATCAAACCATCCATGTCTTAAATCAGGAAATAGAATAAGAACCTCATTATTGTCCATTATGCCTAACTAGTGTAAACAAGAAACAAAAAGATGCAATTGCAGGATCTAAAGGAAATAGATTCGAGTACTTACAATAAAATAGCTTAGTAGCCGAGATCCGAGTGTGAGTACCTTACCTTTCCTCCCGCAACTGCGCCGGAAAATAGCTTAGTTGTCGGGGTGCTTGGTGTGTGTGCTTTTACCTTTCCTTCCCGGCAACGGCGCTTTAAAAATAGCTTGATGTCTACGGTAGCTTCTATTCTTGTAGACGTTGTTGGGCCTCCAAGAGCAGAGGTTTGTAGAACAGCAGCAAGTTTCCCTTAAGTGGATCACCCAAGGTTTATCGATCTCAGGGAGGAAGAGGTCAAAGATATCCCTCTCAAAACCCTGCAATCACGATACAAGAAGTCTCTTGTGTCCCCAACACACCTAATAGGTGCACTAGTTCGGCGAAGAGATAGTGAAATACAAGTGGTATGAATGAATATGAGCAATAGTTACGCGCCTAAAAGTGCTTACGGCGTGCGCTGATGGTAGTATATTGCAGAAGTAAAGATGCAGTAAAACAAGAACAAGCAGCGATAGCGTATTTAGGAACAAGGCCTAGGGATCATACTTTCACTAGTGGACACTCTCAACATTGATCACATAAGAATAAATAGATAAATGCTAGACTCTACACCCTCTTGTTGGATGATGAACACCACTAACTGTGTAGGATTACACGAACCCTCAATGCCGGAGTTAACAAGCTCCACAATATTCAATGTTCATATTTAAATAACCTTAGAGTGCATAACGATCAACATAACCAAACCAAGTACTAACATAGCATGCACACGTCACCTTCACACTATGTAGGAGGAATAGATCACATCAATACCATCATAGCAATAGTTAACTTCATAATCTACAAGAGATCATAATCATAGCCTACGCCAAGTACTACACAATGCACACACTGTCACCATTACACCGTGCAGGAGGAATAAACTACTTTAATAACATCACTAGAGTAGCACACAGATATATTGTGATACAAAACACATTGCAATCATAAAGAGATATAAATAAGCACTTCACTATGCCATTCATAACAGTGAATAAGTATTCTGTAAAATATAGCCTAAGAGACCCACACGCACACACTGTCACCTTTACACACGTGGGACAAGTAGTCTCCTGAGATCACATAAGTAAAATCCACTTGACTAGCATAATGACATCTGGATTACAAGCATCATCATATGAATCTCAATCATGTAGGGCAGCTCATGAGATTATTGTATTGAAGTACATAGGAGAGAGATTAACCACATAGCTACCGGTACAGCCCCGAGCCTCGATGGAGAACTACTCTCTCCTCATGGGAGATAGCAGCGTTGATGAAGATGGCGGTGGTGTCGATGGAGAAGCCTTCCGGGCACTTCCCCGTCCCGGCGGCGTGCCGAACAGACTCCCGTCCCCCAGATCTTGGCTTTGCGATGGCGGCGGCTCGAAGGTTTCTCGTACCGTGGCTTTTCCGTCCCGAGGTTTTAGGTCAGGGACCTTTAAATAGCGAAGAGGCGGAGTCGGAGGGCTGACGAGGCGACGACACAACAGGGGGCGCGGCCCAGGCCCTGGTCGTGCCGCCCTATCATCTGGGCCCACCGAGCTCCCCCTGTGGCTCTCGGGTGTTCTGAAGCTTCGTGGAAAAATAGGGCTTTGGCGGATTTCGTCCAATTCCGAGAATATTTCCTTACTAGGATTTCTGAAACAAAAAACAGCAACAACTAATCTTCTACATCTCGTCAATAGGTTAGTTCCGAAAACGCATAAATATGACATAAAGTATGCATAAAACATGTAGATATCATCAATAATGTGGCATGGAACATAAGAAATTATCGATACGTCGATATCAGCATCCCCAAGCTTAGTTCTGCTCGTCCCAGGTAAACGATAACAAAGATAATTTCTGGAGTGACATGCCATCATAACCTTGATCATACTATTGTAAGCATATGTAATGAATGAAGCGATCAAAACAATGGTAATGACATGAGTAAACAACTGAATCATAAAGCAAAGACTTTTCATGAATAGTACTTTCAAGACAAGCATCAATAAGTCTTGCATAAGAGTTAACTCATAAAGCAATAAATCAAAGTAAAGGTGTTGAAGCAACACAAAGGAAGATTAAGTTTCAGCGGTTGCTTTCAACTTGTAACATGTATATCTCATGGATAGTTGTCAATGCAAAGTAATATAACAAGTGCAATATGCAAGTATGTAGGAATCAATGCACAGTTCACACAAGTGTTTGCTTATTGAGGTGGAAAGAGATAGGTGAACTGACTCAACATAAAAGTAAAAGAAAGGCCCTTCACAGAGGGAAGCATTGATTGCTATATTTGTGCTAGAGCTTTGGTTTGAAAACATAAAGAGAGCATGCAAGTAAAGTTTTGAGAGGTGTTTGTTGTTGTCAACGAATGGCAGCGGGTACTCTAACTACCTTATCAACCAGACTTTCAAGAGCGGCTCCCATGAAGGACGTTATCTCTACCAGCAAGGTAGATCATCCCTCTTCTCTTTTGTTTACACATGTACTTTATTTTAGTTTTTCTTTATTTATGGATGACACTCCTCCCAACCTTTTGCTTACACAAGCCATGGCTAACTGAATCCTCGGGTGCCTTCCAACATTCACATACCATGGAGGAGTGTCTATTTGCAAAATTAAGTTGCTTACTGATAGATCAGAGCAAAACATGTGAAGAGAATTATTAATGCAAGTTAATTAATTGGGGCTGGGCACCCCATTGCCAGCTCTTTTAGCAAAATTATTGGATAAGCGGATGAGCCACTAGTCCATTGGTGAAAGCCTGTCCGAAGTAAATGACAAGATCGAAAGATAAACACCACATACTTCCTCATGAGCTATAAAACATTGACACAAATAAGAGGTGATAAATTTTGAATTATTTAAAGGTAGCACTCAAGCAATTTACTTTGGAATGGCGGAGAAATACCATGTAGTAGGTAGGTATGGTGGACACAAATGGCATAGTGGTTGGCTCAAGGATTTTGGATGCATGAGAAGTATTCCCTCTCGATACAAGGTTTAGGCTAGCAAGGTTTATTTGAAACAAACACAAGGATGAACCGGTGCAGCAAAACTCACATAAAAGACATATTGTAAACATTATAAGACTCTACACCGTCTTCCTTGTTGTTCAAAACTCAATACTAGAAATTATCTAGACTTTAGAGAGACCAAATATGCAAACCAAATTTTAGCAAGCTATATGTATTTCTTCATTAATGGGTGCAAAGTATATGATGCAAGAGCTTAAACATGAGCACAACAATTGCCAAGTATCACATTATACAAGACATTTTACCAATTACTACATGTAGGATTTTCCGTTTCCAACCATATAACAATGAACGAAGCAGTTTCAACCTTCGCCATGAACATTAAAAGCTAAGAACACATGTGTTCATACGAACCAGCGGAGCGTGTCTCTCTCCCACACAAGCATTTATTCAAAGAATGAAAATAACAAAACAAAAATAAAAGCACACAGACGCTCCAAGTAAAGTACATAAGATGTGACCGAATAAAAATATAGTTTCAGGGGAGGAACCTGATAATGTTGTCGATGAAGAAGGGTATGCCTTGGGCATCCCCAAGCTTAGACGCTTGAGTCTTCTTAAATATGCAGGGGTGAACCACCGGGGCATCCCCAAGCTTAGCTTTCACTCTCCTTGATCGTAGTATATCATCCTCCTCTCTTGACCCTTGAAAACTTCCTCCACACCAAACTCGAAACAAACTCATTAGAGGGTTAGTGCATAATCAAAAATTCACATGTTCAGAGGTGACACAATCATTCTTAACACTTCTGGACATTGCACAAAGCTACTGGAAGGTAATGGAACAAAGAAATCCATCCAACACAGCAAAAGAGGCAATGCGAAATAAAAGGCAGAATCTGTCAAAACAGAACAGTCCGTAAAGACGAATTTTAAAATGGCACCAGACTTTCTCAGATGAAAATTCTCAAATTGAATGAAAGTTGCGTACATATCTGAGGATCACTCATGTAAATTGGCATAATTTTCTGAGTTACCTACAGAGAATTAGGCCCAGATTCGTGACAGCAAGAAATCTGTTTCTGCGCAGTAATCCAAATCTAGTATGAACCTTACTATCAAAGACTTTACTTGGCCAACAATGCAACAAAACTAAGATAAGGAGAGGTTTCTACAGTAGTAAACAACTTCCAAGACA
Organism: Lolium multiflorum; assembly: GCA_030979885.1. Classification (NCBI taxonomy): domain Eukaryota; kingdom Viridiplantae; phylum Streptophyta; class Magnoliopsida; order Poales; family Poaceae; genus Lolium; species Lolium multiflorum. The sequence goes on from CM061753.1 coordinate 311,501,189, forward strand.
CAAATATAAAATAGAGGTACTGTAGCAAAATAAACACATGGGTTATCTTCCAAGAAGTGCTTTCTTTATAGCCATTAAGATGGGCTCAGCAGTTTTAATGATGCACTCGCAAGAAATAGTAGTTGAAGCAAAAGAGAGCATCAAAAAGAAAATTCAAAACAAATTTAAGCCTAACATGCTTCCTATGAAAAGGAATCTTGTAAATAAACAAATTCATGAAGCATGATGCAACGAGCATAAAAAGATAAAACAAGTGTAACTTCAAAAATTTCAGCATATAGAGAGGTGTTTTAGTAACATGAAAACTTCTACAACCATATTTTCCTCTCTCATAATGACTTTCAGTGGCATCATGAACAAAGTCAACAATATAAGTATCACATAAAGCATTCTTATTCACATGCATAAAAGTATCATTACTCTCCACATAAGCATAGTGAATTTTATTAGTTGTAGTGGGAGCAAATTCAACAAAGTAGCTATCATTATTATTCTCATCATCAAATATAGGAGGCATATTGTAATCATAATCAAATTTATCCTCCATAACAGGTGGCACCAAAAGACCACTATCATTATAATCATCATAAATAGGAGGCAAAGTATCATCAAAGAAATTTTCTCCTCAATGCTTGGGGGACTAAAAATATCATGAACCAGCTTCCCCAAGCTTAGCATTTTCCATATCATTAGCAACAATGGTGTTCAAAGCGTTCATACTAATATCCATAGGTTTTTTAATTTTCGCATCAAACCATCCATGTCTTAAATCAGGAAATAGAATAAGAACCTCATTATTGTCCATTATGCCTAACTAGTGTAAACAAGAAACAAAAAGATGCAATTGCAGGATCTAAAGGAAATAGATTCGAGTACTTACAACGGCGAAAATAGCTTAGTAGCCGAGATCCGGAGTGTGAGTACCTTTTACCTTTCCCCCACTGCGCTTTAAAATAGCTTAGTTGTGTGGTTGCCTGTGTGTGCTGTTTACCTTTCCTTCCTACAACGGCGCTAAAAATAGCTTGATGTCTACGGTAGCTTCTATTCTTGTAGACAGTGTTGGGCCTCCAAGAGCAGAGGTTTGTAGAACAGCAAGTTTCCTTAAGTGGATCACCCAAGGTTTATCGATCTCGGGAGGAAGAGGTCAAAGATATCCCTCTCAAGCAACCCTGCAATCACGATACAAGAAGTCTCTTGTGTCCCCAACACACCTAATAGGTGCACTAGTTGCGAAGAGATAGTGAAATACAAGTGGTATGAATGAATATGAGCAGAGTAACGGCGCCAGAAAAGTGCTTGCTGGCGTGCAGTTGATGGTAGTAATATTGCAGGAAGTAAAGATGCAAAACAGTAAACAAGCAATGATAGCAATATTTAGGAACAAGGCCTAGGGATCATACTTTCACTAGTGGACACTCTCAACATTGATCACATAATAATAAATAGATAAATGCTAGACTCTACACCCTCTTGTTGGATGATGAACACCACTAACTGTAGGATTACACGAACCCTCAATGCCGGAGTTAACAAGCTCCACAATATTCAATGTTCATATTTAAATAACCTTAGAGTGCATAACAGATCAACATAACCAAACCAAGTACTAACATAGCATGCACACTGTCACCTTCACACTATGTAGGAGGAATAGATCACATCAATACCATCATAGCAATAGTTAACTTCATAATCTACAAGAGATCATAATCATAGCCTACGCCAAGTACTAACACAGATGCACACACTGTCACCATTACACCGTGCAGGAGGAATAAACTACTTTAATAACATCACTAGAGTAGCACACAGATATATTGTGATACAAAACACATTGCAATCATAAAGAGATATAAATAAGCACTTCACTATGCCATTCATAACAGTGAATAAGTATTCTGTGAAATATAGCCTAAGAGACCCACACGGTGCACACACACTGTCACCTTTACACACGTGGGACAAGTAGTCTCCGGAGATCACATAAGTAAAATCCACTTGACTAGCATAATGACATCTGGATTACAAGCATCATCATATGAATCTCAATCATGTAGGGCAGCTCATGAGATTATTGTATTGAAGTACATAGGAGAGAGATTAACCACATAGCTACCGGTACAGCCCCAAGCCTCGATGGAGAACTACTCCCTCCTCATGGGAGACAGCAGCGTTGATGAAGATGGCGGTGGTGTCGATGGAGAAGCCTTCCGGGGGCTTCCCGTCCCGGCGGCGTGCCGAACAGAGACTCATGTCCCCGCATCTTGGCGCGATGGCGGTGGCTCTCGAAGGTTTCTCGTACCGTGGCTTTTCCGTCCGAGGTTTTAGGTCGGGGACCTTTAAATAGGCGAAGAGGCGGAGTCGGAGGGCCGACGAGGCGACGACACACCAGTGGGCGCGGCCAGGCCCCGGCGCGCCGCCCTATCATCCGCCCCTTGAGTCCTCCGGTGGCTCTCCTGAAGCTTCGTGGAAAAATAGGATGCCTGGGCGTTGATTTCGTCCAATTCCGAGAATATTTCCTTACTAGGATTTCGAAACCAAAAGCAGAACAAAAATCGGCTCTTCGGCATCTCGTCGATAGGTTAGTTCCGGAAAACGCATAAATATGACATAAAGTATGCATAAAACATGTAGATATCATCAATAATGTGGCATGGAACATAAGAAATTATCGATACGTCGGAGACGTATCAGCCGCCAGCCGGGGTGGGGCCCAGGGGTCCCCTTCTCCATCGGCTCCCCTCATCGAAAAAATAGGCGTATAATTTCCTTCAACTGTTGATCTTCCGAAATATTGCATTCTGACGGTGCTTTTTCCAGCAGAACTGGCTCCGGTGCGCGATCCTCCAACAATCATGAAACATGCAAAATAGATGAAATAACATAAGTATCATCTCCAAATATGAAATATATCAATGAATAACAGCAAATTATGATATAAAATAGTGATGCAAATTGGACGTATCAACTCCCCCCAAGCTTAGGACCACATGTTTATGGAGTGAAGAGTCGATAAATAAAATACGGACAAGAAGCATCATATTCATTCACACAAGACATTCTAGTAAACAACTTCCTCATATAATTCAACTTGAAACAAGTATAAGGTAATCACAAATAAAGGTGCATAAGAAATCATAGTTGGTGATGGCAAACTTCGTTCTTGGTCAGAGAACAGTTAACAAATTATACTTATCTATTGAGCAGCGCTCTTATGCTAAAGCTTATGGTAAACTTGCATACTCAATCATAATGATCATTGGTAACTTTCAAAGCTTCATTCATTCAGATAAAACTTGTACTAAACAAGGAAGAATAAAAGACATGATGAAGCAAATCACAATATAATAGTTTGATCACAACAACTAAAATGCTTGCTTGAGATGGAGGGAAATAGGTTTACTGACTCAACATAAGGTAAAAGACAGGCCCTTCGCAGAGGGAAGCAGGGATTAAATCATGTGCTAGAGCTTTTTCAGTTTTGAAATCATATAAAGAGAATAAAAGTAAAGTTTTGAGAGGTGTTTGTTGTTGTCAACGATGGTAGCGGGTACTCTAACCCCTTGCCAAACGACCTCAAAGAGCGGCTCCCATGAAGGACGTTATCTCTACCAACAAGGTAGATCATCCCTCTTCTCTTTTGTTTACACATGTACTTTAGTTTATTTAAGGATGACACTCCCCCAACCTTTGCTTACACAAGCCATGGCTAACGAATCCTCGGGTGCCTTCCAACAATCTCATACCATGGAGGAGTGTCTATTGCAAAATTAAGTTGCTTATTGATGAATCAGAGCAAAACATGTGAAGAGAATTATTAATGAAAGTTGATTAATTGGGGCTGGGAACCCCGTTGCAGCTCTTATTGCAAAATTATAGGATAAGGGATGAAGCCACTAGTCCATTAGTGGAGGCTGCCTAACAAGACTGAAAGATAAAACACCACATACTTCCTCACGAGCTATAAAACATTGACACAAATAAGAAGTAATAAATTTTGAATTGTTTAAACGTAGCACATGAAGTATTTACTTAGAATGGCAGGAAATACCATGCAGTAGGTAGATATGGTGGACACAAATGGCATAGGTTTGGGTTCAGGTTTGGATGCACGAGAAGCATTCCCTCTCAGTGGTCTTTGGCTAGCAAGGTTAATTAGCAAGCATAAGAGTTGAGGGAAACAAACGAATATACATGTGATAGACATAATCATGCATCTTTCTTGCAAGCACAAACAATTTTAACTTCAGAATAATAAGCTATGAGCTAACAAGAAAGGAAGACAATGAAACAACTATATGTATTTCTCTTTCTACTTAAACCTCAAAGTGTTGTTGCTATTGACCAATGCTAAGTTTGCCAAAACCAAATAGATTTACTCAATGCTCCCAAAGTGATACCAATACTAAAATCAAGATCAATCATATAATAGAAATTGCAAACTAAAATAAGGTGTGCAATATGTAAATGATAAAACTTCTCATTAATATTTCATATCGATAACTCACCCCAAGGGATACATAGACAACCAACTAAAGGAGAGATACTTCCTAACCGCAACCCATCTTATATGATAACTTCCCTACTCATGATATGACACTACTTGATAGTAAAAAGTAAAAAGGTGGTGATGATGTGATACCGCGGCACTCCCCAAGCTTGGAACAAACCAAGGGGATGCCAATACCGATGATGAATTACTCCTTTGGCGATGGTGGTGATGAATTCCCGACAAGCTTCTCCACAAGCTCCTGAAGCTCATCAATCTTGTACATGAGGTTGCGGATCATCTCCGAATTGTGCTCGACGCGATTAAGAAGTATATCAAACGGCGAGTCCCAATTCTCGGAGTTATTTCCCCATCCTTCAGCTTCAGGCTTCGTCCTTCCTGCAGTGTTAGAACTATCTATATCCCAAATGCTAGGCAATGCTGCCTTGGGAGTCCTTTCAATTTTATTATTGTAGATTAGATTGCGGAAGGGATGGTAAGTGCCTGAAGAAGATGTCTTTGGAGCTAGGTAATGACGTGGAACTCCTCCTCCGGTGCTAATCCGTGCACTCTTGGCGTTGAACGGGTTTGACACCACTCCGATGCATGCAATAGTGGTGCGCGGGCATACTCGCGGAACTTCTTCGACTTCCTCATCATCCTCCTTGACTTCTTCCTTTAACTCGGGGTCTTGGATACCTTCCTCCGAAGGCTCCTTGTCCTTGTTGTTGGAGACCATGACGCTCCTAGATTGAAAATAGATCCTGTCAGAAACAACTCGAAACAAAACACGTCGAGAAAACGATATACGGACCTCCAGGGGTCCGGGAGATTATATAGCAAAAAAATTCACAACAAACGAAAGTACCGGTGTCAACCAGTGAAAAGGGGCGACGAGGGGGCTCACGAAGAGGCGCGGCCTAGGGCCGCGCCGGTCAGGGGCACGCTCGTGCGTCTCCTCCACTCCGTTCGATCTCGTAATTTTTCATATTTTCCAAAAACAGCAAAAACAATGTTCGGAAAGTAAATCGCGAACTTTTTATTACCTGTACTGTTACCTATTCAAAGTAGAGTTCTGGCGGATTGTCAATTTGACCTTTGATGAAAGCCTCCGGTGTTTCCACTCGAATAACATCAACATCTACATTATAAGAATCACCTGAGATATAATGCTTGAGTCTTTGTCCATTCACCACTTGCGTGGCATTGCCTTGGAGAGAGCTAATTTTAATTGCTCCTGAACGATACACCTCCTCAACAACATATGGTCCTTCCCATTTCGAGAGTAATTTCCCTGCAAAGAATCTGAGACGAGACCGATACAATAGGACTTTATCCCCAATATTAAACTCTCTTTTGATAATCCTTCTATCATGTCATTTCTTAACTTTCTCTTTAAAGAGTTTAGCATTTTCATAAGCTTCACTTCTCCATTCATCTAGAGAACTTAATTGCAGCAACCTCTTATTACCGGCTAGTTTAGGATCTTTATTTAGTTCTCTAACAGCCCAATAAGCTTTGTGCTCTAGTTCTAAAGGTAAATGACAAGCTTTTCCATAAACCATTTTATAAGGTGACATTCCCATGGGGTTTTTATAAGCAGTTCTATAAGCCCATAGTGCTTCCTTCAATTTACTAGCCCAATTCTTTCTAGTTTTATTAACAGTCTTTTGCAAGATAGATTTAATTTCTCTATTTGATAGTTCTACTTGCCCACTAGTTTGAGGATGATAAGCGGAAGCAATTCTATGATTAATACCATATTTACCAAGAGTTTTTCTAAAACCACCATGAATAAAATGAGAACCTCCATCTGTCATAATATATCTAGGAACTCCAAATCTAGGAAAAATAATATCTAAAAGCATTCTTAAAGAGGTCTCACCATCAGCACTTTTTGTAGGTATGGCTTCCACCCATTTAGTAACATAATCAACAGCAACAAGTATATGAGTGTTACCTTCTGAAGAGGGAAAAGGTCCCATGAAGTCAAATCCCCAACAATCAAACGGTTCAATAATTCATAGGCATTTCATTGCGTCTGGAGATATTACCAACCCTTTGACATTCATCACAAGATAAAATAAACTTCCTTGCATCTTTGAAGAGAGTTGGCCAATAAAAACCTGATTGTAGAACCTTTTGCGCGGTTCTATCTCCGTGATGTCCTCCATAAGCACTACCATGACATTTACTCAATATTTCTTGTTGTTCATATTCGGGAACACACCTTCGCAATACCATCCACTCCTTCTTTATATAGGTGTGGGTCATCACAAAAATAATGCCTCAAGTCATAAAAGAATTTCCTCCTCTTCTGAGCTGAAAAGGTTGGAGGCAAGTACTTGGAAACAATAAAGTTAGCATAATCAGCATACCAAGGACTGTCTCGCGAGCTCACCTTTATTACAGCCAATTGTTTATTTGGAAAACTATCATTAACAGGAACAGGATCATAAGCAATATTTTCCAATCTACACAAATTATCAGCAACAGGATTATCAGCACCTTTCCTATCTACAATATGTAAATCAAATTCTTGCAAAAGAAGTACCCATCTAATAAGCCTTGGCTTAGCATCTTTCTTTGTCATAAGGTATCTAATTGCAGCATGATCAGTATGAATCGTAACTTTTGAATCAACAATATAAGATCTAAATTTATCACAAGCAAAGACTACAGCTAACAATTCTTTTTCAGTAGTAGCATAATTTCTTTGAGCAGCATCAAGAGTTTTACTAGCATAATGAATAACATTCAGTTTTTATCTACTCGTTGTCCAAGAACAGCGCCTACAGCAAAATCACTAGCATCACACATAATTTCAAATGGTAAGTTCCAATCAGGAGGTTCAACTATAGGGGCAGTTGTTAAGGCTTTCTTTAGAGTTTCAAAAGCTTCCTTACAATCATCATCAAAAACAAAAGGTACGTCTTTTTGAAGAAGATTAGTAAGAGGCTTTGAAATCTTGGAGAAATCTTTAATAAATCTCCTATAAAACCCAGCATGACCAAGAACACTACGAATACCTTTAACATCCCTAGGATAGGGCATCTTCTCAATGGCTTCAACTTTAGCTCTATCAACTTCAATACCTCTCTCGAAATTTTATGTCCCAATACAATTCCTTCATTAACCATAAAGTGGCATTTCTCCCAATTAAGAACAAGGTTAGTTTCTTCACATCTCTGCAAAACTTTATCAAGGTTTCGCAAGCAACTATCAAAAGAATTCCCATAGACGGAAAAATCATCCATGAATACCTCCACAATACTCTCACAAAAGCCATGAAAAGACATGCATCTTTGAAAAGTAGCAGAGCATTACATAAACCAAAAGGCATACGCCTATAAGCATAAGTTCCATAGGGACAAGTGAAAGTGGTTTTCTCTTGATCTTTAGTTTTAACAACAATTTGTGAAAACCCAGAATAACCATCAAGAAAGCAAAAATGAGTATTTTTAGATAACCTTTCTAACATTTGATCAATAAAAGGCAAAGGGTAATGATCTTTCTTAGTAACCTTATTAACTTTTAGATAATCAATGCACATTCTATAACCTACAACTACTCTTTGAGGTATGAGCTCATCATTATCATTAGGCACAACAGTCATTCCTCCTTTCTTAGGAACACAATGCACAGGACTAACCCATCTACTATCAGCAATAGGATATATAATACCAGCTTCAAGGAGTCTTAATACCTCATTTCTTACCACATCTTTCATCTTAGGAATTAGACGTTGATGAGGTTCAACAACAGGCTTCGCATCATCTTCCATATTAATGGCGTGTTGGCAAATAGACGGAGAAATCCCCTTCAAGTCATCAAGAGTGTAGCCAATAGCACCTCGGTGTTTCTTCAGTATTTCCAATAACCTTTCTTCTTCAAACTCTGAAAGCTTAGAACTAATAATAACAGGATATATTTTCTTATCATCAATATGAGCATATTTAAGATTATCAGGTAATGGTTTTAAATCAAAGACAGGATCTTCCTTTGGTGGTGGTGTACCCAAGTCTTCCACCGGTAAATCATGCTTAAGAATAGGTTGACGAAGGAAAATTTCATCAAGCTCATTTCTTTCTTCCCTAAAAACTTCACTCTCACTATTCTCCAAATGTTGCTGCAAAGGATTATTAGGAGCAAGAACAATAGATGCACACTGCTCAACTTTAAAATCACTATTAGGCGAATCAATTTTATAAGGTGTTTTGGTAAATTTAGAGAAGTTAAACTCATAAGATTCACCAGCAAATTTAGTCAAAATTTTCTCTTCTTGCAATCTATAATAGCTCCACAAGTATTTAGAAAAGGCCTACCAAAAATGATAGGACAATATTTACTAGCTGCAGAACCAAGTACCAAAAAGTCAGCAGGATATTTAATCTTACCACATAGAACTTCCACATCTCGAATAATACCAATTGGAGAGATAGTTTCTCTATTAGCCAGCGAATAACCACATCAATATCTTCAAGTTCACAAGAACCAATTTCGTGCATAATCTCCGTGTAAAGCTCATAAGGAATAGCACTAATACTTGCACCAATATCACATAAACCATAATAACAATGATCACCAATTCTAACAGATAGCATAGGAACACTAGCTTTCCTAGACTTATTAGGATGCGAGACAATATTAGAAGCATCTTCACAGAAAATATATGATCATCTTCTACATTTTAGTCACAAGATCTTTAACAATTGCAATAGCAGGTTCGACTTTTATTTGTTCTTCAGGTTCTACGGGTTTCTTTTCACTTTTATGAACCGCACTATTTATAACAGAGTACTCCTCATTTTAGCAGGGAAAGGAGTTTTTTCAATATAAGCTTCAGGAATAACATGATCAGCAGTTTCAACTACAACACATTTATTTATAGATGAATCAATTTTATCTTTATACGGTTCATGATACTTATCAAAGTTCTTCTTAGGCAATTGATACGTCTCCGACGTATCGATAATTTCTTATGTTCTATGCCATATTATTGATGATACCTACATGTTTTATGCACACTTTATGTCATATTCGCATTTTCTGAACTAACCTATTAACAAGATGCCGGGTGCCAGTTTCTGCTGTTTTTGGTTTCGGTAAATCCTAGTAACGAAATATTCTCGAATTGGACGAAACAAAGACCCAGGGGCCTATTTTTCCACGGAGAAGACCGAAGAACACACGAAGTGGGGCCACGAGGTGGCGACACCACAAGGCGGCGCGGCCCGGGGACGCGCCATGGTGTGGCCCCCTCGCTCCCCCCGACTCGCCCCTTCCGCCTACTTAAAGCGTCGCGAAACCCCGATGCGAAAAACCACGATACAAAACCCACCGAGACGCCGCCGATCCCATCTCGGGGGATTCTCGGAGACCCTCCCACCCCTCGAGGAGGGGATTCATCTCCTGAGGACTCTACACGCCATGGTCGCCTCCGAGTGATGAGTGAGTAGTTCACCCCCGGACTATGGGTCCATAGCGTAGCTAGATGGTTGTCTTCTCCTCATTGTGCTTCATTGTTGGATCTATATAGCTGCCTAACATGATCAAGATCATCTATCTGTAATACTCTATGTTGTGTTTGTCGGGATCCGATGGATAGAGAATACCATGTCATGTTAATTATCAAGTTATTACATATGTGTTGTTTATGATCTTGCATGCTCTACGTTACTAGTAGAGGCTCTGGCCAAGTTTTTACTTTTAAGTCCAAGAGGGAGTACTTATGCTCGATAGTGGGTTCATGCCTGCATTGACACCTGGGACAGTGACAGAAAGTTCTAAGGTTGTGTTGTGCTGTTGCCACTAGGGATAAAACATTGGCGCTATGTCCGAGGATGTAGTTGTTGATTACATTACGCACCATACTTAATGCAATTGTCTGTTGCTTTGCAACTTAATACCGGAGGGGGTTCGGATGATAACCTGAAGGTGGACTTTTTAGGCATAGATGCAGTTGGATGGCGGTCTATGTACTTTGTCGTAATGCCCAATTAAATCTCACTATACTTATCATGTCATGTATGTGCATTGTTATGCCCTCTCTATTTGTCAATTGCCCGACCGTAATTTGTTCACCCAACATGCTTTTATCTTATGGGAGAGACACCTTAGTGAACCTGTGGACCCCGGTCCATTCTTTAATACCGAAATACAAATCTGCTGCAATACTTTTCTACTGTTTTCTTCAAACAATCATCTTCCACACAATACGGTTAATCATTTGTTACAACAAGTGAGATTGACAACCTCACTTTTCGAAAAAGTACTTTGGTTGTGTGTGTGTGTTCCACGTTGGCGCCGAAATCTCTGGGTGTTGCGCGCACTACATCCCGCCGCCATCAACCTTCAACGTGCTTCTTGACTCCTACTGGTTCGATTAAACCTTGGTTTCTTACGGGAAAACTTGCTGCCGTGCGCATCACACCTTCCTCTTGGGGTTCCCAACGACGTGTCAACTACACGCATCAAGCAAATGGCGCCGTTGCCGGGGAGATCAAGACACGCTGCAAGGGGAGTCTCCACTTCTCAATCTCTTTACTTTGTTTTTGTCTTGCTTTATTTTTATTTACTACTTTGTTTGCTGCATTATATTAAAACACACAAAAATTAGTTGCTAGCTTTACTTTATTTATTGTCTTGTTTGCTATATCAAAAACACAAAAAAAATAGTTTACTTTCGTTTACCTTACTTGATTCATCATGTTTCCTTTTAATTTTACCACAAAGAACATACCGGTAGGACAAGGATCTATAATTGGGAGAAACAATATAGAAGAATTTTTCACTCATGTCAGTACTGAAGATTTTGAAGATAGACACTTGGTAGAACTTGCTCCCACTTATGAAATTGCTGGCCGCTTTAGTTCGCATGTTGGAAACTAAATTTGTTAATCTCAATCCTATAATCCAACACATGTTTCTTACACTTGGTGATTTGGAAGAGGGGGAAAAGAAAGATTTTGTTTTAGAAACCCTTCTTAGAGAATTTGGTGGTCTAGCAAGAGAGGCTAGAAAGGTCTTTGCTAAATTTAATATGCTTGGTTCTCATACTAATTTTGTTAGTCTCCTTGAAAAAATGGATATGGATAGAATAAGGTACACTAAAAATACTAATGATGGTGGAGAGATCAAAGCACCAATACCATGTAAACTCCTAGCTATGAATGATGCACTAGAACATAACTATGCTTGGCTTGTTCCTGAAAATTTGTTTGATGAGAGTAGCAAGCCCAAGATTAATGAGAAGGGAGACGCTGAAACTTATGTATCTAATATATTATGCCTGGTTGAGAAAAGCCCACACCCCGCTGTAGAAGTACCACCCCTTGATAATACTTGAGTTACACTTTCTGCGCCTAGCTGAAAGGCGTTAAAGAAAAGCGCTTATGGGAGACAACCCATGTTTTTACTACAGTATTTTTGTTTTATATTTGTGTCTTGGAAGTTGTTTACTATGTAGCAACCTCTCCTTATCTTAGTTTTATGTTTGGTTGTGCCAAGTAAAGTCTTTGATAGAAAAGTAAGTACTAGATTTGGATTATGCGCAGTTCTAGATTTCTTTGCTGTCACGAATCTGGGTCTATCTCCCTGTAGGTAGCTCAGAAAATTACGCCAATTTACGAGCATGATCCTCAGATATGTACGCAACTTTCATTCAATTTGAGCATTTTCGTTTGAGCAAGTCTGGTGGCCTAATAAAATCCATCTTTACGGACTGTTCTGTTTTTGACAGATTCTGCTTTTTATTTCGCATTGCCTCTTTTGCTATGTTGGATGAATTTCTTGATCCACTAATGTCCAGTAGCTTTATGCAATGTCCAGAAGTGTTAAGAATGATTGTGTCACCTCTGAACATGTGAATTTTTATTATGCACTAACCCTCTAATGAGTTGTTTCGAGTTTGGTGTGGAGGAAGTTTTCAAGGATCAAGAGAGGAGTATGATGCAATATGATCAAGGAGAGTGAAAGTTTAAGCTTGGGGATGCCCTGGTTCACCCCTGCATATTCTAAGAAGACTCAAGCGTTTAAGCTTGGGGATGCCCAAGGCATCCCCTTCATCATCAACATTATCAGGTTCCTCCCCTGAAACTACATTTTTATTCGGCCACATCTTATGCACTTTGCTTGGAGCGTCGGTTTGTTTTTGTTTTTGTTTTGTTTGAATAAAATGGATCCTAGCATTCACTTTATGGGAGAGACACGCTCCGCTGTAGCATATGGACAAATATGTCCTTAGGTTCTACTCATAGTATTCATGGCGAAGTTTCTTCTTCGTTAAATTGTTATATGGTTGGAATTGGAAAATGATACATGTAGTAAAATGCTATAATGTCTTGGATAATTTGATACTTGGCAATTGTTGTGCTCATGTTTAAGCTCTTGCATCATATACTTTGCACCCATTAATGAAGAAATACTTAGAGCTTGTTAATTTGGTTTGCATATTTGGTTTCTCTAGAGTCTAGATAACATCTAGTATTGAGTTTTGAACGACAAGGAAGACGGTATGGAGTCTTATAATGTTTACCATATGTCTTTTATGTGAGTTTTGCTGTACCGTTCATCCTTGTGTTTGTTTCAAATAGCCTTGCTAGCCTAAACCTTGTATCGAGAGGGAATACTTCTCATGCATCCAAAATACTTGAGCCAACCACTATGCCATTTGTGTCCACTATACCTACCTACTACATGGTATTTATCCGCCATTCCAAAGTAAATTGCTTGAGTGCTACCTTTAAAAATTCCATCATTCACCTTTGCAATATATAGCTCATGGGACAAATAGCTTAAAAACTATTGTAGTATTGAATATGTACTTATGCACTTTATCTCTTATTAAGTTGCTTGTTGAGCGATAACCATGTTTCTGGGGACGCCATCAACTATTCTTTGTTGGATATCATGTGAGTTGCTATGCATGTCCGTCTTATCTGAAGCAAGAGAGATCTACCACCTTCATGGTTGGAGCATGCATATTGTTAGAGAAGAACTTTGGGCCGCTAACTAAAGCCATGATTCATGGTGGAAGTTTCAGGTTTTGGACACATATCCTCAATCTCATATGAGAATAATAATTATTGCCACATGCTTATGCATTAAAGAGGAGTCCATTATCTGTTCATGTTGTCCCGGTATGGATGTCTAAGTTGAGAATAATCAAAAGCGAGAAATCCAAAATGCGAGCTTTCTCCTTAGACCTTTGTACAGGCGACATGGAGGTACCCCATTGTGACACTTGGTCAAAACATGTGCATTGCAAAGATCCGGTAGTCCAAGTTAATTAGGACAAGGTGCGGGCACTATTAGTATACTATGCATGAGACTTGCAACTTGTAAGATATAATGTACATAACTCATATGCTTTATTACTACCGTTGACAAAGTTGTTTCATGTTTTCAAAATAAAAGCTCTAGCACAAATATAGCAATCGATGCTTTCCTCTTTGAAGGACCATTCTCTTTACTTTTATGTTGAGTCAGTTCACCTATTCTCTCCACCTCAAGAAGCAAACACTTGTGTGAACTGTGCATTGATTCCTACATACTTGCATATTGTACTTGTTATATTACTCTATGTTGACGATTATCCATGAGATATACATGTTACAAGTTGAAAGCAACCGCTGAAACTTAATCTTCCTTTGTGTTGCTTCAATACCTTTACTTTGATTTATTGCTTTATGAGTAAACTCTTATGCAAGACTTATTAATACTTGTCTTGAAGTACTATTCATGAAAAGTCTTTGCTATATGATTCACTTGTTTACTCATGTCATTACCATTGTTTTGATCGCTGCATCCACTACATATGTTTACAAATAGTATGATCAAGGTTATGATGGCATATCACTTCAGAAATTATCTTGTTATCGTTTTACCTGCTCGGGACGAGAGAACTAAGCTTGGGGATGCTGATACGTCTCCGACGTATCGATAATTTCTTATGTTCTATGCCATATTATTGATGATACCTACATGTTTTATGCACACTTTATGTCATATTCGTGCATTTTCCGAACTAACCTTATTAACAAGATGCCGAAGTGCCAGTCTCGTTTTCTCTGCTTTTGGTTTCTAAACTTAGTAACGAAATATTCTCGAATTGACGAAACAAAGACCTGGGGCCTATTTTTCCACGGAGCTTCCAAGACCGAAGAACACACGAAGTGGGGCCACGAGGTGGCGACACACAAGGCGGCGCGGCCCGGGGGCCCGCGCCTATGGTGTGGCCCCCTCGTTGGCCCCCGACTCGCCTTCCGCCTACTTAAAGCCTCCGTCGAAACCCCCGATGCGAAACCACGATAGGAAACCCACGAGACGCCGCCGCCGCCGATCCCATCTCGGGGATTCGGAGATCTCCGGCACCCTGCCGAGAGGGGGATTCATCTCCCGGAGGACTCTACACCGCCATGGTCGCCTCCGAGTGATGAGTGAGTAGTTCACCTGGACTATGGGTCCATAGCGTAGCTAGATGGTTGTCTTCTCCTCATTGTGCTTCATTGTTGGATCTTGTGAGCTGCCTAACATGATCAAGATCATCTATCTGTAATACTCTATGTTGTGTTTGTTGGGATCCGATGGATAGAGAATACCATGTCATGTTAATTATCAAGTTATTACATATGTGTTGTTTATGATCTTGCATGCTCTCCGTTACTAGTAGAGGCTGGCCAAGTTTTTACTTTTAACTCCAAGAGGGAGTACTTATGCTCGATAGTGGGTTCATGCCTCATTGACACTGGGACAAGACAGAAAGTTCTGGTTGTGTTGTGCTATTGCCACTAGGGATAAAACATTGGCGCTATGTCCGAGGATGTAGTTGTTGATTACATTACGCACCATACTTAATGCAATTGTCTGTTGCTTTGCAACTTAATACTAGAGGGGGTTCGGATGATAACTCAAGGTGGACTTTTTAGGCATAGATGCAGTTGGATGGCGGTCTATGGACTTTGTCGTAATGCCCAATTAAATCTCACTATACTTATCATGTCATGTATGTGCATTGTTATGCCCTCTCTATTTGTCAATTGCCCGACTGTAATTTGTTCACCCAACATGCTTTTATCTTATGGGAGAGACACTTAGTGAATTGTGGACCCCGGTCCATTCTTTAATCGAAATACAAATCTGCTGCAATACTTACTGTTTTCTCGCAAACAATCATCTTCCACACAATACGGTTAATCCTTTGTTACAGCAAGCCGGTGAGATTGACAACCTCACCTGTTCGTTGGGGCAAAGTACTTTGGTTGTGTTGTGCAGGTTTTCAAGGCAGGAATCTGGTGTTGCGCCGCACTACATCCCGCCGCCATCAACCTTCAACGTGCTTCTTGACTCCTACTGGTTCGATTAAACATTGGTTTCTTAGAGGGAAACTTGCCGCCGTGCGCATCACACCTTCCTCTTGGGGTTCCCAACGGACGTGTCAACTACACGCATCAGCAATTCATAATGAGAAGCAAAAGCTTTATAAAGATTTGCAGCAACTTGAGAATCAAGACCATAAGTAGCACTCATATTATGAAATTTATCAGTATCCATAAAAGTTTCAATGCATTTATAATCATAAATTATACCCGATTCTCTATCCTTGTCGTTCTCCCAACCTTCAGTATTTTCTTGGATCCGATTAAGAAGGTCCCTTTTAAACTCTTCCTTGTTGCGTGTAAATGATCCAACAAGAAGTATCCAGCAAGGTCTTGTCTTGAAAAGAAAGTCTTGCATAGAAATTATCAATAATAATATTACCAGAAAGCTCATGAATGGGGCATTTGAGCATTAAATATTTCAATCTCCCCCACGCTTGGGCAATACTCTCTCCTTCATGAGGCCAAAAATTATATATGTGTTATCACCAAGATTTGACCGCGTCGGAGGTGGGCCGCAGTCAAGATGGGCTTAAGGAAATATATGTGGAGAATTACATGAATCGGCCTTTTATACCAAGTTGGGCTTGATTGCCCATGTATCTGTAACATATTAGATCGTATTTTAGTTTAGAGATAGAATCTTACTCGTGCACGGTTTAGTGCACGTCCGCATTAGAAAGTCCCCTGGACTATAAATATGTACCTAGGGTTTATGGAATAAACAACAACACAACGTTCACCCCAAAACAAACCAATCTCGGCGCATCGCCAACTCCTTCGTCTCGAGGGTTTCAATCGTAAGCGACATGCGCCTAGATCGCATCTTGCGATCTAGGCAGCACAAGCTCCACGTTGTTCATGCGTTGTCTGCATCGGGGCGTCTTTGATGGCGGCAACGTAGTTATCATAGATGTGTTAGGGTTAGCATTGTCTTCGTATAAACATGCTTACGTAGTGCAACCCTTATCTAGCCGTCCTCATGCCTATCTCGGGCATGGGGGCACCCTGCTTGTTCATCGTTTAGTAGATCTGATCCGTTACGATTGCTCCTTGCTCCGCAAGGATTAGTTTAATATCTGCAATAGTTAGGCCTTACAAAGGGGGGAGGATCCAGTGGCATGTAGGGTGGCGTTCGCAAGTCCTAAACAGGATGTTCCGTGGATCAACTACATTGTTGGTTCTTTGGCCTTGTTTAGGATCGGCTTATGAGCACCGTGCGTGGCCGCGAGGCCCAACCTGGAGTAGGATGATCCGATTATGCGGTGAAAACCCTAAATCGTCGTAGATCTCATTAGCTTTATCTTGATCAAGCAGGATCACCAAGTATTCGTGCACCCCGCACGGATCATGGGTGGATCGGCTCTTTGAGCCGATTCACAGGATAACCTGAGAGCCGATCGAGGCTCGTATTTAACGTTTACGTGTATGCCATGCAGAAACTAAGCGAGGCATTCCCCATCACCTTCCTGACCAGGTATAGGTCAGGTGGCACGCCCTTGCACTTCGCACCGCCGCGTGTGACCAAGAGCATTGCGGGCCGTCGCTCGGAGGGGTCTCAGCCAGCCGCAGCTCTAGGCTCTTCCCGGCTCTACTAGTGCTGACTGTCGCTGCCCGACGGTGGGTTTTGGCGGTCAACACATTCTGGCACGCCCGGTGGGACAAACGTCTACATCATCTACATCGCCATCTACATCTGAGATGGCGGACGGCACGCCAGTCACCTACGGGGATCTGCCTGACGACCTCAAGAAGCAATACAACGAGATCAAGGCTACCCTCGAAGCCGACCTCGGCTCTTTTCAGAGAACCCGTTCCCATGGCATCCGATGGAAGGGATTCTCACCGCAAGGTGCGCTCGATGGGATAGACCTCTCTACCCCGTGGAGGAACGCACTAGGGGTCTGCGCAGAGATCAACCGGTGGCTCACTCGCACCGCCACTCCGAGAACTTGGTCAACGTGTTGGAGCGTGTCGCTCCGCGCGTGATCCAGGAGATCATGAGCCATCCTCCCCAGACCAGCTCTCGGACTCATCAAGGAGAATTGCCAGTCCCGTCCACCGCTGCCATATGCGTTGGCAGCACCCGCTGAAGTGCCGACTACACCGGCATTCCTCGTCTACAAGATTGGTGGCGACCCTAGTGACTACCGGCTTAATGGAGGCGCCTAAGGAGATCCCTCATGGATACGCGTGCATGTATGTGCCGGATTGTGGTGATTGGGCACTACAAACCAGGCCACCACATCGGGGACTCCGGCGAACACAGGAGGAACGTCTGCGACAGAGCGTGAGAAGCGACGTGGCTAACTAAATACGCCACACCGACGAAACTCCCGGGTCCAGCTCCTGCAGTTGGCTCAGAGCTGGAAAAGCAAACATGGATGGCCAAGCACGCCACCCCGAATCTTCGTAGTGCAACTCCTACGGCCAGCACGGATCGATCGCACTATACGAGAGACCAGCTCGCATGATGCCGAAGAGAAGGGCGCTCGGCATTCCAAGCCGTACCCGACGATTACGAGATGATCCCGCTGCCACCTAAATATCGGCCCCGACTTCTCCAAGTTCGTGGATCGGATGGCTCCGGCCCATCGAGCACGTCGCCCGATATTTGCCTCAACTAGGACCGGCTTCAGATCGATCAGCTACGCGTGAGGCTCTTTTCACAGTCCCTCACGGGATCGGCTTTTGGATGGTACACCTCTTTGCCAGCAAACTCCATCCAGTCTTGGAAGCAATTGGAAGAACAGCCCATATGCAATACCATTCGAGGCTTGCATTGCCGATCTAGCACAACCACGTCGAAGCGGGGAAACGGAAATACATCCAAATGTCAGAATCTTAGGAACCGATGTTATTCTGTTCGTATAATCGAAAAGGAAGCGCCGAGTTGGCGGTGGCCTTGCAACACCGCTCAAGGACATGGCCTCCCAAGCAGATTATCCTCCGGCGCACATGGTTCGAAACTATCGTATGAACAGCCACCGACTGCATCAAGACAAGTTCAAGCGTGCGTAGTCATGGTCTGCACGAGGAAGATGAGGTGCTGCGGGAGACCAAGAGATAGCAAAGTGGCTGAGGACTCGGGACCCCCGTGTCCCGCAAATGGGTAAAGCCACCAGGGCCGCCCAGGGATTTGATTTTGACGTGACCAAGACGAACAAATCTTCGACCTCCCGCTCAAGGAGAAACAGCTGACGATTCCCGAAGGTCTCAAGTTCCCCACGGCGCAAGAGCTAAACGGAAAGCCGTAAATTCCACAATTCGCTTTCCCATGCCACCAACGACCGCAGGGTGTGGCGTCAACACATCCAAGCGGCGATAGAGAAGGGCGTTTAATTTTCAACCAGTACGCCATGAAGGTAGACACCCAGCCCTTCCCCGCCGTTAACATGGTAGAAGTCATCTACCCCGAGGGCTGCCAGCCGGGTCCCACGTTCATGATCAACATGGTAGGACCGGGAACCACTCCGCAAAGATGGAGATGAGGGCAGCCGCTCTCATAGCAAAGATAGAGGGAGGCCGCTCCACGCGATCGGCTCCATCATGATGGCAAGCGCCACGTCACAGAGGGAGAAGTGAAGAATATAAGATATCAACGACCCCTCTCCGATCAACAAATATGTGAGTCAGTATGACCAACGCCGACGGTCCAACTATGATGATGAAGGAGATCGTCTGGCTAGAGAAGCCAGAAGACATCGTCGGCAGGATCGCGATGAGGAGGAGCACGAGCGCCGTGCCACGGAAGAATCAAGGGAGCAAGATGACAACGCCAGGCATTGGGACTGCCCCTTCTTGCTGGGATTCAGGAATGAGCCGATTGCCCACAATCGGCAATTGCCCAGCACCGAAAAGAAGGGGCAGCCAACGTGTCCGTGTTCGAGCGCCTAGGGCCTCTCCCGCCACAAAGCAAATGCGCTGAGTCACCTCGTTGGGCAGATCTTGAGGATTTAGAAGACGAGGGAGAAGTGGAAGAAGATAGGTACCACCGGCCAAGGTGGTGCCTGACTGACTCGCCCGTTCCCAAAAGCGCGTGGTTCGATTGCGCGGCCTGAGGAAGCCGAGAGGTTGTACCCATATACTAAGGAAGGCACGGCCACGACTGCGCAAAGGTCCAGCGAACCCGGATGAAGAGGGTCGGCCCACGTAAAATGGAGTGGCGCCCAACAGAGGAAAGCCGATGATGAGACATCGGCTAGCACAAACATGGTACTGCCCTGTCGACAGAGCGTAGCGCTCCACGACTCTACTGAGCACTCAAGGTGGACGACAGCCAGCGCATCAAGTCGGGAGTCGGTTGGTTTTATCCACTGACCAAGTAGCAAGATCAAACCAATGAGCAAACCGTGTGAGGCTGATCCTTGTGATCGGCCCCAAAAACTTATGAAGGGAACTTACAAACCTTCAACGAGCAAATGAGGCCGATTCCAAAGAATCGCCAAAATTATCCTCACCCACCATTCTGCCCGGGTTCAACATGTTATCCGACACGAGCGATACCATCAATTCTCTTGACAAAATCGGCTCGGGGGCACCCAGGTAGATAAAAT
Organism: Lolium multiflorum; assembly: GCA_030979885.1. Taxonomy (NCBI): domain Eukaryota; kingdom Viridiplantae; phylum Streptophyta; class Magnoliopsida; order Poales; family Poaceae; genus Lolium; species Lolium multiflorum. Next base: position 311,521,612 of record CM061753.1, read on the forward strand.
ATGAGGATATGCAACGGAAGCCTCTCATTTTCTGTTGATGGGTATTGGAATATGGGGGCCGATGCACAGGTCGGCCGTAAACAAAAAAGTGAAAATTCGAAAATTTTCAAGCATAGCCGATGCAGCAGGCATCGACTTAAGGATATAACAGCCGATGCGCAACCATCGACTTCAGTGGAATTACGCAATGTTTATCGAGTCTCCACCAAATCCAATCCGACGGCGGTGCCTTCTATTGCCTCAAGGGAGTAAAAGCAATGGAAACTTCCCCAGTTGCTTCGCGACCGGGTTCCTGAACCTTTTTCCGTCAAGGATGTCCAATCTTTGGGGGCTAGTTCGGCTGAAACGAGGGATTATCGGCTGTCTGAGGAAGAAAGAGGATCGGCTGCGGGCGCATTCTCTCGACATTCTCGCCTCGAATAAGGCTCGGGGGCAGCAGGCCTAGTGGATACTGTTTAAAGAGCCGATGAGGATACCATCGGCTGATCCTTCATTGCAACCTTTTTCACGATGATGGGTACTGAAAAGGATTATTGGGTTTGGTTGGAAAAGTTCGAAGATTTTCCTGAAAATCCGGCGTTTTCCACCAGATTTGGAAAATCATCAGCTGAAGAAGAGAAGGGTGAGTTTCAAAGGACCGATGCAGTGCGATCGGTTCATCACGCATTAGCGAAGGGAACGAATCCAAGAAGGTCAGAGAGAGAATCGGCTCAATTAAAAGGAATCGGCAAAATCAAGATTGAGGAAAAGTTCTTCATTGATTAAGATGAGATTTCTTACATAAAGAGCTAATTGCTCTCAAAAGGGAAATACTAGGGGATCCACGGCCCCATCTACTACTACGGCCCTGTTCTAGAGGTCCTATCTATGGGCCATCGCCCCTCGCTGTCGCCGTCGTCGCCACCTCCCACGCCCTGGCGGCTCGTCGCCGTCCAATGGCCGCCGACCGGGCCTCGTTGTCTTCTTCTTCATCGCGCCGGCCCCCGTCGCCCCGCTAAGATTGCCCGGCCAAGGGCGTAACCGGCTTGGCGTCGGCCGGAGCTCTGCTGCCGTCCTCCTCCTCCTTCCTTGCTCGCACCTCCCGGTGGCCGTCAGGAGAAGCCGTCGTCGTCACTCTCCTCTTCCGTTTCCCCAACGGCGAGGAAGCGGAGGTCGCTCTCCCCGTCCGTCAAGGACTGGTCGTCCCGACCGATGGAGAAATCGTGGTCTGACTCCTCCCCGCCGCAATGGCGCGGCGGTGTTGGCCGCGTGGACCGCCGCCGTCGTACTCCGGCGGCGGCTCACTGGACGTGGAGGATTGGCGGCAAGATCCGATGGGTCGAGGAGGAGGAAGACATGGTGGCGGGAGGGTTTTTGGAGTGCTAATGCGGGGGAGATACAAAGAAGAACTGTTCGGAGCGGTTAAATCGAAGGAGGATATAGTGGAAATTCAATGCCACAACAGTAGTTCCGAGGAAGTGGTGCCTAAAAAGAAAAAAACTGCCAGTCACGGGGAGAAGTTGAGAAGGCAAGGCATCATCATAAGGGATACTGCGACTGCTCTGCCACGACATGACCCGACGAAGGAAAGCAGAGTGATTTTGGAATTACCACCAAAAACCAGTGGGGCATGTGTTATCACCAAGATTTGACCGCGTCGGAGGTGGGCCGCAATCAAGATGGGCTTAAGGAAATATATGTGGAGAATTACATGAACCGGCCTTTTATACCAAGTTGGGCTTGATTGCCCATGTATCTCGTAACATATTAGATCGTATTTTAGTTTAGAGATAGAATCTTACTCGTGCACGGTTTAGTGCACGCCGCATTAAAAGTCCCCCGGACTATAAATATGTACCTAGGGTTTATGGAATAAACAACAACACAACGTTCACCCCAAAACAAACCAATCTCGGCGCACGTCAACTCTTCCTCGAGGTTTCAATCGTAGCGATGTCGCCTAGATCGCATCTTGCGATCTAGGCAAAGACAAGCTCCATCGTTGTTCATGCGTTGCCCGTACTGAAGCGTCTTTGATGGCGGGCAACGTAGTTATCATAGATGTGTTAGGGTTAGCATTGTCTTTCGTATAAACATGCTTACGTAGTGCAACCCTTGCATATCTAGCCGTCCTCATGCCTATCTCAGGCATGGGGGCGGCACCCTGCTTGTTCATCGTTTAGTAGATCTGATCCGTTACGATTGCTCCTTGCTCTGCAAGGATTAGTTTAATATCTGTAATAGTTAGGCCTTACAAAGGGGGAGGATCCAGTGCAAGGTAGCGTTCGCAAGTCCTAAACAGATGTTCCGTGGATCAACTACATTGTTGGTTCTTTGGCCTTGTTTAGGATCGGCTTATGAGCACCGTGCGTGGCGCGAGGCCCAACCGGAGTAGGATGATCCGATTATGCGGTGAAAACCCTAAATCGTCGGAGATCTCATTAGCTTTATCTTGATCAAGCAGATCACCAAGTATTCGTGCACCCCGCACGGATCATGGTGGATCGGCTCTTGAGCCGATTCACGGATAACCCGAGAGCCGATCGAGGCTCGTATTTAACGTTTACGTGTATGCCATGCAGAACTAAAGGCATTCCCATCACCTTCCCGACCAGGTATAGGTCGGTGGCACGCCTGCACTTCGTACGCCTGTGACCGTAGAGCATTGCGGGTGTCGCCGGAGGTCTCACCAGCAGCTCTAGGCTCTTCCTGCTCTACTAGTGTTGGATCGTCGCCCGACGGTGGGTTTTGGCGGTCAACAATATGCGATTCCGATCTTTGTGAATCTCACTTGGAGGATAGAACTTAGAATAAAACCGGGGCACAATATCATTCCATTCAAGAGAATCCCCATTATCCAGTAATTTATACCAATGCGCCGCTTTACCAGACAACGATACAGAGAATAGTTTCTTCCTCACTTCATCCATAGCAATACCTGCACACTTGAATAAACCGCATAATTCATGTAAGAACAATAAATGATCTCCAGGGTGGACAGTTTCATCCCCTGTATAACGGTTACCCACTACATGTTCAATAATCTTCATAGGTATTTTGTATGGTAATTCTACCTTACCTGGCGCCTCATCCATTACCTTTGCAGTAGTAGTAGATTTCCCAAATAAACACTCAAGAGAAGATCTCTCCATAATGAGTTATAGCAGCAGAAATAAAATCAGCACAAACAGAGAAATTTCCTTACCAATTCCACTTACCAATAGCGCTTCACCCGCAACGGCGCCGTAAAATAGTCTTGATGACCCACAAGTATAGGGGTGTATCGCAGTATCTTCGATAAGTAAGAATGTCGATCCCAACGAGGAGCAGAAGTTGACAAGCAGTTTCGATGAAGGATTCACTGTAAATGCTCACAGACAAGTATTCAGGGGGTTTTGATGTAACAAACGAATAAAGTACGAGTAAGTAAAGTGTGAGAGTAACAATTGCAGCGAGTGGCCCAATCCTTTTTAGCACAAAGGACAAGCCGGTTTGTTTACTTATAATGACCAAACGTTCTCGAGGACACACGGGATTTTAGTCTAGTGCTTTCGCTACATACGCTAATTAATCTTCATTGTTTTGATAAGTGTTGTGTGGAACCTATGCTAATGTACCGCCCTTCCTAGGACTAATACATACTTGTGATTATACCCCTTGCAAGCATCCGCAACTACAAGAAAGTAATTAAGATAAATCTAACCATAGCCTTAAACTGAGATCCTGCGATCCCTCCCGCATCGATATACCAACGAGGGCTCGGTTTCTCACCCGCAACCCGCAATTGGCAAACGAGTACAATATGCATTCCCTAGGCCCATAAAGGTGAAGTGTCGTGTAGTCGATGTTCACACGACACCACTAGAAGAATAACACCACAACTTAAATATCATAACATTGAATACTACTCAACCATACTTCACTACTAACATTTAGACTTCACCCATGTCCTCAAGAACTAAACGAACTACTCACGAGACATCATATGGAACATGATCAGAGGTGATATGATAATGAATAACAAGCTGAACATAAAACTTGGTTCAACGGTTTCACTCAATATCATCAATAACAAGTAGAAATCAACACCGGGAGAGTTTCCCTATCAAACAATCAAGATCAAACCCAAATTGCTACAGCGGTGACGAGGTGCAGCGGTGAGATGGCGGTGATGATTATGAAGATGATGGTGATGGTGATGGAGATGATGTCCAGCCGATGGCGGTGACGATGCGCCACTTCTCCCTCCGGAGGGAATTTCCCCGGATTCCCTCGGCCGAGCTCTTTCTCGTGTTCTCACAGAGGCGCCGGGCTCTCGCGACGCACCTCCTGGCTTAGGTTTCGGGACGAAGGTATACGCGAAGAAAAGGAGGCGAGAGGGGTTGTGGGCCCCCTCAGGGGCGCGGCCAGGCCTTGGGCCGGCCTGTGGCGGGCCACCTCGGGTCCCCTCTTCTCCCTTCTCCCTTCCATCCTAGGAATTTTCGTATAATTTCCTTCAACTGTTGATCTTTCGAAATATTGCATTCGACGGTGCTTTTCTAGCAGAATCCCGGCTCCGGCGCGATCCTCCAACAATCATGAAACATGCAAAATAGATGAAATAACATAAGTATCATCTCCAAATATGAAATATATCAATGAATAACAGCAAATTATGATATAAAATAGTGATGCAAATGGGACGTATCAATCCCCTGCAAGATGCCTCCCCTCTCTTGATTGCCTCCTCCACGACTTCCCCCGCCGCCCGCCGCTGCCAACTTGAACTTGTGATGGCCACTCAGCAACCTCATGTTCTTGTCGGACAGGGCTAGACCAGCCAGGTTCGGCCGCTCGCCTTAATTCAAGTCTGGTGCTTCCGCAACTATAAAGTTTTTGTGTTGATTGGTTTGGTTCTTTATATGGCAATTCCCATGGACAAGAAATTGTAGCCCTTAATTTTAACAAAGATGGAGTCGCATGACTATTTATGTTTAGTGTTGATTCTATTTTAATTGTAGAATTTAGGTTTAGAATTTGGGTGTGTTCATGATGTCTTCCCTAGTCACGACTCACGCGTAACAAAATGCATGGTAGGCCTGGGGTTTGAATTTTTGTCAGGGTTTTCAGCCGAACCGGCTGATAAGGTCCCATCTCGATCAATCGATGGCTCCCGGCGCAGCTATCAATCAAGCTGTCCGATTTTCGCCAAAGTTTTCAAACCGACCGGTGACGTACGTACGTGGACGCACAGAGAAAATTCCAAAATTAGCAATCGCGTAACTTTGAAAGACGGATCAACATTGACGTCGATCGTCAACAGCCCATCGGCCAAGGATGGCGAAAGTTTCAACTGCTTATAATATGCAAGCACGCCACCGTGTGCATGTGACAAACACATAACGCCATTTGTTAAGCAGAGGGCATATCATTGTACGGACCGGTGGTGCTCCTGTACTATGGTAGCACTTGACGTTTATACAGTTTATAGATGCCGAGTTTGGCAAGTTTAGTTGCATTGTTTAGTTGGAACAATCACGCACGTACGTAACTTCCAAGTGTGGTGGTGATCGATCGAGACATGGACAAATTGATCGGATGCTTGGGTACGATAATATCAACTGCATTATTGGCGTACAGAACGGAATCCACTGGACTAGCATAACGGCCCGTGATTCCGGACTGTACGGCATGGCTCCCACCATGGACGTGCCACTTCTTGCATAAACTAGTACCGTACCCTCAGGTCGAGGAGCTCCTTTTGTCTTGACTAGAGTCACAGGTGAGCTGGGCTGAGCTGGTTCCCATGTGATCAAGCGACGGACTCGATCCTACGAAAATACAAGTGTAGAACGCGGCATGGCAAGCTGGCGGCATCATGTGGTGTCTTGCTAGTGCTAATGCTTGTTTATGTGTGAGCTCTAGTACGGAAGCAGAATTTTTGTCGCTAATCGTGGTTTGTTCCAGAGTTATTTTGCCAGGTGTAGTGCTACTATTATATTTTGCGAGAACGAAGGAACACTGGTAGAAAATAGGTATTTCTGCCCGGAGCATTAGTTCCGATCGTGTTTTACACGATCTGGAACAAATACTCACATTAGTACTGATTCGAACGGGTAGGACGCTGAAAAGTTTTAGTTTCCATTCGTAACGGAACCTTTAGTCTCGATTAGAGACACCAATCGGGACTAAAAGGATTGCGACGGCCTACCTCTGGTCCAAAAATCTTTAGTTCCGGTTAGTGTTACAAATCGGAACTAAAGGTTTTCTTAGGTTCTTTTTGGCTTCACACCCTCCTAATCGCTTTCTTAGCTTTGTAAAATACAGAAAAAATGATGGAAAATTAAAATTAAAAATCCTTTTAGATGTACGTTGATTATTTTGAAAAATAATAAACATTTATTTTAAATTATTTTGCAAAATTGGTATTTTTCAGTAAATTGGGAATATCTTTTGCATAAGAACTCGGGAAAACGTTTAGTATATAAAAATATGTAGGCGAAAAGTTACATCCAAATTCACCTAGGTTTACCCGGTCAACTAATTTTTAGATTCTGAAACTGCCAAAGGAAGTATGCAATTTTTTGGGGTTTTAGGTTTTGAAAAAAATTAAAAAATTATTTATTCGAGATTATTATTACATCATTATTTTTTTATTAAAAGAATTATATGAAATTCAAACAATAAAGAAGTGTGACATCGTGACCAACATGTTAATAAAATTGATATGATACTAGTATCAATAACGTGTGCGCTCCGCACTTGGAAGCGGGACGGAAGGAACTTTGAAGTTAAGCGCACTAGTAGGAAAATTCTCATTAGTGGCGCACTCAGAGTGTGTTTGTTAGCCCGGGTGAATCCAGAATTCCCATCCCATCTCATACAAACTGACCCTAGCTAGGATGAGCTGAGATTTGCAGCTGTGTTTGGCAGCCTCTGTTTGGTAGAATGCATGTGAGTAAGATGTGATTACCCTGACTTATGTGAGTAAGGTGTGATTACCCTGACTTGGTGAGATCAGCACACAAACGTTTTCAAATTTCATCCATTACGTCATAAATTCAAAACAGAAGCAAGTATGCAGCACGAAAATCTCCAAAATGATATATTACCAAGGCTCACTTCAGTACATAATTCAACATGTCTACAGCAACAAAAGCTAACATAGAAAATACGTCCAAATATTACCAAGTCTGCATCATATAATATACTAGGCATTACAAAAGATATAGATTTTGATGTTGCATCAACTCACACCATCTCAAACTAGATCCGGATTTTTCGCTATGATACGCTTGAACGAGGCTTCACGAACAACAGCTTCCATTTTCATGAAATTAAGGCCTTTACCGTTATGCTCCGTCAAATAATCCAAAACGACCAACCGTTCATCCATGTCGAAATTGGTAAGGTCCATAACCGTTTTGTACAAATCAGGTGTGTTTCAGTATGGCAAGTGTTATTGATAGCATCAGCCACATCACGCAATGCATCAGACATGTTGTTTACCTGAACTTCATCTTCGTCATGTAAAACCCGTTTCCTCTTTTTACTATTTGTTGAGGCAGAAGGTGAAGGAGTAGTTGCTCCGAGGCCTTGAGCTCCAAAGTCGAAGGGGATTTCTCCTTGCGCAGAACCTTCACCATTGGTTTCTCCACCCTCCAAATCAATAGGTTTTTCTAGACCCTCAACGTCAATGTTTCCCCAAAGGCTCATTAGATCCCATTGCAAACCTTCCTGTGGCTAGCTTATTGGCAAATCAAGCTTCCATGTATTCATAGTTCATAAGTGGTGTGTTTAAAAATTCAGCATCTATAGGAGTATCCTACATATATCATCAACAAAAATACATTTCAGCACTATAAAAACATAGCACCAACAGATTTCAGCAATGAAACAATGGTTTTTTGGACATACCTGGGTATGTCCCAAGTAATGTTGGTCTTCTAAAACAATCATCTTCTGATCATCATCCCAATGTGCCCCGCTTAGAAGCCTCAGTTTCTCGATTCTTTGATACCTGATCTTCCACTTGCGGAGATGATTGGTTACTTGGGTAGTTGTCACATCATAACCGACGAGTTGGGTCAAAGCTTTTGTTGCTTGTCCAATATGGATCTCTTTGAATCCTTTGTCAGTCTTGACACATTTTGTTGCAATGTCGGCGAGACATCGCATCATGCATGCTGACATCAGAGGGTTCCAAGGCATAACCTTCTGAGCCTTCTTTTTTGTAGCACCTACTTCTGGAACTTCATGCTCAATTTCGGCCATCTACACGAAAATGCAGCACCAATATCATGCTCAATTTCCAGCAACAATAAAGTAGTTCCAGCAGTAAATATAGACATTTCAGCACCAAAATGAGTAATTCCAGCAAATAGTATGCATATTCCAGCACTAAATATAGACATTTCAGCACCAAAATGAGTAATTCCAGCAAATAGTATGCATATTCCAGCAAAAGGTACACATTTCAGCACCATATTGACATATTACACCACCAAAATGCAAGTTCCAGCACAAAAGTTATACATTTCAGCACCATATTGATATAGTAGAGCACCAAAATTCAAGTTCTAGCAAGTTCTAGCAATAATAAAGTAGTTCCAGCGCTGAAGTTACAACATGATAAATCAAATGTGTGCTGCTCCCCTATTCGCCCACATCGCTTCGGCAAATTCATTCCTCTTTGCTTTCCAAGATGCATTATCGTAAGCAATGTCGTGGTGGTCTTCATTGTTGGGTTCGGGTTCCCATGTCTCCTCCGGTGGGAATTATTCATCCTCCCCACATTGAAGGATCCAATCATGGAGAATGGCACAAGCTATTACTACTTTAACTTGGGTCTTGTAAGGATGGAATGGCTTATTGTAAACAAATTTCCACCGATTCTGTTACGCGGCAAAAGCTCTTTCAACTGTTATCCTTAGAGAAGAGTGTCTCAAGTAAAACAATTCTTTATAGTTTTCAGGATGATTCCCTGCACCATACTCCTTCAAGTGGTACCTTGTCCTACGGTATGGTGGAAGGAAGCCCGATCTCACGGCATACTGATACGTCCCAAACGTATCTATAATTTCTTATGTTCCATGCTACTTTTATGATGATACTCACATGTTTTATATACATTATATGTCATTATTATGCATTTTCCGGCACTAACCTATTGACGAGATGCCGAAGAGCCGTTGTTGTTTTCTGCTGTTTTTGGTTTCAGAAATCCTAGTAAGGAAATATTCTGAATTGGCGAATCAACGCCCATGGGCCTATTTTTCCACGAAGCTTCCTAAGACCGAAGAGGATAAGAAGTGGGGCCACGAGGCGGCCACACACTAGGGCGGCGCGGCCTGGGCCTTGGCCGCGCCGGCCTGTTGTGTGGGGCCTCGTGTGGCCCCCGACCTGCCCTTCCGCCTACTTAAAGCCTCCGTCGCGAAACCCCAGATCGAGAGCCACGATACGAAACCTTCCAGACACCGCCGCCCAATCCCATCTCGGGGATTCAGGAGATCGCCTCCGGCACCCTGCCGGAGAGGGAATCATCTCCGAGGTCTCTTCATCGCCATGATCGCCTCCGGATCGATGTGTGAGTAGTTCACCCCCGGACTATGGGTCCATAGCGTAGCTAGATGGTCGTCTTCTCCTCATTGTGCTATCATGTTCGATCTTGTGAGCTGCCTATCATGATCAAGATCGTTTATTTGTAATCCTACATGTTGTGTTTGTTGGGATCCGATGGATATTGAATACTATGTCAAGTTGATTATCAATCTATCATATATGTTATTTATGTTCTTGCATGCTCTCCGTTGCTAGTAGGGCCAAGTTGATACTTGTGACTCCAAGAGGGAGTATTTATGCTCGATAGTGGGTTCATGCCTCCATTAAATCTGGGAGTGAAGAAAAGTTCTAAGGTTGTGGATGTGTGTTGCCACTAGGGATAAAACATCGATGCTTTGTCTAAGGATATTTGTGTTGATTACATTACGCGACATACTTAATGGAATTGTCTCGTTGTTTACAACTTAATACCGGAGGGGGTTCGGATGATAACCCGAAAGTGGACTTTTTAGGCATAGATGCATGCCGGATGGCGGTCTATGTACTTTGTCGTAATGCCATGATTAAATCTCATAGTACTCATCATGATATATGTATATGCATTGTTATGCCTTCTTTATTTGTCAATTGCCCAACTGTAATTTGTTCACCCAACATCTGCTATCTTATGGGAGAGACACCACTAGTGAACTATGGACCCCGGTCCTATTCTTTACATCTGAAATACAATCTCCGCAATTGTTCTTTACCGTTCTTCGCAGACAAACATCATCATCCACACTATACATCTAATTCTTTGTTTACAGCAAGCCGGTGAGATTGACAACCTCACACGTGTTGGCAAAGTTCTGTGATTGTGTTGTGCAGTTCCACGTTGGCGCCGAATCCCGGTGTTGCGCCGCACTACACCCTCCGCCATCAACCTTCAACGTGCTTCTTGACTCCTACTGGTTCGATTAAACCTTGGTTTCTTACTGAGGGAAACTTGCTACTGTGCGCATCACACCTTCCTCTTGGGGTTCCCAACGGACGTGTCAACTACACGCATCACATACCCAACATCAACAAGATAGAATTTTCCTACGAAATTCCAACTATTAATTAGGTACATAAAAAACTATTGAAAAATATGTGTCTGCTAGGTTTAAATTGTTACCTGGAGGTAATGACAACCCATCATCCCTCAACACAGCATCTGCAAGTATGAGAGCATCATGGGCTGACCCCTCCCAACCAGCAAGTATATAGGTAAACCATAAATCGAAGTCTACCGCAGCCATAACATTTTGGGTAGTACCATCTTTTCTACCCCTAAAGGCGGTCGAGATATTTGTTGGGACTCTAGCCATGACATGTGTTCCATCAATTGCTCCAATACAATCCTAGTCCATAAATATGTAAGTATGAGTGGAGGGAGGACGAGATGAATATATAGAGTTTTCCGAATAAAAGTAGATTACCTTGAAGTAAGGATTGAAGCGGGTGTTTTCCTGAATTTTAGGGTGTATATTACTGGAGGGAGGACGGATCATCTCACGTCGCAACTCTCCAACAGCATACAACACAGCCTTAAAATACCTACTTATTACTTCAATAGATCTTCTAAAAATCGGTTGAAGAGCTCGAAACCTTGTGTTGTGGCCAACTACCAGGAGAAACATGGCTACTTGTTCCTCAATGGAAGTATGAATACTATCTTTCAATAATTCTCTCTCTAAACAAATTGCACAAGTGAAAAAGGGAGCTCTTTTCATTATTAGCTGATTTGAGCAATTTATGTCGGTAGAATGACAGATATATCTCAAGTTTGATTCCCTAGCTATATCCATATCAATCCTACGACCTAATAACATTGGAGTTTTGTTTCTAGCTCTCCTTGAGATAAAAAATCATGTAAGCTCCCAATGTAGCTGCAAGGCCGGCTGCTTGCACGATTGGTTGACGTCGTTTTTTGGCCAAATCATCCATCTAAAGAAACAAAAACAACTCATTTTCACATACTGGAATGAAACAAATAGGACATACCAAGTATCCAGCATCCATACAATTGCATAGAACCTTACCCCTACTGTCCACAACATTAAAATCTGAAGATATCAGATGTAACCCACAGTTTTTTGCAAAGAAACAGAGGGAGAGAACTACCTCAGATGCCTCGGTTGGAGAAGGGGACGGGGTGGTGCCGGCAGTAGAAGAGAACGGCGTGGTGGCCGTGCAGATCGGGTCCTGGCGGTGCAGCTCCTACCAGTTGCCGGCGTGATGGCGGTGCCGAACGACGCGGAGGATGGCTTGCTGCCGGCGGGACCGGCGGTGGCCGACTTGGTCCGGTGGGGTGGCTGGCAGTCGGCGGCATCAACGAGGAGCAGCGGGGCGGCGGGGCTGCTAGCCGCCGGTGGCGTCGAACGAGGAGCGGAGAGGCGGCTGCTGCTCACGACCACGCTGTGCCCCCCATACTTGCCGGCGGCGGGATTGGGGAACGGAAGAGTGGCGGGTCGGGAGGAAAGGGGGAGGAAAAAGAACGAGGGGTGGGAGTTTCCCTAACGCGGGGCCGAGCGGGAGGTCTTTCGCGGACGCGCGGGACGCAATTTTTGGGTCAACTCGGCCAGGCTCACATGCGAAGCTCGTTTTCTTCCTCTCAACCTGGCCAGACCTAGAGCCATTTTTCTCATGAAGTGAGCTTAGCCCTGTGAGTCCATCCGACTTAACAAACACTGTTTCTGGTGGGAAAAGTGGGATGAGGACAGGTTTTCTGAGTTGGATCAGGCTAACAAACACACCCTAAGATACATATTCCGTGTTGCATGGGTGGTGCGCCACATAATCTTCGCCACAAAAATAAGAATTTTGTGGCGCACCAGCCCATGCGCCACAGAATTAAGGAATTCTGTGGCACACCTGTGTCTCGACGCGCCACAGAATTAGTGTTTAGTGCGCCACAGAATTTGCTCGTATTATACACGATTTTTTACTTCCTGCTATACACATACAGGTTATATACAACAATCTACATATATTGTACATATTATATACAGAAATATGCAAATATAATATAAATAGCATGTACATTGCACATATATAATATAAACATCATCATCACATTACTTAGATCCCGATTGAGATACACATATAGTGGCAAGTGTTAAATTTTTTACATACAACTCTTAATTCATACAAAGTTCACCATCTCGAGATACAAAGTGGTTTTCATCCGGTTCCTCCTATGCTCCCTCCTCTCTCTCCCCGCCAGGCTCGCTTGCATCGGGGTCTTCATCCGGTTCCTCCTCTGATCCCTCCTCTCTCCCGCCAGGCTCACTTGAACCTCCCCCCGAGTGTGTAGTAACTAAAATGGAAAAAAGACCAAAATGAACGAAGACCAAAATGAACGAAGAAGGCCAACACGAATAAGAGCCAACTAGGATATAATAAATGCCTCATACATTGTTGGTCAAAAAAAATATTAACATTCAGGGACGGCGTAAGTGAGGCCAAGTCTGACGCACAAAAGATTGATATGTGTGCTATCTTACCAGGCTCACTTACGTCACCCCAGATTGTACGGTGACCAAACATTATAATCATCGGCTCTATCTCGAAGAAAGACCAAAATAAACAAATAAGTCCAACTCAAATACGAGCCAAGTAGTATCAACTAAATAGCATGCCTCATACTTTGTTGGTCGAAACAAATATTAACATTCCAGGACGGTGTTAGTGAGACAAGTAGGATGCACAAGAGATTGATATTTGTGCAATCACACGAGGCTCACTAGCGCCGCCCTTGAGTGTAGTGACCAAAAATTCTAATCATCGGCGAATTGTTTGTGGTGATGCCTCATATTTTGTTAGTCGAAGCAAATATTAACATTTAGTGACGGTGTCAGCGAGGCCAGGTAGGATGCACAAGAGATTGATATTTCTGCCATCACACCAGGCTCACTGGCACCGCCCCCAAGTGTAGTGACCACGAAATTTAATCATCGGTACTAAAATGGAAGAAAGACCAAAATAAACGAATAAGTCCAACTCAAATACGAGACAAGTAGTATGAACTAAATGGAATGCCTCATACTTTGTTGGTCGAAATAAATATTAACATTTAGGGATGGTGTAAGCGAGGCTAGGTAGGATGCACAAGAGATTGATATTTGTGCCATCACACCAGGATCGCTTGCACCACCCCCGAGTGTACAGGTGACCAAACATTGTAATCATCGGCATTCTGAAATATCAAAGCAAATGGAATGACAAGAGCCTCGTACATTGTTGGTAAAAAAAATATTAACATTTAGGAAAGGGGTAAGTGAAACCAAGTCCGATGCACAAGAGATTGATATTTGTGCCATCGCACCAGGTTCACTTGCCCCTCCCCCAAGTGTAGTGACCAAACATTCTAATCATTGACATTCTGAAACATCAAAGCAGATGAAATGACAAGGGCCTCATATATTATTGGTCGAAACAAATATTAACATCAGGGATGAGGTAAGTGAAGCCAAGTAGGATGCATAACAGATTGCTATTTGTGCCATCACACCAGGTTCACTGACCCCACCCCAGAGTGTAGTGACCAAACATTATAATCATCGGTAAGTACAAATAAAATTAAAGACCAAATCATTTATAAAGAGAACCATGTAAACGTGAGGAAAGTTCATGGTTGGGCTAGAAAACCATGATCTATTATTTCTGGTCATCAAGTGTGGGTTAGGCTAAAATCATCATCATAGCTCAATTTTCTGTTAAGCCAATGTTTGTATGTTTCCCTGTGGGATATGACATTAGGGAAACTGCATATCTAGTATGATTTGAAGGGTCATGGATAAGAAAAATTCACCTACATTCCACATATAGTTGCTAGGTTTCACTGGTTCTGTCATCCTAGAAAATGAGTGTCCGTTAGTAATCTTTCACTATATATGTACCAAAGTTCAACGGCTCATCATTTCCTATCATTTACGCATTTAACACCTGAAAAACCACGACAATAAACATTACATAATTACAATTACAAGATGCAGAGATTGCACCTCTATACTATTTAAACAGGGACATCTTGATTCTGGAACAATTACAAGATGCAGATATTGCACCTCTATACTATTTAAACATGGACAATTACTCCCTGCGGGAACATGAAGGAAAGCGACCCAAAACGAGCAGCGTCGCTGCCTCTGTCTGTCGGACGCGCAAGAGCTCGGTCCCAGCTGTCATTGACCCTTCCAGAGAAGCCACATGTGTAAAAAGGAATCACTGCATCCAACGGTTACTATGAAAAGCGGGGATGAGAAATTACTGTGTCTACATTATTGGACGAACGAGATGTTTTTGCCCCTTTCAGACCCCCTGGATGGCCGGGTATGCTAGCAACATTTATAGGAAGAAATTCTTGGTGATTCATTATTGTGATCAGTAATTATTGCTTACTAAGTTTAGTGGCTTTTTTTTTAGTTGAGGCCAAGCTGCTCAAGTTCATTTGTTTGTCTGTTCTATTTACCATTTTAACTTAATTAGACAAGTGAATGAGAGGATACTATGAGTAGCATTTTAGAGGCACCGTGAAATAGAAAAAACAATGGATCGTAACAACATTTTGGTTTTTAATGTTTCTCTTGGAAGTAGAAGTAGAAGTAGAAGTAGAAGTAGAAGTAGGAGACCAGATTGGTATATTGGTATTGCTGTTAACTAGAACAATATGGTTTTTACCCACAGAAAAATCTATAACCATTCATATTTATTTTTTTCCATAGAAATACTTACGTAAACACAAGTCGAAATGCAACCTGTAATAAACTGAACGAATGGAATCTGGAAGATAAACACCTCTATACTACACAGATCACGTCGGATCGATGGTTTACACCATGCAAATTTCATCAAGAGGGGAGGGGAGAGGAGGGGAGCGGAGGGATCACCGACGGCAGGGGTCGAAGAAGAAGCAGAGGACGACGACAGGGGTCGAGGAAGAAGCAGAGGACGCGCAGCTCCTCTTCCTCCTCGATGCGGCGGCTCCTCCTCCTCCTCGATGCGGCAGCTCCTCCTCCTCCTCCTCGATGAGGCGTAGGTCCTCCCGCAGGCTCCGTGTCCACGCCGAAGCGGGTTCTGCTGCTGGTGGCGGGGATGCGTGCAGCGTGGAGGCATGCGGCCGACATGGAGGAAGGCGGCGACGGCGCGCTCCATTGCGGCAGGCGGCGACGGGGGAGGGAGGGGTACGGGCGATGGAGGGGTACGTGGGATGATATAAGGGGTTCTATTTCTGTGGCGCACCAGGCACGGTGTGCCACAAAATGTCTTATTTCTGTGGCGCACCAGCACCAGTGCGTCACAGAATGTCTTATTTCTGTGGCGCACTGGCCCTGATGCGCCACTGAAATAGCGAAACCAATTATTGAGGCTGACAGGGTATGGGCCCCATCGAATTTCTATGGCGCATGAGCTTGTGGTGCGTCATAAAAATAAACTATTTTTGTGGCGCACCTAGTTTGGTGCGCCACAGAAATTGTTTCTGTGGCGCATGAGTAGTTGGTCACCACAAAAATAGAATCTCATCTATAAAGCTTTTCCTACCAGTGGCGTGCTAGTGCTGGAGCAGTCTGGGGATGGATGACCGAGCGGGAAATTTGACCACAAGTGAGCAATTTGATCTAATATTAAGTGTAGTTAGAGACTAAACTAGTCAAATAAATGAAATACTATAAATTCTGAAAAATTAGAAAAAAGAGGGAGTGGAAAAAATTAGAAAAAAAAGTTGAATAAAAAAATAGCCGTCATGGTCTTTAGTCCATGTTTGTAACACCAATCGGGATTAAAGGTCATTCGACCCAGCGCGCCCCCGCAGCACGTGGAGGGGCCTTTAGTTTTAGTCCTGATTCTATAGTTCTGGTAGCAAAAACGGGACTAAAAGACCTTACCAACCGGAACGGAATGCCCTTTTTCTACTAGTGGAAGTTTCGAGCAAGTCGTCAGCCGCACGGGTCAGCGTCGGGTCTTTGCTGTGTACTAGTGTGCAGACACTCCGCAGAGACATGATTTACCTAGCATTAGATGTTTCCTATTTTTATGTTTTTTAGTGAGTTGTGCTCAAGTTGGGACCAATATCAAATTATATTTCGCAAAACCGTAGATTAACATGACTAACCGCATGTGCCCGTGGGCTAGGGTTTCACCAGAAACCACACTTCGGAGGACGCCGCATAAGGCTTTATTCCTAGGAGAGCCACGATGACCAGCGTTCGACAAGTTGAATTTTCTTCCATGAAGTGCGCGAGATCGGCCTGGAGCACCAAAAGTGGCTCCCAACCGTAGGGGAGGGGGGATTCGAGAGAGGTAGAGAAGATTGGTTTATGAAGAGGGAACTCTACCCATTTTAAATTTAGTAAGTTAGTACTGAGTTGTAAATAGACAATTAATAAAAATCATTTGAGCCCCTGGGTCCTTCGAGACCCTCTTCCCGTTTAAAAAAATGTCTTCTCTTGTGAATCACCGATGCATGTCTAGCTATTCAATATTTTGTTATGCGCGTATTATATTTCCTCCGTTTTAAATTAATGAACTTATAAGTTGAACCAATTAATTTAGGGTGGAGATAGTAATATTGATATCTAGGGAAAATATAGGTTCAAGATCTTCGAGCTAAATATCCGTAGGCATAATCGTGTACTCCCTCCGTCCTCAAATAAGGACATCTAGCCCTAAACTTTGTCCACAAAAGAGTGTACTCATATCTTTTCAATGCACTTTAATTGCATCTCTCATTGCACGGAAATCAAACCCATTAATATTAGAGCAATTCCAATAGTACAACCAACTGCTAGCTATAACAAGATGCCATGTCATTTGTAGTCATCATATAGCTAACATGTACAATACTACAGTTGGCTATACTAATGAAGTACTTTACTAACATATGACCCACATTTCACTCTCACAAAGTGTCTAGGAGCACGTGCAAGAGCTGGCTATTGCATAGTAGCCCACCTCCATTCTCTCTCCTCTTCTCTCTCTTCCAACTCATCTAAAATATATTATTTAATATCTTATAGTCAGCTGACTGGACTCTATTGTACTTGCTCTTAACCACATATTTTTCTTGTTTTCTACATGCACTTAGCTTATTGGAGATTAAAAAATTAAATAGGAGAGATGCATGTTCTCAATGTATTTTTTACTCCACTTCATAATGTCTTAAAAACCCACGTGTACACTTATTCATGGACGGATGGAGTAAGTGCATAATATACAAGCTTCGCAGGGCTTAAGCTCGGCACGATATCTGACACCGAAGAATAGTTCCTAGTCAAGCTTGATGCATGCACTTGTCACACCGAATTTAAGTCCATCATGCTGGCCTTGATTCTGAAATACATTATGAATGTTACTGATCATTATGAATGTACGTGTTATCACTCCATGTTATTTTCCACTATAACTAATCTTAGCAAGCATGAAACATGGGTAGCACGTAGGTACTTACGGTATCAAAGTCCAAATGTAGCCTGAGCTAAATGGGTCTCTTTTCCTTACAAAATTCGAATTCAATATTTTGAAGTTTTCAAAAAATTGAAAACAATTCTTGGTGTAGGCAATGATGTACTCTACTACTATGTAAAATCTTAGGATGAAATACATTATATTCGAGACTACACAAAAATAATAAATTCTGATAAATTTTGGAGGTTTCAAAATCTGTACCGTTCACTTATTTAAATTCACGGAACTTTGAATTTTGCACAGCCCACAATACTTAGTCTTTCCTATTGATTTTTTTCACAGTGGTAGAGTACAACATTATCAACCTCAAAAAATTTAGTTCATATTTTTTTGGAACGCCCAATTTTATTTTATTTTTTAAAAAAAAGGCTACATGCAGCTTGAGCTGCAAAAATGGCAAACTCCGGTATCGACCTGCTATATAATTGGGGTTAACGAAGCAACGATTGTGTGCGCCGTACTGGCAGTGGCGGTGTGTGTCAGACTGTCAGCGACGCGCTTGGTTGACTCTGTCGCGTTGGTCGATGTATTGCGGGCTGGGCTTTGTGGGCCGCTTGGGCCGTGGCTCTTCATATGAACTCCTTGCGCCGTCGTTCGCATCTTCAACGGCACCATGCGATCAGCTTCTCCCGTACGTTGTCTTCAGCTGGCCAAAGTTAAGTGGAGTATGTATGTACGGCAGCAATGGCGGAGCCAGGAATTGAACTAAGGGGGTCGAAACCAAGCTCTAAATTTTTTTTGACAGAAAAGAGCAAATGTATTCAATCAAAGAGGTCCAAACAGATTCAATTTGCATATTTCATCAAGTACAACAACAAAATAACTATAAAAAACAAGAACACCAAAATAGAGCTACATTTTGATAAGATAGTATCATGCCATTAAGTTGCATCTAAGCTTGGAAGACGAAATCCCCGCGGAAAATGACCTCTACGGTTGTTGTAGAATAGAAATCCCCGCTAGATCAAAAATTTCAGGAACATTTACCTACAACGTTAAAAAGGGAAACAAAATATGAGGAAAGATTTCACAGACTGAGCTACTAATTAAACACTAGTAATTATACTAGACAGATATATATCAAACCTCAGGACAGGGGGAATCAACCTCTACGCGTGTCCTCTTGCGTGCTTCTTCAACCTCTGCTGCCGGGGACGAGCCGAGCTGGGGGCAGCCGGGCAGGGCCGACTGGCCGAGCAGAGGCCAGGCGATTGGAGTCGGAGATGGGGACGAGCTGAGGCGCTGAGCAGGGGGAGGCGACTGGAGATGAAGGCGGCGGCGGGCAGGCGGGGAAAGGCGACGGCGGGTCGGCGGGGAAAGGCAGCGGGCCGCCGGAATGGGGCGTAGCGATGGAGGGCCTAGGTCGCGTACTCGCGTCGTGCAGGATTGGGGTCTCGCCGTCTCGGCCTCGCGCGGGGTTGGCGTCTGGGTGTTGACGAGTCAGCTCTCCTATACCGATTGGGTGTCGACTTTTATCCCCAAATTCTGAGCCGGGTCGACCGACCCTCCTCAACCCGGTGGTGGCTCCGCCCATGTGTACAGGTACCCAAGTCAGCGTATGTATGTACGTACGGAACGATGTGGTACATGCGCGCGTACGTTACTATGTCAGCGTTGCTTGTCTCTGTCACTAGTCAGTAATCACTGCCAGGTCACCGATGGTGGCCGGAGCCCGGCGATGAGGTCTATCCAAGTCGATCGACTACCGAATGGTCCAATGCTGTCTTAAAAAAACGGTCCAATGCTAGGTAGAGACCAAGAAACTGAAAGCGTAGCTAGACTAGTACATAATCCTAGCATGCATGGTGGTTGGATGGTTTGGAGGGTAGTGGCACTCCTAACCAGAGTTCAAATCCCAAATTTGACACTTTGGTGTCTCATAAAGGCGGAATATTCTTCAGTGGGAGGCGACATTCCCGTCAACAGCAAGGCGCATGTGGTGACTTCGTCAATCTCAAGACCCGCCGGATCAGTTCTTCATCCGGTTCATTTGGTTCAACGGCGATGGAAAACTGTTATTTTTAATAAACAAAATGACCATAAAAAGTATATATATAGTGTATTTCAATACATAAGTAGAACACATGGCGAGTTCAAGCGGTATTAGACGTTATGGCCTCGTTTGATTCATATGATAAAAAAATCATAAAAATAGAAAAACATAGGATTGAGACGTTATGCCTAAATCCTTTGAAATATAACTTCTCTTTTATTGTGGCAAATATATTTTCATGAGATATGATCTAATATTTTGTTTCTATAGAATTTGCACTACAATATTTCTATATGATATGTTCATATGAATCAAACAACTAGTACATGTAAAATTCTTATAAGATCTGAATCATGCACGGTACCTATACACATCCTATTAATTAAGGGAGCCAAAAAAAAAAACTATATGTGGTGATACTTTTTTCTAGCTGAAGGTCACGAGTATGATTATTCTTGCAACATTTTATTTCCTGTCTTTTGCTGTCTGGACCGGCGGCTAGTAAAAAAAAACTGTTGAGACAAGTGTGAGTCACGCCGGGGCGGGTAGACCCACTTTGAATAGCAACGCCTAGATCAATGGAAAATGGAAGTTTCTAGAATTGCTGCTCTGTTCTGTTCAAGAAGTCTTTCTCCAGGGTTCGGTTCAGAAGGCGGGATGGAAGAGAGAGAATGGGCTCATCGTGCGACAAGGTCGATCGATCGCTCAAACTGTTCGGTATCTCCACAATTGAGTTCGTGCGTGATTGGAGCAGATCAGCTCGTCGTTAATTTGACCATACCAACAATTAACAGCAGTCACTCTCAAACTCTCATGTCTCATCCTACCGACCGACGACTGAGCGGCGCGCCTCTTCTTCTTCTCCTCTTCTCAGCGGTCGCACTAAATTGCGTCACTTGCGTGCACTAGTGGAAAACAGGCCTTTTGATCCGGGTGGTTAGGGCCTTTTGTCGCGGGCGGCCAGCCGCGACAAGCAAGGCGCGATAAAAGGGTGGCCTTTTATCCCGGGTCACTTACGACCCGCGACATAAGGTCCACCACGTGGCAGCCGCCTGGCGCGCAGGGCACAGGCCCTTTTGTCGCGGGCGGTATTACCACCCGCGACAAAAGGCCCTATACGTGGCGCACGCACAACGCTGCTGCTTTAGGGTTTGAGGGGTGCAGCACCCCTCCCCCCCCGCCACCGACCGCCTGTTATATCATTTTTTTCGTTCGAAAATAAAAGTTGCATATATTTGTACGCTACTAGAAATTGTACACGTTCATTCAATATATATATATATATATATATAGATCGATCAAACAAATGTTGGAAGCAAAAGTCGATTCCTCTTTACATGTAGCCCTTACATATATATATACATTTAGCTCACGATCGACAAGCGGTACTAACGACCGTCTATTTGGAGGTAGAGCATCTATTTGGACTAAACAAGCCTTTGTTGTTTAGTACATCTTTAATCAAAAGTCCCGCCAGTTCCTCCGCGATTCCTAGTGCGTGTTCCTTTGGTTGGAGTCTGTCCCGCATGAAGTCGACCTATATACGAAAATGAGATGAGTATGACTATATCAGTCTTGATAACGAAATATTGATGATAATAAATAAAGTTGTGAATGTTATTGCTTACGTTGAATTTATTATTGTTCTGCTTCTCAGTGGTTAACATGCGAATGGACTCGCAAACGTAGTATCCACATAGATTCGTCCCTTGTGGCTGGGGCACGGTACAGGAGTAAATGCTAGCTTCTCTGCCCAGGTTTCGTTCTTACGATGTCTTTTGAAAGCGGTCCAAGCCCTGCCAGGCAAAAGAATGATTGAATGAGTGTATAATTAATTGATATCTCACGAATGATAAAGCGCGATGAAGGAAATTACACTTGGAGCAACTTCTGCAAGTCCTGAACCCGTCCACGCCTCTACTCAGTGGGTCTTTTACCTCAACTATTCCCTTATCAGGTTGAATGTCTAGTAGAATCCAGTGGAAGCTGCACATGTTATGCATATACGTCAGGAATTACACTTAACATCGAGTAAGAAAATTGAATGTGCATAAAGATCATTAAGACTCTCACTCGTAGTTGTAAGGAAACAATATTGAATCACAGAAATATTGCTCCCCCAAAAACCTTAGTAGGTTTCCCCCCGTTTCATGGGCACTAAACTTTACCGTTTGAACATGTACTTTATCTGGGTCAATAAACCCAATATTGATAATATTATTACTTTTGCATTCACTGATCTTCAGTCTGCATAAGAGAACACATAAGATATAATGAGTATATGCAATAAAAACGAACATGAACTGAATGAAAATGAACTTATATGTAGTTAACAACTTACAAGCAATAGCAACTCATGAGAGATTTGTCGAGGGCTTCTAGATTGAACAACTGCCAGAGTTCATTCATCTCAATATGGATCTCCTCCTTTCGGTAGTAATATTCCCATGGTATACTCGCCACGATGAACCTTATGTTCTCCTTGCATGCATCAAGGTACCACTGATGCAAATTCCGCATATGTGTTGGCAGTTTAAGCAGCTGCTCTGTGCTGACTAAGTCGGCCCCGTAGACAAATTTAGGAGCTATATCAGCAGGTAATGCAGATCGCTGCAGACAGAATTCCTCCACGTAACGTCACAGGCAGCCGCTAGCTTTGCTTCTTCCATATCGAAACCACCATGTTCCTGGTACAACTTGGGAACATTAAGCACTTTGAGTGGGATCGATTGTTTGGGCTGAGCACCGAGGAGGGGAACTTCCTTTCTTTTGCCTTTTGTCGTTTGCTTGGCCTTGAGGGGTGCACTTGTTGAAGTTGACTTATTCTCAGCTGCACTTCTAGCTGATTTGCTCGTGCCAGCAATGTCCTTCTCCTTAGCCTTTTCACCTTCTTTGTGTCAATTACCTTCGCAAGAGTGCGTGTATAGTCATCCTTCTTCTCGTGTAAGTCATACTGTGATGGTGTGTTCAGAAAACTAGTAGCATATGCTATTTGCTTCTCTGTGTATGGCTCTGGCGCTGGAGGTTTTGGCTTATGAAAAAAATCATAATTGTATTTCTTAACAATGGCATAGTTTAAAAGGAGCATCGATACGCCTTGCCAAGCAGATCAACAAGCCAAGCACAGTTTAATCTTCGTTATTACATAAATGTAGAGATTGTCTTGGGAACTATATATGAAGAATACATTATTACATCGCCATCTAGTGTTGTGATCTTCTACGCCGTAGCCATGGAGAATCTTCATCATTTAGCAAGATGCTTGGGTCAATTTTCACCGTGAAGGGCGGAATTTCTTTAAACTTATTATAATCTTCCGACATGTCTGTCTTGTCATCCACTCCCACGATGTTTCTTTTCCCCGAAAGAACTATGTGGCGCTTTGGCTCCTCGATTGATGTATTCTTTTGTTGATTTCTTTTTCTTGATTTGCTAGACATGTCCTTCACGTAGAAAACTTGAGCCACCTCGCTGGCTAGGACAAAAGGCTCGTCCAGGTACGCAAGATTGTTGGGAT
Organism: Lolium multiflorum; assembly: GCA_030979885.1. Lineage (NCBI taxonomy): Eukaryota > Viridiplantae > Streptophyta > Magnoliopsida > Poales > Poaceae > Lolium > Lolium multiflorum. The sequence goes on from CM061753.1 coordinate 311,545,128, forward strand.
CCACTGTTATCATACCGTACTTATCGTCAATATGTATAGCGCTGAGCTTCACCCATTTGCACCGAAACAAAGGGACCTTAAAAGTGGGACCATAGTCAAGTTCCCATATCTCCTCTATGTATCCATAATATGTGGTGGTCTGCCCATTCTCGTCTATCGAAGCGGACACCGCTGTTTTGGTTGGTGCTCTTTTTATCTTGGTCGATCGTGTAAAATGTATTCCCATTTATCTCGTACCCTTGGAATGTACATATGTTTGAAGATGGTAACCTGGCCAACAAGTACAGCTGCTCCACCGCAGATGGGTCATTAATGAGATGTCTTTGCAACCAACTGCCGAAGGTATTCATGTGTTGACGTGTAATCAAGGACTCGGGCTGGCCCGGGTTTATTTCTCGTAAAACATTCTTATGTTTCTCGATGTACGGAGCCACCAAGCTGGAATTGTATAGAACTGTGTAGTGCGCTTGATTGAAAGAAATCTTGTCCCTCCACACCGTTGCTTTCCTTCCTAGTGTGCCTTTTCCAGTCAGCCTCCCCTCATACCGAGATTCAGGAACACCAATCGGCTTAAGGTCAGGAAGAAAGTCAACACAAAACTCAATGACCTCCTCTGTTCCGTAGCCCTTTGAGATACTTCCTTCCGGCCTAGCTCGGTTATGAACATATTTCTTTAAGACTCCCATGAACCTCTCGAAGGGGAACATATTGTGTAGAAATACAGACCGAGAATTCTAATCTCTTCAACTAGGTGAACGAGGAGGTGCGTCATAATATTGAAGAAGGATGGTGGGAACAACAACTCGAAGCCGACAAGACATTGGACCACATCTTCCGTAATCCTGACAAAGTTTCTGGATCCATTACCTTCTGAGAAATTGCGTCAGAATGCACATATCTTCACAATGGCTAGTCGAACATTTTCGGTAGAAGTCCCCTCAATGCAATCGAAGCAATTGTGTCATAAGCACGTGATAGTCATGGGACTTCAGGTTCTGGAATTTTTTCTCCTTCATATTTACTATCCCCTTTATATTCGACGAGAAACCAGACGGAACCTTGATACTGAATAGGGCTTCAAAAAGATCTCCTTCTCTTGTTTGGTAAGAGCATAGCTGGCAGGCCCTACAAACTGCCCTGGATGATTGCCGTTTCGTCCTTTATGAAGTTCCTGGTCCTCCCGTGCTTCTGTTGTATCTTTTGTCTTTCCATACACGCCCAGAAAACCTAGAATATTCACACAAAGATTCTTGGTCAGGTGCATCACGTCGATTGCAGAGCGGACTTCCAGGACTTTCCAATATTCTAGCTCCCAAAATAGATTTCTTCTTCCACATGGGCGCGTGTCCGTCATCGTCTTTCGGAACAGTCGACTGCCTGGACCCTTTCCAAAGATAACATTTAAATCCTTGACCATGTCAAATATATCAGCACCACTACGGGGGACAGGCTTCGGACGGCGGTCTGCCTCGCCATCGAAATGCTTGCCTTTTTTCCTTAAGGGATGCTTGCGCGGAAGGAAACGACGATTGAACGGGTACACAACTTTTCTGCTTTTTTCCAAATATTTACTTTCAGTCTCATCTAAACAGTGTGTGCATGCATTGTATCCTTTGTTCGTCTGTCCTGAAATGTTACTGAGAGCAGGCCAATCATTGATGGTTACGAATAGCAACGCTCGTAGGTCAAATTCTTGCTCCGTGTGCTCATCCCACACACGTACACCTGGTTTGGCCCACAACTCCAAAAGTTCATCGACTAATGGCCTTAGGTACACATCAATGTCGTTGCCCGGTTGCTTTGGGCCTTGGATAAGCACCGGCATCATAATGAACTTCCGCTTCATGCACAACCAAGGAGGAAGGTTGTAGATACATAGAGTCACGGGCCAGGTGCTGCAGCTCTGCTCTCCCAAAAGGATTCATGCCATCTGTACTTAGACCAAAGTATAAGTTCCTTGCCTCACCTGCAAAATCCGGGAACTCTCTCCCGATGTTTCTCCACCGCCGACCATCAGCGGGGTGCCTCAACATCGCGTCTTTCTTACGTTCTTCCATGTGCCATCGCAACAACTTGGCATGCTCTTTGTTTCTGAACAAACGTTTCAACCGTGGTATTATTGGAGCATACCACATCACCTTCGCAGAACCCTCTTCCTGGGTGGCTCGCCCTCAACATCACCAGGGTCATCTTTTCTGATCTTATACCGCAATGCACCACATATCGGGCATTTATTCAAATTCTCGTACTTCTCACCGCGGTAGAGGATACAATCATTAATGCATGCATGTATCTTCTGCACATCTAATCCTAGAGGGCAGACATGCTTCTTTGCTTCATATGTACCGACGGGCAATTCATTATTTCTTGGAAACAGCTTCTTTAATATTATCATCAATTTCTCAAATCCCGAGTCAGTCACACCGACCTGCCTTCCATTTCAGCAATTCCAATATGCTACCCAGCTTTCTATGCCCATCTTCACAACCTGGGTACAACAATTTGTGGTGGTCCTCTAACATCTTGTCGAACTGCAACCTCTCCTTATCCGTGTCACAGTCTCTTCTTGCATCAGAAATGGCCCGACGAAGATCATCATCAACAGGATCATCTGATGCCTGTTCTTCACCTCCTTCTTCTTCATTGTCGTCCATTGCGGTATCAAAGCATTCAGAGAACATAGATCGGTACTTCTCATCATTATCTTCTTCCTCATCGCCGTCTTCCATCATAACCCCTTCTTCTCCGTGCTTGGTCCAAACATTATAGCGGACATGAATCCAAACAGGTGGCTCTTAATATCTCTTGAGCAAGAGTAATCCTTCTCGTTCTTACATTTTAGACATGGACAGCACATAAAACCTTGCTTCGACTTGTTGGCCTCGGCCACAAGCAGAAAGAATTCACGCCCTCTCTGAAAGCGGGAGCACATCGGTTACCGTACATCCATGGATGACTCATCTGCATCATAAGTACAATTATATATGTATCGATGCAATCACCTTGCTAAAATTAGTATTGTACGGACTATGCATATATATATAGTCGAGAAAATAGTTGCTAACCTTTTTGGATCAAAAAGAGGAGAAATCTATCAAATAAAACCAAGTGGCATCCCTCTCACAAGCATTCCATCAAACACCTCTTGTGCACATGTAGAAAAAATGAGCTAGCATACACCTCCACCTTCACCACTAAGGAAAAAATGAGGTGGGGGGCTGGCTGCTTCTATATATATAGGGGGACATTTGTCGCGGGCCGTATTACGGCCCGCGACAAAAGGGGTGGCCACGTCGCTCCTACCCCTTTTGTCGCGGTCGTAATACGGCCCGGACAAAAGGCCGCGACAAAAGCCTCCGCACGCTCCACATGGTTTCGGGGCGACGTGGCGCCATTTGTCGCGGGTGCAAAGGCCCACAAAAGGCTCCCACGGAAGCCCTGTTTTCCACTAGTGGTGGGAACGCGGAGAAATGCTTCAACTACAAGCTTGACCTTTGCACGTGCAATACCAAGACAAACTGCATTCTGATTGGGTAGTGCTGATGGACGTGGCTAATTGGGAACGAGAATATCATCCAATATCATCCCAGTCCAGCCCGTGATTTTCTTTTGTCCAGACTGCAGCGTGATATGCTTAATTATGTCGTTAATCGAACACGCGAACACACGTCACATTGATTGTACACTTTCGGTAGTCACGGCCACTAAGACTACCCACAATGGGAGTATCATAGGTAGTATCATACATTACATGCATGCAAAATGCTGATGTGGCAGTGCAATTAAGGATGAGAGAGAGGATACTAGTATCATAGGTAGATACTGTATCATAGCACATACTACTAGAAAAATTAATGTCAATTAAATCTTGTACATATATTTGCATTGAGATTCTACAAAACAATTAATATATAGAGACTATGATACTAGTATATATGATACCATGCATTGTAGAGATAGTAACATGTAGTACTATCATACGCATGATACTTCTATATGATACTATGCATTGTGACTAGTCTAACTGCATTCTGATTGCGTGGGAGGACCGTGGTTTGAATTCCACTATTCCAGGTCAGGCCGTTCTTTGTCAGCCGGAATCGGAGAACCTGATAAGAGCATGCCCGTCTCGATCTTTATCGATGGCCACTACTATTGCTATACTACCACTCTTTCGTTTGAAGTCTCTGAAGATTTAGTTCCGCTCGCATTACGAACCAGACTAATGTGAGCACTAGTCCCGATTCGAGCTGCGCGTATCACGGTCACCCTCTAGTCCTGGCTTGTTTGGAACTTTTAGTTTCAGCTGGAGGCACCAACCGGGTCTAAAAGGGATTATGGCAGGCTGCCTCCAGGGCGAAAGACTTTAGTTCTGGTGTGTGCTACAAACCGAGATTAGAGCATCTTCAGTCGCGTCCCCCAAACGGCGGCGGATTGAGCGTTTGGGGGACATGTTTCGTTCGTGCCGCGTTTTGGGGATGTCGCTCCCCAGTCGCGTCCCCAAATGCCGCCCCCAAACATTAAAATATTTTTTTTTGCATTTTTATTTTAATAAAGAGAAGAAATATTCCACAAACTAATACATAATTTGAAACGTGGTTTACATGAAGATATAGTTTGGAACATGGTTTTTCACAAACTAATACATAGTTTGAACCATGATTGACACAAATATAAAACATTGCAAAAAAAAAAAACCTAACTAGGCCAGGCATCGAAGTTTTCGTGTGTTCGCTGCCAAGAAAGAACACTCGAGGGCACACCCAGTCAACTAGAGACCTTCGTGCATATATTCTTCACTGCGAAAAAACAACACTCTTCGCGTCGTCTCGCTGGTTGCGTGTGGTAGTTCCGACGGCAACGCATCTCGTCGAACACCTTGACGCTCATGTCCCTGTCGCCAAAGTAGGAGAACACGAGCACGAAGCCGGCTTGGAGGTTGTGGTGGCGCGCGAACTTCTCCCAGCCGATGTGGAGGTACATCTTATCACGCGCGTAGATCACGTCCACGATCCACCGGTAGATGCAGCGTGCCCGGGCGGTCGTCGCCAGTGACGAAGTCGGCGAAGCTGTTCGGCAGCCTCTCAATGCCTCGTGGGTCGCCCTTGAGGACGAGGACGAACTCGAACAGCACGGGCCCCTCCTCGTTGATACGTCCCAAACGTATCTATAATTTCTTATGTTCCATGCTACTTTTATGATGATACTCACATGTTTTATATACATTATATGTCATTATTATGCATTTTCCGGCACTAACCTATTGACGAGATGCCGAAGAGCCAGTTGTTGTTTTCTTGCTTTTGGTTTCAAAATCCTAGTAAGGAAATATTCTAATTGGACGAAATCAACGCCCAGGGGGCCTATTTTTCCACTAAGCTCCAGAAGACCGGAGGGGAGACGGTGGGCCACGGCGCCGCCACACTAGGGCGGCGCGGCTCTCCCGACTCCGCCCTTCCGCCTACTTAAAGTCTTCGTCGCGAAACCCCCAGTACCGAGAGCCACGATACGAAAACCTTCCAGAGACGCCGCCGCCCGCCAATCCCATCTCTGGGGATTCAGGAGATCGCCTCCGGCACCCTGCCGGAGAGGGGAATCATCTCCCGAGGTCTCTTCATCGCCATGATCGCTCCGGATCGATGTGTGAGTAGTTCACCCCGGACTATGGGTCCATAGCAGTAGCTAGATGGTCGTCTTCTCCTCATTGTGCTATCATGTTCGATCTTGTGAGCTGCCTATCATGATCAAGATCGTTTATTTGTAATCCTACATGTTGTGTTTGTTGGGATCCGATGGATATTGAATACTATGTCAAGTTGATTATCAATTTATCATATATGTTATTTATGTTCTTGCATGCTCTCCGTTGCTAGTAGAGGCTCTGACCAAGTTGATACTTGTGACTCCAAGAGGGAGTATTTATGCTCGATAGTGGGTTCATGCCTCCATTTAATCTGGGATAGTGACAGAAAGTTCTAAGGTTGTGGATGTGCTGTTGCCACTAGGGATAAAACATCGATGCTTTGTCTAAGGATATTTGTGTTGATTACATTACGCACCATACTTAATGCAATTGTCTCTTGTTTGCAACTTAATACCAAGGGGTTCGGATGATAACCTGAAAGTGGACTTTTTAGGCATAGATGCATGGATGGCGGTCTATGTACTTTGTCGTAATGCCCGATTAAATCTCATAGTACTCATCATGATATATGTATGTGCATTGTTATGCCTTCTTTATTTGTCAATTGCCCAACTGTAATTTGTTCACCCAACATCTCTTTATCTTATAGGAGAGACACCACTAGTGAACCGTGGACCCCGGTCCTATTCTTTACATCTGAAATACAATCTACCGCAATTGTTCTTTACTGTTCTTCGCAAACAAACATCATCATCCACACTATACATCTAATCATTTGTTTACAGCAAGCCGGGAGATTGACAACCTCGCTATTACGTTGGGGCAAAGTTCGTGATTGTGTTGTGCAGGTTCCACGTTGCGCCGAATCCCCGGTGTTGCGCCACACTACACTCCTCCGCCATCAACCTTCAACGTGCTTCTTGACTCCCTACCGTTCGATTAAACCTTGGTTTCTTACGAGGGAAACTTGCTACCGTGCGCATCACACCTTCCTCTTGGGGTTCCCAACGGACGTGTCAACTACACGCATCAAGCAAATTTCTCGCGCCGTTGTCGGGAGATCAAGACACGCTGCAAGGGGAGTCTGCACTTCCAATCTCTTTATTTGTTTTTGTCTTGCTTTATTTTATTTACTACTTTGTTTGCTGCACTAAAACAAAACACAAAAAAATTAGTTGCTAGTTTTACTTTATTTACTGTCTTGTTCTCCATATGAAAAACACAAACAAATTAGTTACTTGCATTTACTTTATTTACCTCTTGTTTATTTCATCATGTTTCCTCCTAAGTACACTCTAAAAGACATACCGGTAGGCCGAGGGTCTATAATTGGAAGAGATAATATAGAAGATTTTTTCACTCATGTTAGTACCGCTGAAGATTTTGAAGATAGACACTTGGTAGAACTTGCTCCTACTTACGAAATTGCTGCTGCTTTAGTTCGCATGTTGGAAACTAAATTTGTTAATCTCAATCCTATAATCCAACACATGTTTCTCACACTCGGTGATATGGAGGAAGGGGAGAAGAAAGATTTTGTCTTAGAAACCCTTCTTAAAGAATTTGGTGGTGTAGCAAGAGAGGCTAGAAAGGTCTTTATTAAATACAATATGCTTGGCTCTTATACCAATTTTGTTAGTATCCTTGAAAAGATGGACATGGAGAGAGTAAGGTACACTAATGATATTAATGATGGTGGGGAGATTAAGACAACAATACCTTGTAAGCTCCTAGGAATGAGCGATGCTCTAGAAACTAATTATGGTTGGCTTGTCCCTGAAAATTTGTTTGACGAGGATAGCAAACCTAAGAATAATGAAAGAGGAGCCTCTGAAACTTACATAGATAAGATAACATGCATTGTTGAGGCAACTCCCAACACCCCTGGTAATAATGTTGATGCTTCGTCTCTTGATAATACTTGATACACACTTTCTGCGCCTAGTTGAAAAGCGTTAAAGAAAAGCGCTTATGGGAGACAACCCATGTTTTTTACTTCTGCACTTTATTTTATATTTGAGTCTTGGAAGTTGTTACTACTGTAGCAACCTCTCCTTATCTTTATTTTATTGCATTGTTGTGCCAAATAAAGTCTTTGATAGTAAAGTCAATACTAGATTTGGATTATCGCAGAAACATTTCTTCTGTCACGAATCTGGCAGAATTCTCTGTAGGTAACTCAGAAAAATCTGCAAATTTACGTGCGTGATCCTCCGATATGTACGCAACGTTCATTCAATTTGGGCATTTTCATCTGAGCAAGTCTGGTGCCACTTTAAAATTCGTCTTTACGGACTGTTTTGTTTTGACAGATTCTGCCTTTTATTTCGCATTGCCTGCTTTGCTATGTTTGATGGATTTCTTTGTTCCATTAACTTTCAGTAGCTTTGTGAAATGTCCAAAGTATTAAGAATGATTATGTCACCTCTGAATATATGAATTATGCACTGACCCTCTAATGAGTTTGTTTCGAGTTTGGTGTGGAGGAAGTTTTCAAGGGTCAAGAGAGGAGGATGATACAATATGATCAAGAAGAGTGAAAATTCAAAGCTTGGGGATGCCCCCGTGGTTCATCCCCGCATATTTTAAGAAGACCCAAGCGTTTAAGCTGGGGATGCCCAAGGCATCCCCTTCATCGACAACATTATCGTTCCTCTAGTGAAACTATATTTTTATTCCGTCACATCTTATGTACTTGGAGCGTCTGTTTGCTTTAGTTTTTGTTTTTGTTTGAATAAAATCGGATCCTAGCATTCTTTTATTGGAGATATTACGCTCTGCTGTTTCGTATGAACACATGTGTTCTTAGCTTTATCTTTAATGTTCATTGCGAAAGTTGAACTACCTCATTCATTGATATATGGTTGGAAACGGAAAATACCGTATGTGGTAAATGGGTTAATGTCTTGAATAATGTGATACTTGGCAATTGTTGTGCTCATATAGATCTTGTTTAAGCTCTTGCATCATGTACCTTGTACCCATTAATGAATAACTACATAGAGCATGTTAAAATTTGGTTTGCATGATTGTTCTCTCTAAGTCTAGATATTTTCTGGTTGAGGTGTTTGAACAACAAGGAGACGATGTAAAGTCTTATAATGCTTACAATATGTTTATATGTGAGTCTTGCTGCACCATTTCATACTTGAGTTTGCTTCAAACAACCTTGCTAGCCTAGCCTTGTATTGAGAGGGATTCTTCTCGTGCATCCAAATCCTTGAGCCAATAACCATGCCATTTGTGTCCACCAAACCTACCTAACACATGGTATTTCTCCGCCATTCCAAAGTACATTACTTGAGTGCTACCTTTAAAATTTCTATTCTTTACCTTTACAATATATAGCTCATGGGACAAAATAGCTTAAAAACTATCGTGGTGAAGAATATGTACTTATGTGTCTTATTTCTTAGTAAGTTGCTTGTTGAGCGGTAACCATGTTTTCTGGGGACGCCATCAACTCGTTTATCTTTATTGAATATCATGTGAGTTGCTATGCATGTTCGTCTTGTCTGAAGTAAGGGCGGTTTTCACAATCAAATGGTTTGAGTATGCATACTGTTAGAGAAGAACATTGGGCCGCTAACTAAAGCCATGATTCATGGTGGAAGTTTCATTTGGACATAAAACCTCAATCTCTTATGAGAATATTAATCGTTGTTGAATGCTTAAGCATTAAAAGAGGAGTCCATTATCTGTTGTCTATGTTGTCCCGGTATGGATGTCTAAGTTGAGAATAATCAAAAGCGAGAAATCCAATGCGAGCTTTCTCCTTAGACCTTTGTACAGGCGGCATAGAGGTACCCCTTTGTGACACTTGGTTGAAACATATGTTATGCAATGATAATCCGTGTTAACCCAAGCTAATTAGGACAAGGTGCGAGCACTATTAGTATACTATGCATGGGGTTTGCAACTTACAAGATGTCTTATACATAACTCATATGCTTTATTACTACCGTTGACAAAATTGTTTCTTGTTTTCAAAATGAAAAGCTCTAGCACAAAAATAGTAATCCATGCTTCCCTCTGCGAAGGGCCTATCTTCTACTTTATTGTTGAGTCAGTTTACCTGTTCTTTCTATCTTAGAAGCAAACACTTGTATCAACTGTGTGCATTGATTCTTACATGTTTACCTATTGCACTTGTTATATTACTTTGTGTTGACAATTATCCATGAGATATACATGTTAAAGTTGAAAGCAACCGCTGAAACTTATATCTTCCTTTGTGTTGTTTCAACGCTTTCACTAAGAACTTATTGCTTATGAGTTAACTGTTATGCAAGTCTTATTGATGCTTGTCTTGAAAGTATTATTCATGAAAAGTCTTTGCAATATGATTCATTTGTTTACTCATTATCTTCATCATTGCTTCGAATCGCTGCATTCATCTCATGTGCTTTACAATAGTATTGATCAAGATTATGATAGCATGTCACTTCAGAAATTATCTTTGTTATCGTTTACCTACTCGAGGGCGAGTAGGAACTAAGTTTGGGGATGCTTGATACGTCCCAAACGTATCTATAATTTCTTATGTTCCATGCTACTTTTATGATGATACTCACATGTTTTATATACATTATATGTCATTATTATGCATTTTCCGCACTAACCTATTGACGAGATGCCGAAGAGCCAGTTGTTGTTTTCTGCTGTTTTTGGTTTCAGAAATCCTAGTAAGGAAATATTCGAAATTGACGAAATCAACGCCCAGGGGCCTATTTTTCCACGAAGCTTCCAAGACCGGGAGGAGACGAGTGGGGCCACGGGCGCCGCCACACTTGGGCGCGGCCTAGAGGGGGCCCGTGCGGCCCTAGCGTGTGGGGCCCCCGTGACTCTCCCGACTCCGCCCTTCCGCCTACTTAAAGTCTTCGTCGCGAAACCCCCAGTACCGAGAGCCACGATACGGAAAATCTTCCAGAGACGCCGCCGCCGCCAATCCCATCTTGGGGGATTCAGAGATCGCCTCCGGCACCCTGCCGAGAGGGGAATCATCTCCGGGAGGTCTCTTCATCGCCATGATCGCTCCTGATCGATGTGTGAGTAGTTCACCCCGGACTATGGGTCCATAGCAGTAGCTAGATGGTCGTCTTCCTCATTGTGCTATCATGTTCGATCTTGTGAGCTGCCTATCATGATCAAGATCGTTTATTTGTAATCCTACATGTTGTGTTTGTTGGGATCCGATGGATATTGAATACTATGTCAAGTTGATTATCAATCTATCATATATGTTATTTATGTTCTTGCATGCTCTCCGTTGCTAGTAGAGGCTCTGGCCAAGTTGATACTTGTGACTCCAAGAGGGAGTATTTATGCTCGATAGTGGGTTCATGCCTCCATTTAATCTGGGACAGTGACAGAAAGTTCTAAGGTTGTGGATGTGTTGTTGCCACTAGGAATAAAACATCGATGCTTTGTCTAAGGATATTTGTGTTGATTACATTACGCACCATACTTAATGCAATTGTCTGTTGCTTGAAACTTAATACCGGAAGGGGTTCGGATGATAACCTGAAGTGGACTTTTTAGGCATAGATGCATGTTGGATGGCGGTCTATGTACTTTGTCGTAATGCCCTGATTAAATCTCATAGTACTCATCATGATATATGTATGTGCATTGTTATGCCTTCTTTATTTGTCAATTGCCCAACTGTAATTTGTTCACCCAACATCTGCTATCTTATGGGAGAGATGAAAGTGCATGGAGCCCCCATGTGTGGTTTTGGTAATTAATGACAATCCCTATGGACTAATGTTTGCATTGAGTTATATTTGTAGGAGTTGTCCATAGGCAATTCTTGAACCATTTGTTGGCTTCAAGGTTGCAATAAGAAGAAATTGATGAAGGATATCAAGTGTCAAGTATGTCTTGAAGATGAAGATGAAGTGAGCCCTCAAGTTACTTCAAGACATCAATATGATGAAGAATGAAGAATGAAGTGCAAGTTCAAGATGAGCCATCTCGAAGAGATCCTTTGCTTGAGTCTTGCCATCCACATGGTGGTCATGGTTATGTGAAGATGCGCCGAAGAAGAAGCTCTCCCATGGTGGAGTATGGGGGAGCAATCCACAAGACTTCATCAAGCAAGCACAAGCAAGAAAGGCGTTCCATCTTGTTGAGGTAAAGATCGTCGTCATCGAGCTCAAGTGGAATGCGCAAGTATAAGGTTTGCTCTTGATAGGGTTTCTTTCTCACCGGTCTCATAGTGTAGTTGGAGACCGGTTTATAGTTTAGTTGCCGTACTATCAAGAGGGCTCTCGAGTGAGTAACTCGATCGTATCGTCGGAGAGAGCTCAAACCTTTGCATCCTTGCATCATCTTTCTTGGTTGTTATTTGGACCTTATCCATGTGATGTTTTAGAGCTTGTGCTTATTCTCATGACAAGCTCTAGTTCATCGAAACGGATTTCGCATAGATCACTTGTTGCGTTTTCGAGTTTGGTTCATCATCTTTCTTGGTTGTTATTTGAATCTTATCCATGTGATGATTTAGAGCTTGTGCTTATTCTCATGACAATCTCTAGCTCATTGAGAATGGTTTTTCCTTGGGCAACTTGTTGCATTTTCAAGATTGGAGGTTTTACCGGTATGCCTTTTGAGATAGGTCAAACCTTTCATCATTTGTTTCTATCCTCCTTTGCTGGACTATGATGTTTCTATGCATATTGTTGTAGAGCTCGTTGTTGTGATTTCAACGAGCCCAAGATCATCGAAATCGGAGTCCGGATGCAAAAGTTATGCCCGTTTTAGTTTTGGTGTTTCTGCAGTTTGCCGGATATTTTGGAAATATCCGGATATTTCGGAAATATCCGGCCCTCGAAATCGGCTAAGGACATGAGGATTTGCTGCTCAGTATAGGGGCCGGACATTTGCCCTGGATATTGTCCCGGTTTTGTCCCAGGGCCGGATTATCCGGGCCGGACATTTCGAAATATCCGCCCCTCGAAAAATGGCTAAGGACCTGAAGAAAAGCAAGTCTGATGTGAGGCCGGACTTTGGCCGGATTTTGACCTGGTTTTGTCCCCGAGGCCGGATTATCCTGGGGGGGGATTATCCGGCTCACTTAGGCCGGATTATCCGGCCCCGGTTTTGCCCAACGGCTCGATTTTTCTTGGGGTATAAATACCCCCTTCTTCCTCCTTGGGCTGTTGCTTCTCTCACTCTCTCTCTCCTCCATTGTTGAACTAGAGAAGCTTGCACTATCTCTCAATCCCTCCATGATTCTTGCCCCCATTTGAGGGAAAAGAGAGAGGAGATCTAGATCTACACTTCTACCAATCAAATCCATCTCTTTGTGAGTGGAACTCTCTAGATCTAGATCTTGGTGTTCTTTGTGAATTCCTTTGTTCTTCCTCTCTTATTCCCCCAATAGCTTTTGTAGCTTTGTTGGAATTTGAGAGAGAAGGACTTGAGCATCTTTGTGGTGTTCTTGCCATTGCATTTGGTGCATCGGTTTGAGTTCTCCACGGTGATTCGTGGAAGTGAAAGCAAGAAAGTTGTTACTCTTGGGTTCTTGGAACCCTAGACGGATTTGAGGCCTTTGTGGCGATTTGTTGGGAGCCTCCAATTAAGTTGTGGATGTGTGCCCCAATCTTTGTGTAAGGCCCGGTTTCCGCCTCGAGGAAATCCCTTAGTGGAACCGTGACCTAGGCCTTTGTGGCGAGGGTCACCGGAGATCTAGGTGAGGCGCCTTCGTGGCGTTCGGTGTGTGGTGTGAGTACCGCATCTTGGGGTGAGGCCTTTGTGGCGTTGGTGTGCATCGAGCAACCACACCTCAAGGTGAGCCTCTTGTGGCGTTCGGGAGCACTAAGAAACCGCACCTCTCCACCGGAGATTAGCACTCGCAAGAGTGTGAACTCCGGGATAAATCATCGTCTCCCGCGTGCCTCGGCTATCTCTATACCCGAGCTCTTTACTTATGCACTTTACCTTGTGATAGCCATCGTGCTTGAAGTTATATATATCTTGCTATCACATACTTGCTTGTATTGCTTAGCATAAGTTGTTGGTGCACATAGGTGAACCTTTGCTTAGAATAAGTTGTTGGTGCACATAGGTGAACCATAGTATATAGGCTTTGGGCTTGACAAAGTAAACGCTAGTTTTATTCCGCATTTGTTAAGCCCATCTCGTAAAAGTTTTAAATCGCCTATTCACCCCCCCTCTAGGCGACATCCGTGTCCTTTCAAGAGACACCACTAGTGAACTGTGGACCCCGGTCCTATTCTTTACATCTGAAATACAATCTACTGCAATTGTTCTTTACTGTTCTTCGCAAACAAACATCATCATCCACACTATACATCTAATCCTTTGTTTACAGCAAGTGGTGAGATTGACAACCTCGCTGTTACGTTGGGGCAAAGTTCTGTGATTGTGTTGTGCAGTTCCACGTTGGCGCGGAATCCCTGGTGTTGCGCCGCACTACACTCCTCCGCCATCAACCTTCAACGTGCTTCTTGACTCCTACTGGTTCGATTAAACCTTGGTTTCTTAGTGAGGGAAACTTGCTACTGTGCGCATCACACCTTCCTCTTGGGGTTCCCAACGGACGTGTCAACTACACGCATCACTCGTCCATCTCCGACGATGAAGACGACGGCGTCGCAGGCGACAACGTGTGTGCACCTCTGCCGCGGCCACGGCCACGACCACGGCCGCGAGCTCGTCCTGCGCCTCTACCAGCCATGGCGTCGACTCTTGAGATGGTGGCGGCTAGGGTTGGGGAGAGAGGCGCTAGGGTTTGTGTGTGAGAGGGACGATGAGAGGCGGCCCTTTATATAGGCTGGAGGAACGCGGGGGCCAGCGCTCGCCGCACGCAGCTAGGCGCGACGAGACGCTTCGCTCTGCGGGGTCTGCACCGTCGTTGCGCGCGCCTCAGAGGTAGGCGACGTAGAAAATTCAATGCCGCTGACGGGTCAGCCCCACCACTCCCCGCCTCGCTTTTCGGTGTCCAGCGTCCCCGGTGCGTCCCCTGTGGGGCGGGGACGGCCTCGGGGCGCCGGACACCGCATCGGGGCGCGCCGAAGAAAAAGCGTCTTTGGGGGACGCGGCTAGGAATGTTCTTTCGTCCGGCGCGCCCCAAATCCCTTTGGAGGATGGTTTGGGGGACGCGACTGGAGATGCTCTTAAAGGTCTACCTTTTAGTTTCGGTTTGTAATACCAACCGGAACTACAGGCTTTCTAGTTTTTTTGGTCCCCACGCACCGCACCACCACCCGCTGGATCGCCATTTTAGCTTTGAAAAATACAAAATAAAATGTTTGAAAATCCAGAAAAAATCTTATGAGATTCATGTATGTTAGGCAACCTACTATTAGGGAAAATTAACAAATTTAAAATTTGACTTTTTTGCAAAATTACGTCATGTATCGGTAAAACGGATTTTCTGGTTGCATACGACGTCGAAAAAATGTATAATATATCAAAATAATCATGGGAAAAAGTTACATCCAAATTCACAAGGATATTCCAGGTTGGCATTTTTTAGATTCTCAAAATTCCAATTGGAAATTAGAAAGTAGGAAGATTTTATTTTCTGGAAGAAATTCTGGATTTATATTTTTAAAAATAAATAAATTATTAATTGCATCCTGCATAAAGATTACTATTACTTAACCATAAAGGTTAGCCAAATTTTAAATTTTCTGGTTTTCGGTTTTGCAATGAAATATAAAAGAACTAAAAAAATTGTTTATTTATTTATCCAAGATTATTATTACATCATTGCTTTTGTTTATTTAAAATATTTATTTGAAAATTTAAACAATAAAGAAGTGTGACATCGTGACCAACATGTTAATATGATTATTATGATACTAGTATCAATAACATGCGCGGAGAGCACTTGGAAGGGGGACGGAAGGACTGAGAAGTTAAGCGTGCCTGAGCAGTCTAAGGATGGGTGACTACAAAAAATTAACCTGAAATTAAGTGTAGTTAGAGACTAAACTACTCAAATACCTGGAATACTAGAAATTCTGGAAAAATAGAACAAAAAAGGGAGTCGAAAAAATTAGAAAAAAAATGAATAAAAAATAGTTGTCATGATTTTTAGTCCCGGTAAATATTATAAACTGGGACTAAATATCCTTCACTCTGGAACGTGTCCGCAACCCACGTGGTGACCCTTTAGTCCCGGTTCGCAGCATAACCAAAATTAAAGGGGTATTTAGTCCCGATTGCATAGTCCCGGGTGCAAAATCGAGACTAAAGACCTCTACAAATCGAGACTAAAGACTAGTGTACTCGTCTCCTCCACCACACGGACCAAAAACAGAATCAAAAAGATCATGAAATTCTTTTTTCTTTAAACGCAAGGCCAAAGGCCCAGCTTTAAAGGCTTACACGGCTTACAAACCAAAGAGAAAAAGCACAACACACTTCTAGGATCACTAAGGCCATCGTCTTCCAGAGCATCCACTAGAGGAAGAAAACATCGCTTGAAGGAAGCACCATCAGCGGAAGGAACGAGCTCACCAGCTTCCAGAAGAGTGATTAGTGTCCAACTCATGGCCTCTGACTCCAAAGAGGGACCCTTCCCTCTCGCCCTGGTCCGAAGAGCGCCGCCGTCGGCAGATAGAGAAGCTCTCTGATGACCCACAAGTATAGGGGATCGTAACAGTCTTCGAGGGTAGTAAAACCCAAATTTGTTGATTTGACACAAGGGGATCCAAAGAATACTTATAAGCCTTGACAATGGAGTTGTCAATTCAGCTGCACCTGGAAAAGCACTAGCAACAGGTAGATCTGAAAGAAGTGGTAATATGATGCGGCGCCAGAAAATAGTTGGTACTACTTTGATGGCGTGTTGACAGGGAAATGTGATGCGGCAGTAATATGAGAGCAATAGCAACACAACAGTAGCAGTAACGCAGAGGAGATGGCACTAGAAAATATCCCAGCGCGCAGTTGATTGAAAAGCAATGATGATGAAATAAAGGACCGGGGTTCCCGACGATTTACACTAGTGGTAACTCTCCAGATAACAAGTGTTGGGTGAAAAAATTAAAGCTGGGCAATTGACAGAATTGAATTTAGCATTAAGACAAAATATCCAGTCTATTAATATCGTAGGCATGTTTTCCATATATAGTCATACGTGCTCGCAATGAGAAACTTGCATAGCATCTTTTGTCCTACCAGCCCGTTTGCAGCGGGGCCTCAAGAGAAACTACTGGTAATTAAGGTACTCCTTTTTAATAGAGCACCGGAGCAAAGCATTAACACTTGGTGAAACCATGTGATCCTCATATCAAAGCCATCCACTCTGGTTATCCCAATTCGAGATCACTTTGGGGCCTCGGGTTCCGGACAAGACATGTGCATACAATTTGTAGATACAATCTAAGCAACAATTATAGAGCCTAGATCTAAGATCATGCCACTCGTGCACTAGTGACAAGCATTAAACATAATAATATTGCAGCAACAAATACTTCACGAACTTATAAGATATACTGAACATAATGATCAATCCATCGGATCCAACAAACACAACACCGATTACATCATATGGATCTCAATCATGTAAGGCAGCTTATGAGATCATTGTATTGGAGCACATGGGAGAGAGTACCATCTAGCTACAGCCAAGAACCCATAGTCCATGTGGGAACTACTCACAAACCATCATGGAGTCGAAGTGGAGGCGATGGAGTCGATGGCGATGGCTCCGGGGGCACTTCCCCTTCCCGGAAGGGTGCCGGAATAGAGATTTCTGTCCCCCGAAACTTGGTTTCGGCGATGATAGTGGCTACGGAACTTTTCGTGGAGGGAGGGTGATATGTTTTGGAGTTTTTAGGTCAGAGGGGTCTTACAGGCGAAGAGGTGACGCGAGAGGGTGCACGGGGCGCCCATACCACCCCAGACGCGGCCAGGCCTAGGCCCGCGCCTGGGCCTGGTATGGCTGCCCCGTGGCACATCTCCGTCTCCCTTCTCGCTCCCGAGTCTACTGGTATATTAGAATTTCTGTGATTTTTCCAGAATTTTCCGAGCACTTTCAATTTTGGACATTTTCTGCAATAAACAGACATAATAAACAGAAACTGGCACTGTGGCACTTATTAATTGGTTAGTCCAATAAATGTCATAAAATGATGCAAATTGCACATAAAACATAGAGGAATTGGTGTAAAACAAGCATGGAGCATCAAAAATTATAGATACGTTTGCAACGTATCAGCATCCCCAAGCGTAACTCCTGCTCGTCCTTGAGTAGGTAAGTGATAACAAACAAATAATTTTTAACGTGACATGCACCTTCAAAGTTCAAAGGATGACTAAATACAAATAATTTAAGAACAAGTAATAACACATTCATGATTCAATCAATAATAATTTTGGGACCATGCACATAAAACTAAGAATGACAACTATGCTCTCTTAATGGTGCATGAACTTAGAAGATGAAGATTCAATATAAAAGTAAAAGAAAAGCCCTTCGCAGAGGGAAGCAAAGATTACTCATGTGCTAGAGCTTTTTATTTTGAAAGCATGGAAACAATTGTGTCAACGGTAGTAATAATTCATATGGGTTATGTATAAAACTTCCTATAAGTTGCAAGCCTCATGCATCGAATACTAATAGTGCCCGCACCTTGTCCTAATTAGCTCGGATTTCCATGGATTATCATCGCATTACATATGTTTCAACCAAGTGTCACAAAGGGGTGCATCTATGCCACCTGTACAAAGGTCCAAGGAGATAAATCACATTTGATTTCTTGATTTTGATAGATCTCAACTTAAGGATATCCATACCGAGACAACATAGAAAACAAATAATGGACTACTCTTTTTAATGCTTTAAGCATTCAACAATAATAATATTCTCATAAGAGATTTTGAGGATTTGAGTGTCCAAGCTGAAACTTCCAGCACGGTACATGGCTTTGGTTGGCGGCCCAATGTTCTTCTCTAACAATATGCATAAACCATTTCAACTCATGGCAAATCTCCCTTACTTCAGACAAGACAAACATGCATAGCAACTCACATGATATTCAACAAAGGTGTGACAGGTTGATGGCGTCCCCAGAAAACATGGTTACCGCTCAACAAATAACTTATAAGAAATAAGATACAGAAGTGACATATTCCTTACCACAATAGTTTTTAGGCTACTTTTCAATGATCTATATATTGCAAAAACAAGGAATAAATTTTTGAAAGGTTTTAAAGGTAGTGATACGTCTCCAACGTATCGATAATTTCTTGTGTTCCATGCCACATTATTGATGTTATCTACATGTTATATGCACACTTTATGTCATATTCGTGCATTTTCTGGAACTAACCTATTAACAAGATGCCGAAGTGCCAGTCTGTTTTTGGTTTCAGAAATCCTAGTAACGAAATATTCTCGAAACGAAATCAGCGCCAAAGATCTTAGAATCCCTAAGCATCCAGAACACACCGAGAGGTCGGGGCCACAGGCCACCAAACCCTAGGCTGGCGCGGCTAGAGGGGGCCGCCCTATGGTGTGGCCCCCGTCAGCCCTCTGCGCCGCATCTCCGCTATAAAGCCCCGACCTAAAAACCCTGGGCGCTCGACTAAACCACAAACCTTCCAGAGCCGCCGCCATCGCGAAGCCAAGATGGGGGACAGAGTCTCTGTCTGCCCGCCGGAGCGGGGAAGTGCCCCTAAGGCTTCTCCATCGACACCGCTGCCATCTCCACCGCCATCTTCATCACCGCTGCTCCCATGAGGAGGAGTAGTTCTCCATCGAGGCTCGGGGCTGTACCGTAGCTATGTGGTTCATCTCTCCTATGTACTTCAATACAATAATCTCATGAGCTGCCTTACATGATTGAGATTCATATGATGATGCTTGTAATCTAGATGTCATTATGCTAGTCAAGTGAGTTTTACTTATGTGATCTCCGGACTCCTCGTCCCACGTGTGTAAAGGTGACAGTGTGTGCACCGTGTGGGTCTCTTAGGCCATATTTCACAGAATACTTATTCACTATTGAATGGCGTAGTGAGGTGCTTATTTATATCTCTTTATGATTGCAATGTGTTTGTATCACAATTTATCTATGTGCTACTCTAGTGATGTGTTATTAAAGTAGTTTTATTCCTCCTGCACGTGTGCAAAGGTGACAGTGTGTGCACCGTGTTAGTAATTGGTTTATGCTATGATCATGATCTCTTGTAGATTGCGAAGTTAACTATTGCTATGATAATATTGATGTGATCTATTCCTCCTACATATGCATGAAGGTGACAATGTGCATGCTATGCTAGTACTTGGTTTAGTCTCTTGATCTATCTTACACTAAAGGTTACTAAAACATGAGCATTATTGTGGAGCTTGTTAACTCCGGCATTGAGGGTTCGTGTAATCCTACGCAATGTGTTCATCATCCAACAAAAGTGTAGAGTATGCATTTATCTATTCTGTTATGTGATCAATGTTGAGAGTGTCCACTAGTGAAAGTGTAATCCCTAGGCCTTGTTCCTAAATATCGCTATCGCGCTTGTTTACCGTTTTACCGTGTTACTACTCACACATCGCTTGTTTATCGTTCTGGGCAAAGCACTTTTCGGTGTCGTTGTCGTTGCTCGCTTATTCATACCACCTGTATTTCACTATCTCTTCGAACTAGTACACCTATTAGGTGTGTTGGGGACACAAGAGACTTCTTGCTTTGTGGTTGGTGGTTGCATGAGAGGGATATCTTTGACCTCTTCCTCCCTAAGTTCGATAAACCTTGGGTATCCACTTAAGGGAAACTTGTGCTGTTCTACAAACCTCTGCTCTTGGAGGCCCAACACCGTCTACAAGAATAGAAGCCCGTAGACATCAAGCACTTTTCTGCGCCGTTGCCGGGAGGAAAGGTAAAAAGGCACTCATACTACGGTCCTGTAAAGTATTTTTCGGCGCCGTTGTGTGTGTGCTCAAAGCTATTTCCTTTAGATCCCGCAATTGCATCTTTTTGTTTCTTGTTTACACTAGTTTGGCATAATGTACAAGAGTGAGCTTCTTATTCTATTTCCTGATTTAAAACATGGATTGTTTGATGCGAAAATTAAAAAACCTATGAAATCTTATTTGCATGCTGGTAGTAATATTAGTATGAACGCTTTGAACACCATTGTTGATAATGATATAGAAAGTTCTAAGCTTGGGGAAGCTGGTTTTCATGATATTTTTAGTCCCCAAGCATTGAGGAGAAAATTTACTTTGCTGATACTTTGCCTCCTATTTATGATGATATTGGTCTTTTAGTGCTGCCTACTATGGAGGATAAGTTTAATTATGATTACAATATGCCTCCTATATTTGATGATGAGAATAATAATGATAGCTAATTTGTTGAATTTGCTCCCACTACAACTAATAAAATTGATTATGCTTATATGGAGAGTAATAATTTTATGCATGAGACTCATGATAAGAATGCTTTATGTGATAGTTATATTATTGAGTTTGCTCATGTTGTTACTGAAAGTTATTATGAGAGAGGAAAATATGGTTGTAGAAATTTTCATGTTACTAAAATGCCTCTCTATGTGCTGAAATTTTTGAAGCTACACTTGTTTTATCTTCCTATGCTTGTTACTTTGCTCTTCATGAACTTGTTTATTTACAAGATTCCTATGCATAGGAAACATGTTAGACTTAAATGTGTTTTGAATTTGCCTCTGATGCTCTCTTTTGCTTCAAATACTATTTCTTGCGAGTGCATCATTAAAACTGCCGAGCCCATCTTAATGGCTAAAAAGAAAGAACTTCTTGGGAGATAACCCATGTGTTATTTTGCTACAGTACTTTGTTTTATATTTGTGTCTTGGAAGTTGTTTACTACTGTAGCAACCTCTCCTTATCTTTGTTTTGTGTTTTGTTGTGCCAAGTAAAGTCTTTGATAGTAAAGTAAGTACTAGATTTGGATTACTGCAAAACAGATTTCTCTGTCACGAATCTGTCTAATTCTCTGTAGGTAACTCAGAAAATTATGCAAATTTACGTGAGTAATCCTCAGATATGTACGCAACTTTCATTCAATTTGAGCATTTTCGTTTGAGCAAGTCTGGTGGCCTAATAAAATCCATCTTTACGGACTGTTCTGTTTTGACAGATTCTGCCTTTATTTCGCATTGCCTCTTTTGCTATATTGGATGAATTTCTTTGATCCATTAATGTCCAGTAGCTTTATGCAATGTCCAGAAGTGTTAAGAATGATTGTGTCACCTCTGAACATGTTAATTTTTATTGTCCACTAACCCTCTAATGAGTTGTTTCGAGTTTGGTGTGGAGGAAGTTTTCAAGGGTCAAGAGAGAGGATGATATACTACGATCAAGAAGAGTGAAAAGTATAAGCTTGGGGATGCCCTGTGGTTCATCCCTGCATATATCAAGAAGACTCAAGCGTCTAAGCTTGGGGATGCCCAAGGCATCCCCTTCTTCATCGATAAATTATCAGGTTCCTTCTCTTGAAACTATATTTTTATTCGGTCACATCTTATGTGCTTTACTTGGAGCGTCTGTTTGTTTGCTTTTGTTTTTGTTTTTGTTTGAATAAATTGGATTACATCATGCTTGTGTGGGAGAGAGACACGCTCCGCTGGTTCATATGAACACATGTGTTCTTAGCTTATAATATTCATGGCGAAGTTTCCTCTTCGTTAAATTGTTATATGGTTGGAATTGGAAAATGATACATGTAGTAATTGCTATAAATGTTTTGGGTAATGTGATACTTGGCAATTGTTGTTCTCATGTTTAAGCTCTTGCATCATATGCTTTGCACCTATTAATGAAGAAATACATAGAGCTTGCTAAAATTTGGTTTGCATAATTGGTCTCTCTAAGGTCTAGATAATTTCTAGTATTGAGTTTTGAACAACAAGGAAGACGGTGTAGAGTCTTATAATGTTTACAATATGTCTTTTATGTGAGTTTTGCTGCACCGGTTCATCCTTGTGTTTGTTTCAAATAAGCCTTGCTAGCCTAAACCTTGTATCGAGAGGGAATACTTCTCATGCATCCAAAATACTTGAGCCAACCACTATGTCATTTGTGTCCACCATACCTACCTATACTACATGGTATTTTCCCGCCATTCCAAAGTAAATTGCTTGAGTGCTACCTTTAAAATTCCATCATTCACCTTTGCAATATATAGCTCATGGGACAAATAGCTTAAAAACTATTGTGGTATTGAATATGTACTTATGCACTTTATCTCTTATTAAGTTGCTTGTTGTGCGATAACCATGTTTCGGGGACGCCATCAACTACTCTTTGTTGAATTTCATGTGAGTTGCTATGCATGTCCGTCTTGTCTGAAGTAAGAGAGATCTACCACCTTATGGTTAAGCATGCATATTGTTAGAGAAGAACATTGGGCCGCTAACTAAAGCCATGATCCATGGTGGAAGTTTCAGTTTTGGACAAAATCCTCAATCTCATATGAGAAAATTATTAATTGTTGTTACATGCTTATGCATAAAAGAGGAGTCCATTATCTGTTGTCTATGTTGTCCCGGTATGGATGTCTAAGTTGAGAATAATCAATAGCGAGAAATCCAATGCGAGCTTTCTCCTTAGACCTTTGTACAGGCGGCATAGAGGTACCCCTTTGTGACATTTGGTTAAAACATGTGCATTGTGATGATCTGGTAGTCCAAGCTAATTAGGACAAGGTGCGGGCACTATTGGTACACTATGCATGAGGCTTGCAACTTATAAGATATAATTTACATGATGCATATGCTTTATTACTACCGTTGACAAAATTGTTTCATGTTTTCAAAATCAAAGCTCTAGCACAAATATAGCAATCGATGCTTTTCCTCTATGGAGGACCATTCTTTTACTTTCATTGTTGAGTCAGTTCACCTATTTCTCTCCATCTCAAGAAGCAAACACTTGTGTGAACTGTGCATTGATTCTTACATATTTGCATATTGCATTTGTTATATTGCTTTGCATTGACAATATCCATGAGATATACATGTTACAAGTTGAAAGCAACCGCTGAAACTTAATCTTCTTTTGTGTTGCTTCAATACCTTTACTTTGAATTATTACTTTATGAGTTAACTCTTATGCAAGACTTATTGATGCTTGTCTTGAAGTGCTATTCATGAAAAGTCTTTGCTTTATGATTCAGTTGTTTACTCATGTCGTACACATTGTTTTGATCGCTGCATTCACTACATATGCTTTACAAATAGTATGATCAAGTTTATGATGGCATGTCACTCTAGAAATTATCTTTGTTATCGTTTTACCGCTCGGACGAGCAGAACTAAGCTTGGGGATGCTGATACGTCTCAACGTATCGATAATTTCTGTGTTCCATGCCACATTATTGATGTTATCTACATGTTATATGCACACTTTATGTCATATTCGTGCATTTTCTGAACTAACCTATTAACAAGATGCCGAAGTGCCGCTCCTCTGTTTTGGTTTCAGAAATCCTAGTAACGAAATATTCTCGAAATCGGACGAAATCAGCGCCAAAGATCTTAGAATCCCAAGCATCCAAACACACCAGAGGTCGAGGGGGCCACAGGGCCACCAAACCCTAGGCTGGCGGCTAGAGGGGGGCGCCGCCTATGGTGTGGCCCCCTGTCACCTCCCGCGCCGCATCTCCGCCTATATAAAGCCCCTGACCTAAAAACCTCGGGCGTTCGACGAAACCAAACCTTCCGAGCCGCCGCCATCGCGAAGCCAAGATCTGGGGGACAGAGTCTCTGTTCCGGCACGCCGAGCGGGGAAGTGCCCCAAGGCTTCTCCATCGACACCGCTGCCATCTCCACCGCCATCTTCATCACCGCTGCTGCTCCCATGAGGAGGGAGTAGTTCTCCATCGAGGCTCGGGGCTGTACCGGTAGCTATGTGGTTCATCTCTCTCCTATGTACTTCAATACAATAATCTCATGAGCTGCCTTACATGATTGAGATTCATATGATGATGCTTGTAATCTAGATGTCATTATGCTAGTCAAGTGAGTTTTACTTATGTGATCTCCGGAGACTCCTCGTCCCACGTGTGTAAAGGTGACAGTGTGTGCACCGTGTGGGTCTCTTAGGCCATATTTCACAGAATACTTATTCACTATTGAATGGCGTAGTGAGGTGCTTATTTATATCTCTTTATGATTGCAATGTGTTTGTATCACAATTTATCTATGTGCTACTCTAGTGATGTGTTATTAAAGTAGTTTTATTCCTCCGGCACGTGTGCAAAGGTGACAGTGTGTGCACCGTGTTAGTAATTGGTTTATGCTATGATCATGATCTCTTGTAGATTGCGAAGTTAACTATTGCTATGATAATATTGATGTGATCTATTCCTCCTACATATGCATGAAGGTGACAGTGTGCATGCTATGCTAGTACTTGGTTTAGTCTGTTGATCTATCTTACACTAAAGGTTACTAAAACATGAGCATTATTGTGGAGCTTGTTAACTCCGGCATTGAGGGTTCGTGTAATCCTACGCAATGTGTTCATCATCCAACAAAAGTGTAGAGTATGCATTTATCTATTCTCGTATGTGATCAATGTTGAGAGTGTCCACTAGTGAAAGTGTAATCCCTAGGCCTTGTTCCTAAATATCGCTATCGCTGCTTGTTTACCGTTTTACCGTGTTACTACCGCCGCATTACACGCTTGTTTACGTTCTGGCAAAGCACTTTTCTCGGTGTCGTTGCCGTTGCTACGCTTATTCATACCACCCGTATTTCACTATCTCTTCACCGAACTAGTACACCTATTAGGTGTGTTGGGGACACAAGAGACTTCTTGCTTTGTGGTTGCGGTTGCATGAGAGGGATATCTTTGACCTCTTCCTCCCGAGTTCGATAAACCTTGGGTATCCACTTAAGGGAAACTTGCTGCTGTTCTACAAACCTCTGCTCTTGGAGGCCCAACACTGTCTACAAGAATAGAAGCTCCGTAGACATCAGGTAGCACACAAGAAATTTACTTTGGAGTGGCGATAAAATACCACATATAGGTAGATATGGTGGACACGATTGGCATTTTGGTTTTTGGGAATTGGATGCACAAGTAGAGCTCATACTCAGTACAAATGAAGGCTAGCAAAAGAAAGGGGGCGACCGACTAAGAGAGAAATAATGGCCATAATCATGCATACCGACAAAACTTATTAATCAAAGCATATGGTGATATTAAAAATCAAAAACTAAATGATCATCAAGTCAACTCAATTGAAACATCAAAGGAGATCTTTCATTTGCATCACTATTAATATGAGACTTCTTACTCGTATCCAACATCAATTAACTTATTTGAAACAACTCTTGTAGATAATATTCAGTAGATATCAACGAGATAAATTCACTTGCATATAGAAAACCAACAAGCTCTGAACATAATATGAATGAAAAACTAGAGCTTAAACGCAGTACTCGCAAAAATAGAACGTCCGTTGAACATATGAGTGAAAACTAGAGCGTTCATGCAATTAAAGCGGAGCGTGTCTCTCTCCAAAAAAATATGATGGGTCCAACTTTATTGAACATAAAACAAAACAAAACACACACAAAAAAAAGACGCTCCAAGAATAATACATAATGCATGAAGCAATAAAAATATAGCCCACTGAAAAATGACCTGGTGCTTTTTACTGATGAAGAGGGGGTGCCCCGGGCATCCCCAAGATTTGACGCTTGAACCTCTTGGATATTTCTTGGGGTGTCCAGGGGACATCCCCAATCTTTAGCTTTTGTCCATTCTTCATCCTATGATATCATTCGTCTCTCCCTACACTTGAAAACTTCCTTCACCCAAAACTCAACATAATTCATTAGCACTATTAGTGTAATCAAAATAAGCAATCCACTTGATTCTGGTATGACATATGTAAATCTTACATTAAAACATTAGCTACTGCATAAACTTCTTCGGAAAGCTCCTTCTTTCAAAAGAACTCAAAAAGAAAAAAGATTAAGAGGCAAATGCACTAATGGCAGAAATCTGTCAAAACAGAACAACAGTTAAAGATCGATTTTTTTGAGACTTCTCCTTCGCTCGGATCGAAAAATGTTGAACTAATTAAAGTTAGATAATAACCTAGGAATATGCTCGTAAATTTTCAGCTCATGGTGACGTTCTGGTGATTTATGCGAATTTTTCTCGCGACAGTCCAAAAACAGAAACAGAATTGTATATTCCCCAAATACTACTTTCTTACCATTAGAGGCTACTCTTGGCACAAAAACAAAAATAAAAAATGATAAGGAGAGGACATTACAGTGGCAATGACTTCCAAGACTCAACAAAACAGTAAAATAACAGAAATAAAAATATAATGGGTTGTCTCCCAAAAAGCTCTTTCTTTATAGCCATTAAGATAGGCTCAGTAATTTGAGAAGATGCTCACATATGTAATATGAATTGAAGCAAAAGAGAGCATCAAGAAGCAAATATGAAACACATTTAAATCTTACCCACTTCCTGTGCATGGGAATCTTGTACACAAATAAATTTAGAAAGAACAAAGTGACAAGCATGTGAAGGTAAAACAACAGTAACTTTAAAATTTTCAAAATGTAGAGAGGTGTTTTAGTACCATGTAAATTCCTACAACCATATTTTCCTCTCTCATAATAATTTTCAGTAGCATCATGAATAAAATCAACAATATAACTATCACATAAAGCATGCTTTTCATGATCTTCAAACACGTAATTTTTATCAAGCTCAAAAAATAATAGGATTAAAACAATCAAACCCACTTTTAGCAATTTTATAACAAGATTATTATCATTCTCAGGAGGTATGGGACTACTAGTAGCAATCCTATTTTCAGTAGCATTATAATTTATAGCATCAAGTAACATAGGACCATCATCTAGAGCTTTATCATAAACACTCTCCAAGCAAAATTCTTTAGTTCCATGCATTTCGAAATTAGGCCCAAATAAAGGATTATCATGAGATTTATCAAAATAGAATGGATTATTATAAATAACAGTAGCATAATTATTCTCACAAGTTTTACTCACGGGGAATATTTCAAGAGAATCCTCATGAACATAACATTCGTCCTCCTTTGGTGAGCATGGAGGGAAATCAAATAATGTAAGAGATAAAGAGTTGCTCTCATTAGAAGGTTGGCATGGGTAGCTAATCCATTCTTCCTCCTTTTGTTCATCACTCTCCTCCTCTTTTTCATCTAATGAGCTTTCAGGTTCAGCAACTTCTTCTTCCACGGGTTCCTGCAAATTGTGGATACATTCTTGTGCATAATTGAGTCTCTCTTTATAATCAATGATATAACAATTATTACTGAAATTTTCTGTGCAATAATCAAGGATAGAAGAGACATAATCTTTAAGATCATGACAAGCAACACAAGTTTCATAATTTTTAGACATGAAGGATTCTATTTCAGAGGCTCCCATAAATAAGACAAATTTTTCTACTTCTTCGAATCCAAGATGAATATAGTTATTCCAATGATAGTTCGAAATTAAAACTTCTTCACTAAAGCCACATTGGAATTTAAGATATTTAGTATCCTGTTTAGAGCAACAATTTATATCATGGCGTTTAAGAAAAATTTTAGCAATTGTATCCAACTTTTTTAACGTGCCCCCATGATTTTGCCCTTATATGATTCTCTATACTTCTTAAATAATTCTGCAAGTTCCATAGAGTATAAAGCAGGTCCTTCCATAACAACAGTTTTTAGTTTTTCGATTTTTCAAATTTTTATGGATTTTCAGATATATAGGAAAAATAAAACAAGACAAAAATAAACTAGACAAAACAAAATGAAATAAAAACAGCGAGAGAGGTGGAGTGTACTCCCCAGGTGAACTTATAAGTAGAGCTATGCTCACCGGCAATGGAGCTAGAAAATAATCTTGATGACCCACAAGTATAGGGGATCACAACAGTCTTCGAGGGAAGTAAAACCCAAATTTGTTGATTCGACACAAGGGGAGCCAAAGAATACTTATAAGCCTTGACAGTGGTGTTATCAATTCAGCTGCACTGAAAAGCACTAGTAACGGTGATGTGAAAGCAGTGGTAATATGATGCGGCGCCAGAAAATAGTTGGTACTACTTTGATGGCGTGTTGACAGGGAAATGTGATGCGGCAGTAATATGAGAGCAATAGTAACACAGCAAGTAACACGAGAGGAGATGGCACTGAAAAATATCCCAGCGCGCAGTTGATTGAAAAGCAATGATGATGAAATAATGGGGGTTCCCGACGATCTACACTAGTGGTAACTCTCCGTATAACAAGTGTTGGGTGAACAAATTACAGTGGGCAATTGACAGAATTGAATTTAGCATTAAAACAAAATATCCAGTCTATTAATATCGTAGGCATGTTTTCCATATATAGTCATACGTGCTCGCAATGAGAAACTTGCATAACATCTTTTGTCCTACCAGCCCGTTTGCAGCGGGGCCTCAAGAGAAACTACTGGTAATTAAGGTACTCCTTTTTAATAGAGCACCGGAGCAAAGCATTAACACTTGGTGAAAACATGTGATCCTCATATCAAAGCCATCCCCTCCGGTTATCCCAATTCGAGATCACTTTGGGGCCTCGGGTTCCGGACAAAAGACATGTGCATACAATTTGTACATACAATCTAAGCAACAATTATAGAGCCTAGATCTAAAATCATGCCACTCGTGCACTAGTGACAAGCATTAAACATAACAATATTGCAGCAACAAATACTTCACAAACTTATAAGATATACTGAACATAATGATCAATCCATCGGATCCCAACAAACACAACACCGATTACATCATATGGATCTCAATCATGTAAGGCAGCTCATGAGATCATTGTATTGAAGCACATGGGAGAGAGTACCATCTAGCTACAGCCAAGAACCCATAGTCCACGGGGAACTACTCACAAACCATCATGGAGTCGAAGGAGGCGGTGGAGTCGATAACGATGGCTCGGGGGCTTGGAGGTGCGGACGGTCCTCAATAGGATGACGGGCTAGGAACGGATCGTGGAGGTGATGACGGTTCTGGGTTCTTAGGGGAGGGCATAGTCGAGAGGTCTTAGAGGGTGCCCATACCACGCCATACCGGCCGTGCTGGCCGGGGGCCGCGCCATGGCTGCGTGTGCACTCCGTCACCCCTTCTGGCCCCGGAGTCTTCTGGTATATTAGAATTTCTGTGATTTTTCCAGAATTTTTCGAGCACTTTAAATTTTGGACATTTTCTGCAATAAACAGACATAATAAACAGAAACTGGCACTGTGACACTTGTTAATAGGTTAGTCCAATAAATGTCATAAAATAATGCAAAGTGCACATAAATATAGAGGAATTGGTGTAAAACAAGCATGAAGCATCAAAAATTATAGATACGTTTGCAACGTATCACTCTCCCAAGAGCAAACCAGAGTAAGAACACCCAAAGAACATGGAAGTGGGCAAGCCGGCTACCTCAATAGAGAGCTCCTGACGGGCGCGATCAGCCACCTCGGCACCACCATGAGGAGGATGCAAGCTGCTGGGCATCGGCGCAGCACGAAGACCGGCAAACATGAGCATCAACCCGGCCACAAGCACATGGTTGACAAGGAGCAGAACGCACTGCCAAGCACCACCACGACCAACCGAAACCTTCCAACCACCCCTACAAGCCCCAAACGAAGCCTCCAGGAAGGGAACGCCATCGCAATGCCGCCAACGCCCACGAGGGGGATTAGGGTTTTCACCCCGGGCAAGGGGGTGGGTGGGGAAGAAGTAGGGGATCTCAACGCTGCCTCCAAGGAGGGATCCGGCGCCAAGAGCGTCGTCAGCGTCGTGGCCACCGCCGGCCAAAGGTTTCCCCGGTCCCGAGCATCCCGCCACCATCCAACAAACCAGAACTAGCAGATCTGGCCATGGGATGCATGTTTCACCGGCCGGAGAAGGAGATCTCCCGTTAACAGACACAGAGAGCCGGCGGCAGCTCCCCAGGCCACGCCACACGCCCGCCACCCCTCCGCCGTCTGCACGGCCAGAGAGGTAGGCAAGCACTCACATCAACCGCTCGCCGCAGAGCCGGCGCCGTCCACCAGATCAGGGCCGCCGCCCTGAGGTCCTGAACCCCCCTCCCCCCCCCACCGACGACGCCACCGGCAGCACCCTCCCTTACCTTCAGCTAGGCTAGAGGCCAGCCATTGGCGATGGAAGAGCCACCGAGCAGCCCCACCGGCCGCGGCGAACCCAGCGCGAAAATCCTCCACCTATCTTCCGCGCGGGGGGCGAAGGCCCAGATCCCCGCTGCCCCCTTCACCGGCGTCGCGGGCTTAGCCCGGCGGCGCCTCTAGGGGTGACGAGGAGATAGATGACGGCTGGGGGAGGCGGCGGCGGCGCGACTAGGGTTTCGCCCCCCTGGTCGCCTGGAGGAGGCAACCCGAGAGGCGTAGCCGTTCAAACTGTCGCCTGCTCAGTTACGTGAAATTCTTCACTTCCATCGAAAACCGGACGACCAAGTAAGCCAAGTACTCTTTTCCTTCCACAAGATTTGTCTTAGATTTTGTAAAACAAGATGTAATAGATACACTGTTTAGTAAGTAGACATACGTACAAATTTAATCAAATAGCAGATAAATTTTGGACAGGGTGTTTCTGCACCCAGGTGCATATGCACCCTTTATTTAAAATGCATATTTAACATATTTTCAAATGTCAAAAAATATAAATAAAAATGTCTCTTGTATACTTTGACATGTTACATGTTCGTAAAGTTGTTTCAGAAAAAACCGATATGTTTTGTACCCTGTACTGAAAAGACAAAATTTTGGTGTTAAAATAGCCTATTTCTCGAGGTATTATTTTTCTTTTTTACACAGGGTACAAAAATAGTTGACTTTACGTGAAACTTTACGTCTACACATAGAACATGTCCCTCTACATACTAAATTTTTTTCCTAAATTTTTTTACTGTTTGAAATATGTCTTATACATATCAGGTGCATATGTACCCATGATCAGTTTTGGTTTTCCGAGATATTTTGTGAGACAGAGAGAGCGTTACTAGTGCTGGTCACCATCTAACCGTAGGTACCTACATATCGTCCACGACAAATCAGATGTCGCAAGACATAATAATAGATTAACCACATAACACCATTTATAAGCAATCATCGTTGCAACGGACGAGTGGTACTACTGTACTATGGCAGCGCAGTGATACTTAACATAACATTCATATAGGTGGGGGACCTCAATTTAGCTCACGATGCATATGCTCCTTCTATCAAAAAAATTACATTTTAAAATGTTAAAAAAATTGATAAAAAGTTCTTAATGTACATCTCCGTGCATTCATCAAGTTTCGCGAGGAACCAATATTTTTGTGTTATTGTAAAAAAGAGAAAAAATATCTTCTTGAAAGCCTTATTTATAGCATTGAATTTTATAGTTTTTACACACGCCATATGATAAGTTAATTTTGGTGAAACGACTTTGTGGACGTGCAAATTGTTTGTTTGGCATGTTTAGTAAGTTTGTTTGTTTAACCGGAATGGCCACCTACGTAACGTCCAACGGCAAGTAGGTATCGATCGATCGAGAAATGGAGTAGATTACCACAAAAGGACAAAGAGCAACAGAACGGGGGACTATAATGCTTGGTTCGACAGCATTACTGAGAGTTAAGGGTGTAAACGGATCTGATCGGCTCGCAATTTGCTCATACCATACCCTTTATCATATATTTTTCTCGAATTAGGATCGGAGCAAATATTGATCGGTTTCCGATTCGAGATATACCGGACTGCGGATTCGAATTAAAAATGGGGCGCACTCGGACGGGAAAGAAAAATAGTTGGATTTATGCTTTCATTGGTAGATAGTTAATAGTTCTTGCAAAATTTTGAGAGAGACTTAAACTTTCAGTCTTCTGTAGTTAACTAAGAAAAAAGAGGCACAATGCGCTAAAACTCTTAGATATAAATTTAGAGCTAAACATGCTCCCCAAATGAATTTGGTAACACAATAGCTACTACCTTGAAAGATTGGCCTTGCCTTTTAACTAAAAAATCAGATTATTCGGTTTAAAATCTTCGAATTATCCTAATTAAATTTTGAATAATCCATATCCGCATGCTATTTACTATACCGTATCCGGCGCACCACTTCGGAATCGGATATCCTCATCCATCGAATTTTTTGAAAACGGATATGAATACCTTAAAACAGATCCGGTTTCGATTTTTTAGACAAAAAGGAGCAAAGCTCCCTGGTTCCAATTTATTGCCACAAAGATCCACACGACAAACCGATCATATCCCAGAACTTGGGGAGTAGTCTAAAAACATAAAAGAAATACTCAGATAGCAACATTGAAAAAAGCTACCTAAGATGTATGAATGTAGACAAGCATTCTTCAGCAGCATCTCGCAGGCAGTTTCTTGATGCTATCGGAGGAGGAGGTTTGCTTCCGAGTCAACAGATTTTCCGACGGCGCCCAACAGCAGGCTGCTCATGTCTAGGCTATACGCAGCATTTCCCCTCGGTGATGATCCAAAAGCATCAGGTTGGAGTCTACAAGTCCGAATATTTGTCCAGACACAGTGGTCGCCAGCTTCTGATTGTGGAATATAGGCGCACTTTCCCACCTTTTTCCCTGAAAGCAAAGATTATTGCGTGTCGACCACAAGATCCACAACACCGCAGATGAGAAGATATTTAGAACCGAATTTTTATTCTGACTAAGCCACCATCTAACAACCGATTCAAAATAGGAGCCGACAGCCTTGTTAAAAATATCACATACATAACCCCATATCACTTTAGCAACAACACAATCCAAAAAGAGGTGATGGGTATTAAATGTAAATACATTGTCTAGTCTATTTTCATCAGTTTGGACTAGTGCAATAATCTTTCACTGTATCGGAGTCAAGAGGTTTTAAGTTCAAGATCCTGCTCACGCAATTTAAAAAAACAAAAGAAAAAATTATGTGGCCTGCAACGAACCCACGCTAAGAACTAAAATAGTTTAGATGTGAGGGAGAGTGTTAAATATAAGCACACTACCTAGTCTCTCTTCATCAGTTTGGACTTTTGATTTAATTGGCTAGTGCAGCAATCTATCAGTGGGAAATTTCAAGTTCGCTACAAAATAAACATGTTTTATCACTCACCTCCCTTTGTTTACTCAAATCATCTCTGGTGAGATGTTTGTTACTGGACAAAAGCCACAAGAAGACATGAATTTTTGGTGGGACATGAAGTTTCTAATGAGTTCGTTGCATGGAAAACAAAAAAATTCTACCGTGAACATGAACAAAAACCAAGATCCAATCTAGAAAGAAGCAAGATCTAATCTATGAAGATCGAAGCAACGAGATGTATGAGAGATTAACCCTCGAAGATCCAAAGCCTTACCCAAGATTAGATCTCGTTGCTGATGTAGTCGATCGTCCTGTGTTGCAATCCGGCAGCACTTCCGTACTCGGTCGTGCATACGGTGTCGATGAAGCCCGTCCTCTCCCCATTCCAGCGGGCAGCGGAGGTGTGGTAGATCCCCTCGGAATCCCAGCAGCACGACGGCGTGGTGGTGGTGGTGGAGGAGAAAAGATGCAGGGCTTCGCCAAGCCGGAGCAGACTAGCGGTGGAGGAGAGAGGGGGGTGGCCAGACTTTGGTGTGAAGGGGTGGCTGCGCCCCTGCGCCCTCCCCTCTTTATATAGGGGGGAGGTCGTTTGGGGTGGCCCCCCTGCGTCCCCATCCCATCTAGGGCATGCGGCCAAGGGGGGGAGGGGATTTCTAGCCCCCAAGTTGACCCCCCCTAGGGTTTGGGGAAACCCTAAGGGTGGCCGGCCAGGGCCTTGAGGGCTTGGTGCACCTGGCCCATTAGGGCAAGGCAGCACCCCCTCGGCCCATGTTGGCCCTCCTATGGTCGTGGGCCCCATGGTGGACTCCCGGAACCTTCTAGAACCTTCTCGGTCTTCCACCGAAAAAATCCCGAACTTTTCTGAAACCTAGAAATCAACTTCCCTTATATGAATCTTATTCTTCGGACCATTCCGGCCTCCTCGTGATGTCCTGATCCCATCCGAGACTCCGAACAAACTTCGGTCTCCATCTCATATTCCGAATCTACTCATGCGACATCGAACCTTAAGCGCGTCACCCTACGGTTCGTGAACTATGCAGACATGATCGGGATTCCTCTCCGACCAATAACCAATAGCGGGACCTGCAGATCCATAATGGCTCCCGCACATTCAGCGATAACTTAGTGACCGATTGAACCATTAACATACGATACTGATTCCCTTTGTCACGCGATACTTTACTTGTCCGAGGTTTGATCATCGGTATCTTCATACCTAGTTCAACCTCGTTACCGACAAGTACTATTTATTCGTACCGTGGTATGTCATCTCTTGTGACCGTGTAATTGTATAATTTACCTATATTGTATTTTGGGATTTTTTGGACAATATTTAAAGCTTATTTAAAATATCTTGGAAGGTATTTTTCGGAGAAGAAGAAAAAATTCCTGGTTAAACCATGCATGAACAGTCTTAAGTCGCCAGTTGGTTTTAGAGAGTAGGCAGATGTAGCACGTCCTGGTGTCAGGACAGCATTGCCGGCACACATTGAAACAGTCAGCCAAGATGCATGCAGGGCTACTGATCAGCTTCCCACTTCCGAATTCTGATCTGGACGAAAGTCTTCCCGCGAATGTGGAAATCGGCCGATTTGTACGACCATTTGAACATTTCCCCTTATCCGTACGTACATTGCTATATAGTACAATTTCATTATCAGTGTATTACAATCACCAGTAAAAAAACCCCATTTAGTATCGGTTCCAGAGGGCCTTTAGTACCGATTTTGGAACCGGTACTAAAAATTCAGTACTAAATCCTCCCCCTTTCGTATCGGTTCCTTACGAATCGGTACTAAAGGTGCCTCCACATGGGCACGGAGGGCCCGCGGGGCTGGAGACCTTTGGTACCGATTCGTAACACGAACCGGTACTAAAGGGTACCGGTGCTATTTTTTATATCAAATTTTTTTATCTATTTTTCGCTCCCTCTTTTTATCTATTTTTTCGAATTATTTTCCACTCCCTCTTTGTATCTATTTTTTTAGAATTTCTAATATTTTTGTTATTTGACAAGTTTAGTCTCTAACTACACTTATCTCTAGTCAAATTACTTACTCGTGGTCGAACTTTCCGCTCGGCCACCCATCCTCCCACAACTACAACACTAACACGCTTAACTTTCGAGTTCCTTCCCATCTCACTTCCAAGTGGTTCGCGCGCATGTTATTGATAGTAGTATCATATCAATCCTATTAACATGTTGGTCACGATATCACACTTCTTCATTGTTTGAATTCCACATGATTATTTAATAAACAAAAGTAAAGTTGTAAAAATAATATTGAATAAATAAATAAACAATATTTTCAATTATTTTTTACTTTTTAAATATATTTTAATTTTTTATTTTTTTGCAAAATGTAGAACCAAAAAAATTGTAAATCTAAAAATTTACTAACCTTTATGGTTAAGTAATACTAATCTTTATGCCGGAAAAAATTATTAATTTAAATTTTAAAATTAAAAAATATATAAAATCCTGAATTTGTGGCGAAAACTAAAATACTCCTACTTTCATATTTCCATTTGGAATTTTGAGAATCTAAAAATTTGCTAACCGCTTTCCACATGATTATTTTAATAAAAAAGTAAATATGTAAAAATAATATTGAATAAATAAATTAACAATAATTTTTTAATTATTTTTACTTTTTAAATATATTTTAAATTTTATTTTGTTTTTGCAAAATCTAAAACCTAAAAATTTGTAAATCTAAAAATTTACTAACCTTTATGGTTAAGTAATAGTAATCTTTATGCAGGAAAGAATTATTAATTTAAATTTTAAAAAATAAAAAATATATAAAATCCTGAATTTCTGTCGAAAACTAAAATACTCCTACTTTCATATTTTCATTTGGAATTTTGAGAATCTAAAAATTGGCTAACCGGGTAAACCC
This sequence comes from Lolium multiflorum, assembly GCA_030979885.1. Lineage (NCBI taxonomy): Eukaryota > Viridiplantae > Streptophyta > Magnoliopsida > Poales > Poaceae > Lolium > Lolium multiflorum. The sequence goes on from CM061753.1 coordinate 311,581,782, forward strand.
GGGAAGAATCGGATGTAACTTTTTCCCACGATCATTTTGATATATTATACACTTTTTCCGACGCCGTAGGCAAAAGTTAATGCCATTTTACCTTTTCTTAAACTTTTTATGCAAAAAAATTCGAAATTAATTTTTTTTAATTTTCCCTAATAGTAGGTTGCGTAACATACAGGAATATCAAAATATTTTATTTTTTGCATTTTATTTTCATTTTCTTTTGTATTTTACAGAGCAAAAAAGGCGATCCACAGGGGGAGAGGGGGTGGAGGTGCGTGGGGAGCAGGAAAACCTTTAGTACCGGTTCGTGACACGAACCGGTACTAAAGGTCTACCCCACATTTAGGCAGATGAAACAAACAGAGCGACCGATGCTCTGTCCCAAAGAGATAGGTGAGACTTTGCTTGCCAGCTGAAACTCGGATCCTAGTCTTCGATCAGCTATCGGCTAATGGCATTTTAGAAAGCATCTCTTCCCTTGCTGGCTTGGGTTCCTACCGTTTACTAATAATAAGAGGAGTGGTTCCTTTAGATTGATTTTCTTGCCTTTATGCATCTCTCTTATCAAGTTATTTCTAACATCACCCTGCTCGCGAACATAGATCCAGCCCTTCCTATTGAGAACTCCACCTTGTATCCCAGCTCATTGTGAATAAGCAGGTGATACATATGAGTGAAGAAAGAAATTTTCCATGCCGCTTGCCGTATCAGGTTCAAGGAATGGGGAAGTGTACCCTTTAGTACCGGTTCGTGTCACGAACCGGTACTAAAGGTTTTCCGGCTGACGCCAACCCTTTAGCACCGGTTCGTGACATGAACCGGTACTAAAGGTCCCGCACAAACCGGTATTAAAGGTTGCCGGCGACCTGGGCAGTGCAACCGGTACTAATGCACCCTTTAGTACCGGTTCGTAAAGAAACTGGTACTAATGCACCCTTTAGTACCGGTTCGTAAAGAAACCCGTACTAAAGGCCTGGACGGAAGCCCCTTTTTCTTCTAATGAATATCCATCTTTAGTTCACTTACGTATGTGTTCTATATCTCGTGATGTAACTCATAGCTAGTTGATGACTTCGTTAATTTAAATCCAGACTCATTTTGAGCCTTCCGTCTAAACACCGATAGACCTATATCGTGATTTATGTATTCTACTACCGGAAATACCTGCTAGTACAGCCAGCTTTTCTGTCTATCTTCGACCACACATGGCACACCCATCTCTGCAGAGTGTCGGCACTCGGCACATAATTAAAACATTGCAGAAACTATAAAAAAGTACTCGGCATAGAAAAACACACGACGAAGGGGCGCTTTGCTGAGTACCTAAGAATGGCACTTGGCAAAGAACGCTGCGACGTGTCATCTGCTCACTAACGCTTGACTAACATACATTTTTTAGTTATATATCGTGTTGCAACCACGGTTTTTCAGTTACAAAACAAGTTGCAACCTAGAACTTTTTTAGTTGCAAGTCAGGTTGAAGATGAAAATTTAAAATCAGAAGTGACTTAGAATTTGCCCCATCCTAAGAAGATCTAACATGCACAGACACGGGCATTAGGACCTGACCTAACACATCACCGCGAGGCTCCCCTCCCTCACTTTCCCTTCTCGTGCCCCCTCTTCCTCAAGCCTATCCCGGCCGAGTGCCCCCGACCCCGTGTCATATGCATGGTGAAAATACTAGGTATGACCATTCGTGATTGTACCTAGCATCGTAGGTAGTCACTTTCTTGTTGAAAGCATTGTTAGGGGTTTGCACCTTCTCCAAGGTGAAAATCTAGGATTTGACCATGTTGGTTAGACCGGATGTTGATGGTGTTTGTGCAATGTTACCTTCGTGGAGTCTGCGTGTCTACGCTAGTGGTATCGCTGTTCTGATTCTCCGATTGCTTCGACGGATATATATTCTCTTTTCTTCGTATTATTTTGTTTTCTGGCTGTGTGCCTCCTTAATGTCTATACTTGCTTCAATCATCATGTTGTTGCAGAGACTTCATGTAATTAAATTCATTTACCTACCTATTGATATATATTCCATTTATAAAAAATATAACGTACAAACATGTGCTACTAACACATAAGCTAGACTCTGCCTTTTTGTCACTTAATTGGGGTTAGTCCTCTCCCTAGCTGGTCATGCATGAACGTGGCACGCCGATTCTTTAGCCCAACATGCCACGCATTGCGCAGTCGCGTGCATTAACCGACAACGGCCACTGCATCACAGTACTGCTGCGTAAATCGGACTTCAATTTGTCCTCAATCGATCAACGTGCTCCACCGCTCCACGTAGTACTTGATTTCATTTGAGGCACGCCATGTGCGCCTGCATGGAAAATCAGCCTCGGTGCGCGTGGCATGCCAAGCTATGGCTCTGCCACTCCTGGTAATGGTCCGGTGTAGGAATGGGCCGAACCTAACGTGCAGGGTCGAACCTAGCGCGGGAAGGAGAAACGTGCCAATGAAACTGGGCCGTCCGTACCAGCCGTACCATGTGCCAAATTAGTGTCACCTCGTTCCATTTTCCATATGTCCGATCGATGCTGACTAACTCGACCATGAATCGTTTGGCACACTACAGTCAGCACTCAGCACATGCATGACCATATTCGTTAACCATCATAGTTGACCTAACGTGAAAGCAAGGGATCCGACAGAGTCGGTTCACTCCGTCTTAAACAGAGAATTTATAAGGCGCTTTTGAAAAGTCGGGGATCACCGCAAGTCCTAAACGTCCACGGGTAACTGGATCTGGAGGCATTTTTCGTAGTTTCAACCACACAACTACGTTGCAACTCAGTGCATGAATTATGAGGTAAATTCGACGTTGGAGAAGTCTATTGAGTATTAGCTTAGTTCTCGGTAACAATTTGCATAATTTATAGAAACTCCATGAACAATCAAATTACGGAGGAAAACAAAACGGTAGATGGAAAAAACAGAAGCATAAATTGTTGGAAATAAGTACGGACTGAATACGGTGCGGGGACGGAGCAATACAGATGTTCAACAAAAACAGATCGTTGGACTGAGCCATGCACATCAAGCCTAAAACGAAAATTCCATATTAGGTGGAAACGGAAGTTTCGTCGCCAGAAAACCACACAATGCTCTTTCTTTTTATTCCGTGTCCGCCCCGCCAAAAGCTTATCTATTTTCGTTTTGCAAAATTTTGTTTCTGCTTCCATGTTTCGATTCTATTTTCCTTTTTCCTGCTGACAAGTCATTTGCTAAATCTAATCCTAACGCGCGCGGCGACACGTATGGATGTATCATATATATGCTACCAGAAATGTTCACAGCAGCAGCGCTGCTCGCCACCGATCACATGATCGATTAACCTTCTCATGAAGCCGTGACACGTGCCGTTAAAAACCGGCACGATCGCACGAGTCGACGACGCGGGGAGAAGATAGGTCGAATCTCGCGAGGCCCCTAACGCCATGCCTCGCCGCTTCCGGGAAAAGAACACACTCCAACACTGTCGACGCGCCCGTGATCGGTCACGTATGCGGTTTGCAAGCATGCGTACTGATGCTGTAGTATGGCTGTCGAGACGCGTGCTTGGGCACTCGCGCGCCGGCCGGCCGCCACTACGCGCACAGTGTTCTGCGGATTTGCGGATCGGTTGAGCATGGCATGCATGGATAATCCGGCACCACGCGTGCTTGTCGATCTCTCCATGTCAAAATGTTTCCAGCGTCCGGTACCGGTACAAGTAATGCTAGTGCGCGCCTGCATGTGATGTCTAGCTACAACCTAGTAGCCTACAGTAGTGACGTACTATACACCAATGTACTATACCTAACATGCTAGGATTACAACTCTTTTTTTTTTTACAAATGAGATATGGTCTTAAAATTAGACTTTGTGCCATCTTTCGTCTTATATTGGGAACCAATCAAGAGTAATATAGTACTAGTTACAACAAGTCAAGTGTCCTAGTTGAGTTTCAAAACAAAACAAAAAAGTCAAGTGTCCTAGTTTGGTAACAAAGTTTTCCTAAAACAGAAATATACCGATACCATACTATTTTGTGGCTGGGGAGAAACAATACTTCAGCTTTTCTCCTTTTCTCAGTTTTAGAACAAATAGGAGCCAAACCTCTTTACTCAATACTTCAAGAAAACCCACAACTTTAGGGAAGCAAATTTGGTGCACATGAGCACCAGTGCTCTCAGTTTTTAAAATATTTAAAAACTGTATTTCTGCGTTCCAAAAAAAATATCACATTTATTCCATAAATACATATACATGTTCTGAATATTCATGCAAAGTTTCGGTAGAAATTACATTGTATTTTGAGCTACAGGAAAAAGACAAATTTGTGGCTACGTATAGAGGTATATATTTGTCAGAAATTTGTCTATTTTGTATAGCTTAAACTATAACATATTTTTCTCCGAAATTTTTACCGTACCTTCAGAATGTTTATATGTATGTGGGTATTTAATTTCATATTTTTTGAAATCCAAAAAATATGATTTTTAGAAATCAGGAGCACTGGTGCTCATGTGCCAAATACACTTTTCGCAACTTTAGAGAATACTTCAGTTTTAATATTTATGTGAGCCAAACATGTTAAAGTAGTTAATACACACTTTAGATTTTTGGAAACCGAGTATTCCCTAAACACTTGAATAATTAGTTTGATGCCAAGCGGGGCCCTACTCTTTGTTTCAACTGATGGGGTTTTTATGTATTTGATCAACCTTTACATAGTTTGATTATTTTAAAAATATATGCTTTATTTACTGGAACAGACTTAGTACTATGCGTCTCGGTAGCATAACTCCCTCTGTCTCGACTTATTAGGCCTTCACATATTTTAAGAAAAAAACACTAATTATGTTGACAAAGTACAGTATGAGATGTATGTCCACGTAAGTTATAAAGTTGGATTAGTTTTCAACGGAATACCGTTTATGGCATACATGTCATTTCTTAAAATATGACGAGGCCTAATAAAACGATATGGAGAGAGTAATAAACATGGTACTCCCTCTAGCCCATTATAATTGACGCCGTGACTACAAAAAAAAAACCTACAGACTAAAAGGAATATTCACGACAAATAAAATGGGCCAAACGCAATATTAGACTTATATTAAATGTATGTCTGGAGTTTTTTTTCCTCCAATGATAGCATGTTCTTTAAATTTTAGAATATGTGTCATATTTAGGGCGTGTTCTGCAACAGCCCAGCTTCCAGCTTCTAGAAAATCCGGGGCAGAGCAGCACCGAATAAGCAAACTCCGCGGAGCTAGATCCGCGAAGCTGAGTCGTTTTTGTGTACAAACCGCGGAGCACCTCATTTCCAAATCCGCGGAGCGACATATCCCGGAGCAGTTGGAAATTACGGCCGATTGCCACCGCCAAGTCGAAAATGCCCGGTTCGATCAGACTGTCTCGCCCGACCCCGCACTCGTTCGCATCGCACGCTCCTCACCAGAGACCGGCGCCCAACCTAACCCTAGCCGCCAGTCACCTCGCTCACACCTCCGGCGACCGCGCGGCGGCGTGGCCCGCTCCCAACTCCTCCGGCTACCTCCGCCTGACCGCCGACGTGCTCTGCATCCTGCCGAGTGACCAACAGCAGGAGAGGGATCTCCCCTACCCCGACCTCCTCCGCACTGGGCTCCCACGTCCCGGCCTCCCACCGCCGGGAGCTCCCCCATCCTGACCTCCGGCCACTGCGAGCTCCCCCATCCTGACCTCGGCCGCAAGGTCCTGCTGCCCCGACCTCAGTCGTCGATTTTGAGAAGAAGCAGGATTGTGGATTTGGGGAAGATGCTCCTGACGGGTGGGGCCCATCCGCCAGCGGCTCAGGTAGGAGACAGGAGCCAGCCGAACATTTTTCGTGCCGTTCCAGAAGCTGGAAACGGGCGTGCGGAGCAGAAGCGGGGGATTTCAGGAAGCTGGGGAAGAACCGAACACGCCCTTAAGCATGGAGTACGTTGAGAAACCAAGCAAAGGGCAATTTCGACCAAGAGAGAATACTTACAATAGTTGAGTGCTCCAGTGCACTCCCATTCAATCACTTCTTGATCTTCTCTCTCTCCTGCATGTGCCAGATCAGTAGGTGGGCTCCATGGTGACAGCACTATCCCGCTTTCCGCCTCAGACTCCACGAGCGTCCGTACCGTACGAGCAGGACTACGGAAGAGGTCGGGCCGAGCGAGAGCGGTCCCGAATCCCGAATCCCATCGGTCGGAGCTAAACCGGTTGCTAATTAAGACCAGGCCGGGCCCGCTCCACCGGCTTCTTGCCCCTTCTACCTTCCGGGTACTCCAACCGTACCCGCACTTGTACCTCACCACTCTATTCAATTCTCTCCGCTGGCAATGGCATCAAACGAAAATTTCTTCTTCACGTGTCTCTTCCTTGCTCGGATCCTTCGCATGTTCTGTTAGTTAGTACAAAATATTATGTGGTGGCTCGAATTCGACTCAAAGTAAATACACATTGTCGTTTGGTTGCATGAGGTGCATAGCTCATTTTTGTTCTTTCTGAACTATAAATTTAATTGCAGGGGACACAACAGAGTGCCAAATGGCGTTTTCCCTCTTGGTGCATATGCTCGGTTTGTTGGAAATGCATTTAAAAATGTTAAAATTTTCCAAAAATAATACCACGTGTATATCTTCGTTTTCATGTGCTCGCAAAGTTCTTTCAATAAATAATGTTTTTTCTGTGATCCGTGTAAATAGGCAAAATCTGTTGCAAAACTAAGGACTTTAACGGAAAAATTGCACATCCCACATAAATATCATTTTATCGCTAAATATTATGCAGTCTTGAGTACTTTTCATCCTAGACTAGCTACATCCACATACACCGAGATAGAGGTAGTATTCAAGACTCTTCCAATTTCGTTACTAGGCTTGCTCTAGTAAAAACCCCTCCCTTAAACTCAACCAAACCCAACTCGTATTGTCCAGGCTCATCTCTAAACCCTAAATTCAAAACCTTGTATGCACACGTATAGGCATACCACCGCCGCAAGACAGTCTGGCGCGAACACCGAAAGATATTCTGGCGCGGGCACCACAATATAGTCCGGCTAGTCTCATTACTAACACGACGGGCAATTAAACCAAATTTCCCCGTATTGTCTAGGGTGGAATGTCCAGCAGTTCATCGCGCCAGCGCGCCGCCTTCTAGCCTGCACGCAGCCCAACCCTACCGGCACGTACCTACGAGGCTCGTGTCGCAGTGCCTCCTAGGCAGCAACACCGCCTTGTCATCCTTCCCTCCCGGCCGCCACTACCACCACTCCACAGAAGAGCCACCACCAATGTACGTACATAATGATATACATATGTATATATGCAAAATATTCATATAATTTAGTTCGGTCATACGGGTTTTGTATAGAGCCACATATATCCGTTTAGTATTAGTAACGAACGGTATCAATCAAAGTTGTTCTTGTGTTTAAGTTTGCTGAGTTTGGGGGAATGGATTGTGCTGGAGCAAACGTCTTCTCCCAACCCCCGACACAGAAACGTCTTCTCCCAATATGACAGAGAATTCCCAATATGACCGAGCGGTTGGCTGGATGAACTGTGTTCGCCTTCTCCCAACCCCCGACACGATAAGCTCTGCCAAGATAAGAGAAATCTCATTAACATCGAATCAAAATGCAAAGCACCGTCAAGTACAGCTAAACTGCTAGCTAGCAGTGGGATATACTGACCCTATCCTGATTCACCGTATCCATCCAGGCCAATGCCTTCCGGCCTCAGGATTCAGGTCGGATCGCCTGGGAGCCGGGCCATGTGCAGTGCAGCGCAGCCACGCCCCAACTGTACCGTACCGTACCGGCTACGGGCGGGTTGTTGCCGTGTTGTGCAGGTTTTTTTTTTTTTTGAGAGGGTTGTGCAGGTTTTAGGTTAGTTTGGATCACTAGTTGAGTAGTTGATATTCAGGAGAAACTTAGCCAGCTATTCCCGCGTCTGCGCAAGCAGCAAACGACTTGCTGCATGATTATTGGGGTTAACGAACCAATGATTGTTGGATCCGTACTGGTAGTTGCAGTACCTGTGAGTGACTCGGTCGTGCTGGTAAGCTAGCTGCGTGGATCCAGCAGATCCCATGCTAGAAATGTCGGGCGGTTCCCATGAATGGAGCTGGGAGCTGGAAGAAGAAAAAGACAATGCTAATATGACGAGGTCGATGGTCAGATGGGTAACTCAGCATAAAAACCAGTGTACTTGTAGAACCTAGCGGTGAGTGGTGACCAAGTTCAGTTAATTAAACATTCGGACTCTAAGGCTAACTTCTAATTAGCTAACTGAATTTCCGTGTGTGCATGCTGTAAAGATTTGCAGTGACACACATTCAGCCATGTCAATGCACGTCATTCTCCAACAGGGATATGCATGTCCATGGGCGGGCCTATGTGTATTCATGGGTATGCAGGTGAATACCCAAATTTTGTGTCAAATTTTTGAATTCATATGGTACAGCTATCGATTGTTGTTTACATTGTATAAAACCCGCTCTAGATATTGACAAACATAACCCTCTGGCTAGAGGAAGTTGGCTTGTGTAACCACGTCCTAGGTTCAAACCCTGGATTGTGCACTATATTTATTTTTATTTTATATATATTTTTAATTTTGAATACCCATTCACAAAGTTCTGGGCCCGCCCATGTGCATGTCAGTGTGCCAGAGAGGAAACGATCCACGGGCGATGCATACGGACGGATCGACGTGCGTGCGTACGTAAGTACCTTATATATGAATGCGTTGGTATATACGGAGTATGGTTGATCGATGGAACTTTTGCCTCTCTCGGCGCCGGCGATGGGGGATGAGGTCTACCCGATGCGATCGAGTAATAAGCCAACACTCCAAGGCTGGTTAGAGCAAGAAACTGAAAGCGTATCTAAACTAGTATACTACAATCGTGGCAATGGCATGTCGGCACGAACAAGACAAAACGTATCCATCGATGAAGAAGCGGAGGAAAACAGAATGTTGTGCCGTGCGTGGGTATTTGTATCCCACCTGCTAATACGCCACCAGCTGGCACTACGAAGCTACTATCTTATATTTTTTTGAAAGTCAAACCAGATAAAGTTGACCTGTTTGAAAAATCTATCAATAAATATGATATTTTGTAGATACCATATAAAAATATATTCCTTATCTATCGAGTAATATTGATTTTGTATTTTATACGTTAATGATTTTTGGTAAAAACTTAGTCAAACTCGATATAGTTTGATTTACAAAAAATAATATAAACCTTACGCTTGAGGATGGAGGTAGTGCTATATATAGTTTTGTCTTCCATAAGTTACTCATCAAAGTCCAAGAGTCAACCCCCTTAATTGGCTAGCGCTTGACTTCGAAGCTACTACTAACTTCCCATTTGTATGCGAACGGTGCAACGGTCCAAATTTCTATAGGATTTGTCATGCTCAGTCAAGTGGTACACCATTTGATTTGCATCGTAATTCGTCATAGTCATAAGTTGCAACGTGACTTGCAAATAAGCAGCCCCGTCTCCAGGAAATGGGGGCCCGGGTGCGACTTAGAAAATGGGGCCAAAATTTTCTTTGTTCAAACTCAATAACTAGTCAAATAAAATTATAAGTTCACTTAAGTACATAAGTTCAATATGCACTATTCCGTAGAATGCTCAAACATATATCAAGTTTTCATTGTAACAGAGAACTATAGCACTAAATCAGTAAACGAACCTCATGTTCTACCAAAAAGCATCATCCGTCTGGTATTTCTTGAAATAAAATCTTCGATCATCTTTTCATAATTGATATTCTCCAAGATATCACTCTCGAGTGCTATTGTCGCCAATGAACTGAGTCTTTCTTGTGTCATAGTAGAACGCATGTAGGATTTCAGCAACTTGAGTTTAGAAAAGCTCCTTTCCGCAGATGCAACAGTAACAGGAACAGTTAACAGAATCCTGTATGCGATATTAGCAAAAGGATAAAACGGACGCTTCTCCAAAAATATCAGAATATCAAGAGGACCCATAGATTTCTCAAGTAACTCCCGGATCAGAATTAACTCCCTCCACAATTCTTCTCCATCAATATCCATAAGTGTTTCGTTTTCCTTTTCATGTTTAAGTGCAGCCTCAAGTTTCAGACAAGAATCCTTCAAACTCTCATCATCCAGGGATCGCAGTCTATCAGAAGTAAACAAGAAACCAAAAGTTTTTTCATACTCTTGGTATTGTTCAAATCTGGTTTTAAGTGAAGCAATAGCTTGATCAACAATACACAAAAAATAATTGATCCTAAATGACTCCTCTGCAGAATGCGATTCAGTAGATGCATCAGCCGGTCCCTCATCAAACTGTCTTTTTCTTGTAATTTTACGCTTGGTGCGAAAGCCCGGATTAATATCCAACTCCATTGCAATTCCTTTTGCAGCTTCCAATGCCTTTGAAAAGCCAATATCTCTATACTTAGTGAAAAAGGAAATCAATCCCTGTACAGACTCAATGGCAATATCAATAATCATATCTTTTGATTGTAGTTGCTTGCTTACCCCATTAATATAATATAATATCTCATACCATATGACTATAGAAACGATAAACTCAAAGTCACCAAGCTCATGTTCTGCCAATGATTTAGCTACACTACTTGTAAGTGGATCCTTATCGCTTTCAGCCACTTGCAGCAAAGCCTCCCGTATATCTGACATTTGGAACCTGATAGCCTTAACACTCTCAACACGACTTTCCCAACGAGTAGCTGACAATGACTTGAGAGTCAATCCTGTTATATTATCTTTAAGAATTTTCCACCTCTTTGTAGAATTAGCAAATGTTGTATAGATGCGCTGGATAATTCCAGAAAATTCGGTTGCATTACGACAGGAATTTGCCATATCACATAGTGTCAAATTCAGGCTATGACAACCACAAGCTGAATAAAAAGCCCTTGGGTTTACATTCAAAAGTTTCCTTTGTACCCCTTGATGTTTACCTTTCATATTTGATCCATTATCATATCCTTGTCCTCTCACATTGTTTATATCAAGTTCAAGACTCTTCAGTTCATCTTGTAAAACATCAAACAGTCCTTGGCCAGAGGTATCATTCACACTCAAAAAACCTAAGAAAGATTCCTCGATGCAAACGGAACCAGAAGATGCATCAACATACCTTATTATCAAAGACATCTGTTCTTGGTGGCCTACATCAGGAGTACAGTCAAGAATAACTGAGAAGTACTTTGCCTTTTTTACCTTTTCAATTATTTCAGACCTGATTGCAGTAGCTAGCAAAGTTATCAACTCATTCTGGATGGAAGGACCAAGATAGTGATCACGAGTTTGGTCATTGGTAATTCGATCAACATGCTCTTTCATAACCGGGTCAAATTTAGCCAACATTTGAACTAGTCCCAATAAATTGCCATTGCTGTCTTGGTACAACTTACAATTAGTGCCACGAAATGCTATGTTATGTTCTCCAAGAAATTGTACAATCAAGAGAATCCTGTACAAAACTTTTCTCCAATGATCCCTTTCCTTTTCAAGTCACGCTGAGCAACTTTATCAATTGTTTGATTGTTCTTCAACCTCGTACGCAAGTCATACCATGTGCTCATATTTGTGACATGTTCTCTACTAGTTTCATGTTGTTGAAGTCTACTGCTAAGATGTATCCAGTCACTGAAACCTTCATTTGCCAATGATCCTCTCACAAGCCCCTTTCTCAATAACTTGCAACAAAAGCAAAATATCTTGTTAAGATCTTTACTGTATACAAGCCATTCTCTATCACATGTTTCTCCGTTTGGAAGAACTCGGCTATATGCCGTTGCAGAAAACCTTCTAGATATTTTGTCTCTAGGACCATGCTTAATTGACTTGTCTCTTTTAGGACCCTTTTGCAGCAAAATGTCAACCATTTTAGGATCAAGACCCTCCCAATATCTTGGATCAAATATATCAGGATGAAAAGAGCTATTGGTATCATCGTGAACAGTAGCATCATTATCTTCCACACCAATATTAGCATCATTACCTTCATCATCAGTATTAACATCATCACCTTCGTCATCAGTATAAGCATCAGTGCGTTCGTCGCCACTATCACCTTCATCAAATTCTGCAGTATGAGCCTCAACTTCAGAACTTACTTCAGACGTTTTCACAATAAATTTGTCTAGAGCACCCTTTTGCAACTGAGTTAGTGCATCTAATCTCTTTCGCTTCTTTTTCTTTTCAGCACCGGATAGACATTTTATTCTTCTCATGATTTGTCCTATTTAGCAAATCAACAAAAAAATATAATAAGGGATCATGAGTTCATGACTGGTTGTAGACTACTTTACTTGACAAGGTAGTTCGAGTTACAGCGCGGCGAATCAACAATCTTACCTTGATGCTTCAGCCCGTCAGCCGTCAATAAGTTCTTCAGATTCTCAAGTGATATGTGTATGTCTTCAGACTACTGTACGTGTATATCTGTAACTCTGGCTGTGGAAGCTCTAAACTGAAACAACAACAAGTGAAATTCAGGCAAGGTACTACCGTACTGGCAATTGAATCTGATCGTGGCCAAGTGAAATTCAGGCAAGGTACGTACTGTCGTACTGGCAGGCAAACGAACCTGATTCAGCGGCTGACCTGATTGAGTGATCCTTGATCGCCGCACGCCGATTCGAGGAAAAAGACCGGAGGAGGAACGGGATCAGTAGGGGGCGGGCCTCCTGGAACAGCACTGCAGCGGCAGCGGCGAGGCGATCCGCGATCGGCGATCGCCCAGGCCGATGAAAGGCGGAACAACAGCGAGGGGTGAGACGAAACGTCGCGTCTCGCGTGGTGGACTGATGGTTTCGATGTGAACTGATCGTGCCTTGCTGGGCTTAGAGTAGAGACGTAGAGTATTGGGCTTTACAAAATCGGGGGCCTCTGAAATTTGGGGCCCTGATCGATCGATCGTTTCGATCGTGGGCATCGTCGGGGCTGCAAATAAGATTTGCTGATATTATCTGGCCGAGAAAGATGTTAATTCTCAATCGATTGAGAAATAGTAACACCATGTAGGGCTCCTTTGATTTAAAGGATAGGAAAAACATAGTAATAGGAAAGGTATAGGATTGGAATGACATGTCTACTTGAAACCTATAGGAAGATGAAGTTTGTTTGATTGTTGCAAAGAAATTTTTCCATGAGGTATGAGCTAATGTTTTTTTTTCTATAGGAATTACACTACAAGATTCCTATAGGAATTTTTCCTATAGCATATGTTCCTATGAATCAAACAACATGTATAGGAATTTTTTCTATAGAAACCAAATCCTACACAATTCCTATGCAAATTATTTGAATCAAAGGAGCCCGTAATAGTTACCAACTAGCTGAGAATAAGCTTCATGCTCAATCAATTCATACAACATTTGATTTGTATCTTACTGAGATTTGATGACATCATATAATTGAGAACGAAGTTAGTTCTGAGAAATAGTAACGCGCTCACCTATTTGCGCGTCATTGGAGCAGATGCGATCGTCCATGATTTGACCAGATAAAGAATTAACAGCGGTCGCTCTCATCCGATCAATCGACCGAGCGGCGCTCATCTTCTTCTCTGCAGTCGTACGTTGCGTCACTTGCGTGGGAACGCAGGGAAACGCTTGGACTATGAGAGAAAGCGATCGCAAAACCGTTCATTAGTGCTGGTGGGCGTGGCTAATTGGGACGCAAATATCTGGGTACTATCATGTACGGAGTACTATCTCGTGTGTCCATCCAATAATTTCCAGCCCAGCCCGTGAAGGTCCTCTTGTCCTCATTGCAGCGTGTCCATCCAATTACGTCGTTAATCGACCACACATCACACTGATTATGCTACTCTCTCTAGTCACGGCCAATTCTTGCATTCTGGTTGCATGGGAGGACAGTTGTTTGAATTCCGGTCAAGGTTCCCAGCCGGAATCGGAGAATCTGATAAGATCAAATCTAGCAGACACCCCATCTAGAAACCTAAATCCGCGTGGATGGGATTAACTGCATTGGGTCTTTTTGGAGAGCAAAATAGAATTGGCAGAACAAATCCTGTATCCTTAATCCTAAACGCTATTTCAGATTTTTGGCACAAGATGTTTAAACTAGGAATGCAGGTCTTCCGTTATCATCCGACATAATATACAAATTTGGGAAAAATAGGAACTTAAAGTTCCTACAAAATACACTAAAGCTAGCCCGGAATTCATCTACGTCATTAGGACTTGGAGTCTTCTTCAGCATCAGAGCGGCTGAGCTTCACACATCCATGGCATCAGACTGTAGTTGACGATAACGTAGCCTTCGCACCCCATCTCCGATGGATGGACGCGATTTTAGCACGGCGGATGTCACTCACCTCCAACTGTCTGACAGTCTAGGGATGGTTTTTGTTTAAAGGTAGCTACCCGAACCTGCCGCTCGGTAACAGTCCAGGGATGGTTAGAGCCAAGAAACTTAATGCGTAGCTAAACTTGTATACTCCTACTACAACCCTGGCAATGTCGGCACAAACAAGACAAAACTTATCCATCGATGAAGAAGAAGCAGAAAAAATAGAATGTTGTGCCGTGCGTGGGCATTTGTATCGCACCTACTAATATGCCACCTATTGACGCTACACGACAGGTCCACGCTAAGCATCGAAGCTAACTGTTTTTTCTTCCATGAGTTACTCAAAGGCAAAGTAACAACCCCCATAATAAATTATTATTTGACTCCAAAGCTAGTACTGCCAATGTTCATAAAAAGATGACGTGCGTTTAGATGTCCTTCAATATACAGATACATCTTTTTATAAATGGAGGGAGTATTGCGTTCGCTTTTAACGCGAGCGAGTGCAACGCTCCAAATTTACACCATGCATGATTGGAGGCAGATATGCTCATCATCCTACATTTGACCAGACGAATATTTAACATCGGTCTCTCTTATTCCACCAATCGATCGAGTGGAGCTCATCTTCCTCAATCCTCCGTGATCATACTACTCCATCCCTTCTTAACTTTGTCTAGATTCAAATTTATATAGACGTATCTTAGTTATGTACATCCGTAAGAAGTTCTTTTTTAAACCATGGAGGGAGTACTAAGTTGCGTCCCTTGCGGAGAATTGCTTCCACTACGAGCTTGCCCGGTGCACGTGCAATACCATGACAAAAACCACGACAGTCAAACAAAGCAACAGCAAAACCTCCAATTAGGACGAAAATATCTAGGTATTTTCTCCCGTGCCCATCCAATCATCCAGCCCGTGAAGGTTTCTTGGCTCGACTGCAGGGTGATATGCTTAATTAGGTCGTTAATCGAGAACACATCACACTAGGCCGTACACTTCCGGTAGTCACGGCCAATACTTGCATAAAACCACACGGCCAACTACTAGTGCTGATTTCCATCTTACTGTACATGCATCGTCTACGACAAATCGCATGTGCCAAGAAATAGGTTAACCAACCGTAGTCCATCTGTCAAATTCTTTGGAAAGTAGCACCATTTGTTAAGCAATCGTCGTTGTACGGAACAGTGGAGCTAATGTACGATGATAGCGCAGCCATACTTAACATTATATATGCTGAGTTTGGCAGGTTCAGTTTGTTTCTTTAACTGGCATAATCACGTGTAATCATATTTACAATGGCGGCACGACAACAGGTCAGTTGCCATTTTAGCTAACACTATTCAGTTGTACTTTTACATATAAATTTTACCATCATCTCTAAAACAAAATGTGAGTAATAAATAAAATAAATTAAAATAAGTGGAGTTCATAATATAAATATTTCATAACCAAATAGTTTTCCAAACTGACTAGTTAGATTGGTTTTCCACATGAACCCAAATATGTAATCAAATGAGCTTGAATGTGGTCATGAATGATACATGCAAGGACTATTCCAAAACCTAGCCCGAACTGTTGCTCAACCTACTCAACCCCAATTCCCAATCTTGGTCATAGTTGTTAATATCATCTAGATCTTCATGAATGATTATGTTGTGCACAGTGGTAATAGCTCACTGTGATTGAAGCACACCAAATACTCACTCTACATCCTTTTCAAGAAGCTTCTTGATCTTTCGCAAGTCTCTTGCATCTCTCATCTTCAGAAACCGTGTCCTACTTTCTAACGAAAAAACTGAATGTTTTTACGTCTTAACTGAAGGAACGAATGTTCAATGGGTTTGATGCTAAAAAAGCTACATGTCATGCACGGATAGATTTCAGCATTCTCTACGTCTACATACTTTTGTCGATATTTTCTGAAGCTTTAAAAATCAAAAGTTATAAAGTTTAAAAGAAGGAAAATAAAATCAGGCTACATTTGAGGTTTTCCATGTCAATGTTAGGGCATCTTCAACGGGACGACGCAAACGGACAAAATACGCGCTCTAGCGGCTAGACGCAAAACGTCCGCAGCGTCCGTCCTGACACAAAAATGGACAAAATATGCGTCAGGAATGCGTCTGTGCGTCTGTATGCGTCCGTTTGGTCTCCATGCAGCCCTCTCTCTCGTCCTTTAATCATGCATGCGTTTATTTTTAGTCACACAAATAGAATATCTCCTTCTCTCTTCTCTCTAATCATCATGCGGTCAAATAAATGCGTCCCTACCGCTCGAGAAGGAGCAGACGCATGCGAATATACAGATGTTTTTTTATTTCCGTACCCGACGCAAAAAAACATAAATATACGTTAGATGGCCTTAGGGTGTGTTCGGTTTGGGGATGGGGTGGAACGGAATGGAACCGTTCCGCACCCAGAGCCCGTTCCTGCGTTCGGTTGCAAACTGGAATGGAATGAATTGGTTTCTCCAAATGGAATATTCCCTCTAGATCCGGAATGAAGTGGTTCCTCCGATTCGGCCGTACGAGGTGGAACGGGTGACTATCACACGCTGATTAATTAAGTTTAGCAATAATTAATCAAGTTTAGCAATAATTAATCAAGTTTAGCACTACTTAATCAAGTTTAGCAAATAATTAATCGAGTTTAGAATAATTAATCGGATGATTATCTCACCCATTCCATTTCATTCTCATCCCATTCCAAAACCGAACACAAGGATGGAACCGTTCCGTGATAATTTTTTTATCCAAACCGAACACAGGGATGGAACGGTTCCGTGCCACTAAAATGGAATGGTTCCATTCCATTTCACCCTATCCCCAAACCGAACACACCCTTAGTCTTTCCATAGCTGGGAGATTGTGCATTGCATGGCAAACGAGCACACCACGTGGACGCATGATGGACACCTGCTTTTCCATTCCGATCTTGTGCGCCCGTGACTGGCGTCCAGGCAGGCTACTACGAGTAGCATGGCAGTGGCCTATACCTCGTAGGTTGGCCTAGACCGGTAACTGTGTCGCTACCCCAACCGCGTTTACTTTGTCTTCATTTCACTGTCACACGGGTCCACGTGTGGGCCCCGCAGAGTGGAGGAGGGGCCACTCTGTCCGGAGCAGCTGAAGCCTGTGGGCGGTGTGTACGCTACCGACGGCCGAGAGAGGCGTCCAGGCCCACCTGCCACAGGCTGCGGGTACCAAAGTAGCCAAAGAGTGGATCCGGGATCCCTCCGTGACCTGACCTCTGGCCTGTGTGACAAAAGATGCGGGTGAGAGCCTCTAGTCGTCGTGCCGCTTCAGTACGGTCAAGCGTACGGTACTACGGTGTATAGTATGGTGGAGTATGTTGAAGCCGCAGGGATACTTCATCTACCAGTAGCTACTCTGCCAACCGTCATTTACTAAGTGGATGCATGAACTGTCCTTACGTCGACAGTTCGCTAGAAGAGTTGGTAGATGTAGAATGTTTAGGAAGGCAGGCTCATGCGGTCGGCTTGAAACAATCAGCCAAAATGCTTGCGGGGGCAACTGATCAGTGAGCTTCCTACTTATGATCTGGACGTACATGCAAGTCTTCTCCTGAGTGTTGAAACCGGCCGATTTGTATGACCATTTGGGCCTCTCCTCTTAGAGCATCTCCAGCGGCGTGACGTAAACGAACGCTGAGCGATCGTTTGTGTCCGCCAGGCAAAAAAATGTGTCTGGTATCACCTTCAGCAGGGCGACGGAAAGTGACCGGGCCGCCCGCGGCGATGTAAACCTGGCCCAAATATGCGTCAGGTTTTCGTCTCCGCGGACGCTGCGCGGTCGTGGAAAGTGTCCGCGTTCGGTGCATCCGGACCCAGTCGGCAGTGGCTACGTAAACAAAATATTGTTTCATTACTATTGATTGCCAAAAGGACCATCTTTACAGAGATGGTTAGTCGAGTTCAGGGGCGGAGCTACGTTGGGGCCATCCCGGGCCATGGCCCGCACAACATTTGGTCCATCCTTCGTTATTATTGTTGCGCCGGCCCAAAAATACCAATGTTTATGGGAAAAATAAGCACTATCCTGCAGCTTGGCCCGCCCAGAAATTGTGTTACAGCTCCGCCACTGGTCGAGTTAACCTAAAACTACAACGGCTGTACCTACTCGCCGTAGCGCGACCTGCCACGGTCGGAGCACATGTACCCCCGAGCCATGGAGACCGCATAGCTTTGGGCTTCCTCCTCCGCCAACCAAGCCTGACGATGCAGGGCGTCCCCAGCCAGGGTCTTGAAGGAGGCGGCCAGAACGAACTGGTCGCCGGCGCACTCGAAGCGGCCGGGTACGGCGGCGTTGTCGTCGGCGATGTCGGGGATGACGGCGTCCGCTGGTGGGGCCGCCCTCGCCGCCCGCGCCTCCGCGAGTGCCGCCCTGGCGTCGGCGAGCTCGGCCCTGGCGTCAGCGATTTCCGCCATGGTCACAGCGAGCCGCCCTTTCACGCGCTCTGCCGCCTCCGCCTCCGCCGCCGCCTCCTCCAGGTCCAGCTGCTCGGCCTGAACGCCGGCAGCGACTAGCTCCTCGTCCTCCTCCGGGTGGACGGCACATCTGAACTACTTGTTCCCAACTAAGGTTGTGTTCGGCCATGGATGGATGCTACGGTTTAGATTGAGGTGTGCCCGTCACCTCCACCGGTGTCCAGCATATATAGCCACAGTGGTGCGGGAAACGACGTTGCCGCGCAGGCTGTTTCCCGCACGCGCGAAACGCCGGCGAAACTTTCCAATGTATTGGGCACGCGCGGAAACGACTTTCGTTGCGCGGGAACAGTTAATCGCCGGCGACAGTCCTCGATGGGACGTAAAACGCCATTAACGATCTTGACGTTGTCTTCGCTAAAAAATACGTCCGCACCGCTGGAGGTACCCCGACGCAAACGTCCGCTCTGGGCCGCATGGCGTCCGCGGGCCGACGCAAACGGACACAATCGGACATTTCGGACGTCCGAAATGCGTCGGCCCATTGGAGATGCCCTTATCACTGGCTATGGGTTCTTTTTGTCCGCCGGTATGTCTGAAACAGAATGAATTACAGGTACTTATAAATTTTCATCAAATTTAGAGATTTGTGATAAAAGAGTTAAATGAATTTATAAATCCGTTTGAAAAATCTCCGGCGGTATTTCGACTGGTAATTTCAAAACCAAAAACTAGAAGTACGGTTGCCCATCGTGTAACAGTGCAGTATCTAGGAGTAATACTCCCTCCATCGTAAAAAATAACATCGCGGATTTGTCTAAATTTTGATATATCTAGACGTCATTTCGAATTTCAAACAAATCTTCAACATCTTTTTTGTGACTGAGGGAATAATATAGAATCAAAGTCATGATCTAGTTAGGTAGGCATAATCTTGGTACGTACTAACCCTTAAGACTGGAATTTTGTCACTGGAGTGACGTTAGTATTAGTGCTCTCCCTAGCTAGCAAGTCATGCATGCACGTGGCACGTCGATTTCTATGTACATCATGCTGCCTGCCCATTCCAAACTCGCATGAACCATCGACAAGGAGCACTGCACTGAACTGTTGTGTAAATCGGACGTGCAATTTGTCCTCGCTCAATCAACGTCCTCCAGTCCTCCACGCACTTGAGTTCATTTTACTTTCTTTGAACGGGACCTGATTTCATTTGAGGCACGCCATGTGCTCCTGCGTGGAAAATAGGACTCGGTGTGCGTGGCATGTACACCCAAGTACCGAACCTAACGTGCATGGTCGAACTAGCCATAGCCCAGCAGCTAGCACGTGAAGGAGAAACGTGCCAATGAAACTGAACCGTACGTACCAGTCGTACCTTCTGCCAAATGTGTGTCTCCCCGTTCAATTTTTCCAATCGAATTGGATCGACGCTGACTAACTATACCATGGGTCAATTGGCACGCGTACAGTCAGCACATGCATGGCCATCTACGTTAAGCCGCATATTAGTTGACCTCTTGACCTAATGTGAAAGCAAAGGATCCACAATGTGGGTCCATTCTTTTAAGAGCATCTCCACTGTTCGGATCGTTGAGGTCGAGGATCCTTCGCCGCTCGGCCGCCATGCGAAAGCGACCAGCCTCCTCCGTCGGTGCCCGCTCGCGGAAGATTGTGGCATTTACAACGACGCTATCTGAGGCGTCTCCGCTCGGGGAACCGATGCTTTCGTTAAGCACAGCGACTAATCTCGCCATTTTCATTAAAGAGGTTGAACGTCGTTTGTACCGTTGCCAAGTCGTTCATCCCACCGACAACATCTGATGTGGCAAGAGGCACCGGCGTGCCCGTCCAACACCCTGTGCGTAGGGACAAAACATTATTGCCGACGGTTTTATTTGAATTATTATGTGCGCCGTTGTGAGCTCAAAATGTGACCGAAGCACCAATAATCATAGTGGGTCCACCGATGGAGATGTTGTAAACGTTGTACGGTAACTTTTCATTGCATGTTAATTTAGTGCATGACCTAACACCTCTCTCCAAAGTGATAATGCATGCATAAATACATATGGGTGGTTTAGCTGAATTGCTAGTACACTTATGCGACGCCAGATTCTGCCCGTGATTCACGTAGTTGTCAGTTGGATTGCAATTAAAAAAAGTTCCCGTTGCAAGTGAGGTTGCAACCTTTTCAACATTCTCTTTGTTTTTAGTAGATTGAACCCCTAGAGACAGAGAGTGGCGATACGTAGGCCGAGCTATACATAGGCTGTTTCTTAAATCTATGAAAATTTTACTTTAGATATTTTTTAAAAAAAATAAAAAAATAATGATATAGACAAAATTAAAAATCTACACATTTGTAATCTACAAATTATAGCAAGAGACATTTGGACTACATGCAGAGAGGTTTTCCCCTAAAGACACCCATAATTTATATTATAGCTACCTCTACGACAAATGAAAATCTCCACGCGGCGACACGTACGTATCGATCCTACGCTGCCAAAAATGCTTAGACAGGAGAGCCGGTCGACATTGATCACATGATCGGTAGCCTTCTCCAGCCGATCAGTTCGTCCACCAAGCCGTGACACGTACCGTCAAAAAACCAGACGAGACGACGACATGGGAGGCGATAGGTCGAATCTCGCAACGGCCCAAACGCCATGCCTCACCGCTTCCGGAAAAAACACACACTCCACAACAGTGTCGATGCATGCGTATTGCTGCTGTAGTATCGCTGTCGAGACGCGTGCGTATCGGCGTGCTCCGCCACTCACTCGCTCGCCGGCGGCCGGCCAGTGTCGTTTGGATACGCCGGATCGGCAGCGTGCGTGCTGCTCGATCTCTCCACGTGAAAATGTTTCCAATGGCTGGGGTAACGAGCGTGTCCGGGGCCGGTACAAGTAGTGCTAGTGCGCGCCTGCATGTGCTGCCTAGCTACAACCTAGCAGCCTAGCAGCCTAGTGACGTCACATGCATCTACGTACTATACCTAACATGCTAGCAGTATTTACTACATAGTCTAATTACATCTTCAGCCAAGTGACCCAAAGGGACATCAAAGAGTGTTCGGTTTTGGGAGGCGAATCAGTAGGGCACGGCAAAAAAAAAGTGAAGGCGTATCGCATCGGCGATGAAGGTGGCAGAGTCGAGGTGCGCGTCAGAGAGGTAGGAGAGGACGAGGAATTGGTCGGCGTAGGAGTGCGTGCGGCTACGGGCAGAGCATATAAAACGCAGATGGTTGCAACAGGGATAGAAACTGCAAGGCGTTGCACGACAAACTGGCGAGGAACTTAAGCGGGGAGCGAGCTATATCAACGCGTTTCTCTACGCGCCCTTGATGCCGGTCATCTCTGAGGACCACAGTGGCGGAGGGTGGTGACGGCCACAAGCACGCGGGCCAACGGGGCGACGGCAGAAGGCGACGGAGGTGGAGAGGAGAGGCATCGTGTGAGGCCGGCGGCCGTGTCAAGGAAAGAGAGATAGAGAGAAAAGTGAGCTAGGTGGGATCATGGGAGGAGAGGGCCAGAGGGGTTGCCATATGGGCCAGGCTCTAGACACATACATTCATTTTCGCTTAATGCAAACTGGATCGATCTGTAAATAGGTTGAGGCCCGGACAATTTATATGTCTAGATCGTCCTGTTTGGCTAAGTATTTTGCGTCCACGTGTCCGTCTGAACATAAACGAAAACAAAAGGTAAAATAGGCACTATACCTCTCCCTGTGCCTAAAACATAGACAAGTTTTAGACTATATTTTGCATGAATCTAAGATTAACGTTTAGGGCCGAGAACACTGGAATTATGCCCGGTGTTTTTCTCCAACGATAACATGGTGCTTAACTTTGGAGTACAATGAGAACCAAGCAAGGGTAATTCCGACCAAGGCTACGGATCGACAACAGTTCTATGCTCCAGTATCAGTAGTTCAATACACATCCCGTTATTCTCTCTCTCTACAAAAAGTTAATCGCTTGCTCTTCTCTCTCCTGCATGTGCCAGGTCAGTAGGTAGGCTCCACGATGACAGCAAAACCTCGCTTTCCGCCTCAGACTCCACGAGCGCACCGTACGAGCGGGACTACGGAAGAGGCCCGGTCCAGCCAAGCAGGAGCGGTCCCGGCGCGACCGCGCGCGAATCCCATCGGTCGGAGCTAAACCGTGTGCTGGTTAAGGCCATGCCGGGCCCGCCCCACCGGCTTCTTGCCGCTTGTACCTTCCGGGTACTCCAACTGTACCCGCGCTTGTACCTCCCCGGCCTATTCAATTCCCTCTGCTGGCATTAAACGAAAAAAAATTTATCTGCTGGGCTATGCGCACCCTTCCTTCTCCCAAAACGTAATATTGTGGCTCCAATTCTACTAAAGGAAGGCTCATTTTATTGTTTATAAATTATAAACTTAGTTTTTCGGCCATATTTCACAGATATAAGGAAACATTCGACAATTGTGACGTGGAGATATTTGGCTCCCTGGCATCAGTGATGTTGGAGTTTTAAAATTGTCGAAAATTACACTTTTGAGTTTCAAAAAAGATCTATTCCTAGCTACACAAAAATAAAAGATGTATAGATCCGAGACTGTATATTTCCAAATCTCTATTTTTATGAGATTCTATTATTTTTGTGTAGTCCATAATACAAAAATATTGCATCGTGGTTTTCCATGCTTGATTAGACCACTGACTATGTCTAGATTTTTTAAACCATATAATTATGGTTTTTGAATTTGTATTAAAATGAAGAAATCACTAGAGCTCGTGAACCAGATTCACGTTTTGACAAACTGTGTATACCTACATGATGTAGGAGACACATGTCCTCTACAATTGGTGAGAACACATCCATTCTTTTTAAATTTTTGCAAGGAGCCACAAACTAATAAGAAGCCACAATCCAAATATCATAGAACAACAATTACCTAGTCTATTGGAGAGGTAATCAAGTTTGGCTTCCCCTAGACAAAAGATTGGACGGCAACTTAAATCAGCATGCGTGGCATTATTTTGTAGGGAAAAGCAGTCGAAGAAACCTTCGCAGTCAGCACAAAATCATGGGAAACGGAGGTGCCTCGTCAAGATGTTAATTAAGGCGGAACATCACTCTCTAGAAGAAAAAATGTAGTAAACTACTCGTAGAAGAGAAAAAGGAAAACGAACACAAATGGGAACACGAGGATCAGGAAAGGGTGCCACATGCATGATGCATGTTGAGTTGCACAATATTTGTTGCACCTGCTCGGTTCAAACCACTGCAATAAGTAGTTGCCCTTGCCCAGCTATGCTAGCTCATTGTATGCCAATTTTGAACAAAACGCGGCCAAATCACTGCATCCCATTCCGAGTATGGTAGTGTCGTGTACCCCAAGCAGCCGCGAAATAAATATTGCATTCCATTCGGAGTAAAGAATTAGCGAATGCCAACGATGAAAAATAATGGCGTAAAGACCTCTGCATTCCGCAATGCATAACTCCCACCACCTCTTCCGTTATATAAGGAGCCACCATGGCCACCCCGGTACAAACGCCTTCTGTCCTCTCAAGCGTTCCTCCTCGCCTAGCTTCAACCAAGAACAAGAACCGGCCACCGCCACCTCGCCACCTCCATTTCCAAGTAGGGCCGCCGGCGTCAACCGAAGCACAGCGGAACCATGAAGCGCCTGCTCAGACGGCTCTCCCGCGTGGCCGCGGCCGACGCCTGCGCCGCCACCGGCGCGTACCAGCCGCTCCGCTCCGACACGGCCGCAGCGAAGGGCTCCTCCGCCGCAGCTTCCTCACCGTCCTCGTCCTCCTTCTTCGGCGCGCGGCGGCTCGGCAGCAGCGCGCGCGTGCCGGAGGGGCACGTGCCGGTGTGCGTCGGCGAGGAGGGCGGGCCCGTGGAGCGCTTCGCCGTGCGTGCCGAGCTGCTGGGCCGGCCTCCGTTCGCGGCCCTGCTCCGGCGCGCCGCGCAGGAGTACGGGTACGGCCACCCGGGCGCGCTCCGCATCCCCTGCGCCGTCGCCGACTTCCGCCGCCTCCTCCTCGGCCTCTCCGACGCCGACGACGACGCGCCGTTCTACCACTAGCCTACCACCCTTCTTCCCCTGAAAGCAAATCGGTGATGAACCAGCGAAGCAGAGCCAAGTGCCAGCTGCTGCACTTTTACCGACCTGCCCCTGCGTGGGATGCTGTACATAGGGAGGGCTTGCAGGGTCGGTTGAGGGTAGGACGGGGATTTCGCCAGCTCAGCAATTTTAGCACCTGCTGTCTTGTGGGGATTAGCGGTGGTATTATGTTTTCTTTCTTCTTTTCAGTGCTCATCTAGCTCTAGCTCTAGATCTAGCTCTGGTAGTTCAGTAGTTTGCAATGGAGCATCTTCCTTCTTTTGCTAGGGATTTTTTAGGTCTTGGCAGCAATCATGTAAGCCATATGGTTAACCTCATGTTTCTGAAATGGATGAGTGTTGTACTGCAAATGGAATCTGTTAGTTCCAAGATCTGGGGATGCAATGCAGTGCTCTTTTATCCTGTTTTGTTCTCTGTATATGTTTGCTGCGTCGTTAGCTCTGTCATGGTTTTACTGTTTGTGTACTGGGGCTACCCAGCCATGGCCCCGTGGCTTCTGAATTGCTAACAGAAAAAATCTGGGTTCTTTGGTACCTATAATGATAAACGTTAGTGCCAGTCGACTCAACTTCTTGTTTTTTTTGTTGAATTTTTCACGTCCTTCCGAGTTTCCTCAGGGAAAATATCACATGATCTCAAACATACCATGATACTATGATACCACCTCTCTAAACTCAAACTTACAAACTCTGAAGAATTTTGAAAAAATTAATGAGTGTTCAAAAGATGTGTATAAAAACAACTAGAATTTTCATAACCATATCTGAAGCTCACAAAGAGAAACAAAATAGTGTTAAAAAGACGAAAGCACAAATGACACTATTCTTATACCGATTTGTCATTTTTCTTTTTCTTTTTGTGAGCTTAGAATTTGGTTCTTCAGACATTGTAAACACACATCTTGTGAATAGTCACAATTTTTTTCATTGAAAAAAAACTTATAAATTTATATTTTTACAAGTGTTATCAATAGTATGGTTGGGATCATGTGATACTCTTTGGTTTCCTTGCAGCACAATGGTAGACATTGGCACAAATAAGACTATGAAATTCGAAAACCACTTTTAGCTGCTGACTTCTGGAGAATTTATTTTAAAACCGAAAATCTTATTTTTAGGTCTAAACAATTCCGGAAAAAATAATACAAGCACATATACATGTCTCAATAAATCTATTTTTATATGTGATCTGCAGAAAACAAAATTTTGGAAGAAAAAATAAGTTCTTTTCCTTTTCAAAGCCCCAATTTTCTGATTTTTTGTGTAGCCTACTACTATCTAGCAAAACTCTGCAGATATGTAAATAACAAGTGTATATCCATGTTTTTTATGTAATTTCTAAAAGCTTCCAAATTGGGCGATATTTTCAATTAAACGAAAAGGTTTGGTACTTTCTCATGGCCAAGTTAATTGACGCAGCTCCGAGAGAGTATTAAACTCGTGCAGAATCAGAAAACAATCTTTCAGACCATGAGCACACAATACTTGCCAATTCTCCATGTTTGTTAGCTGGTACGTCGATTTAAGATTATTTTCAGAAGGTGACGTCTTGGATAAATCAGGAATGCAAGACCGGAATATGGCAATTCTTCTTCAGAATTGACTCCTGCAACCAGTATTGCCACCCAAAAAGAATTTTGTGGAGCACACACCCATGTGCAGCAATCTTGGACAGTAGGGATGACAAGTGCGGCTACTGTGGCTGACGATGCTTTGCGTGGGTGGAAAGATTTAGCACACCATCGTACCGTACCACCGCTTTACTTGCGCGTAGAAGCAACTAATTCAGGCAATTATCATATATTCTCGGCCGAATCATTGCGTCAGGACTCAGGAGCCACCGTTAACTGCAAATGACCAAAACATAAGCCACCGTACTACATCAGTACAGGTTACAGGTACTAGGTTGCATTATTAGCATGTGCCTGCATGCCTATCTTTTCTGCATTTTTTTTTGTGAAAGAGGAGGCCAAAGATTGGCCTCCATTTTTTCTGCACATTTGGGAATTTCCTGGTTTGAACAGATGTGAAACCAAGACACCGAGACATAGAGATTTATTTTCGATACATGGTATATTCAACTTGCTGTGTTTATAATGTCTGCATGACGGTGTATGTATACATATATGTGTACTTGTATATATATATGGCACATGCCGTGTCAAGACGACCACAGCTCATATCTCGCATTTCCTATTCCTGGCAGTCAACCAGTACCAAAGACCCTGCAAAGACTTAGAGCATGTTTAGTAGATACCCCAACTGGATGTACCGCATAACGCGGAAGAGATATGATGCATCTACAATTTTCGTCATGAAAAATGAGTCGCCAGAACAGATCCCCTATAGCCTTAGTGTACAAAAAACATATCCTTAAAAAAGTGCTCCTGCCTTTTTTCTCTCCTAATCTTCTTCTCCATGAACCCACGCGAGTACGCGACCGTCGCTAGAACAGGCCGCCCGCCGCTCCCTCGTCGCCTGCTCGTCGCCCCTCGCTGACCGGTCGCCGCCAAAGGCCCAGCCGCCCGCTCCTTGCGCAGGCGGCCGCGCTGTGGCGCCCGCCCCTCGCCTAGGCCACCCATTGGCCGCCCGCCCGCGTTCCAGGTCGACCGGCGGCAGTGCATCCATTGATTTTCGCAATAGCTCCAAATACGCCCGAATTTAATGAGTTGATCATATGCTGCTTACTATGGGTGTGTGTCCATCACATCGTTCACCTAATGATATGATCTTGTTATTAATAACATTCAATGTTCATGATCATGAAACTATGATCATCTATTAATCAACAAGCTAGTTTAACAAGAGGCTTACTAGAAACTCTTTTATGTTTACAAAATACACAAGTATTAATGTTTACGGTTAATACAATTATAGCATGGGATGTAAACCTTTATCATGAACACTAAAATATAACAATAACCATTTTATTATTGCCTCTTGAGCATATCTCCAACAGTCTCCCACTTGAACTAGAGTTAATAATCTAGTTTACATTTGTAAAGATCTAACACCATGGCCTTCTGGTGCTTATCATGTTTGCTCATGTGAGAGATTTCAGTCAACGAATCTGTTACGCTCAGAAACGTATGTATTTTGCAATTCATTTGCGTCTCCACGCATCTCTCATTTTTTAAATGAGTCGGCATTAATCGTATATGTTTGGTTTTCTGGTGAAACCTTAATTCCGCGGTCTGAAATATGTTACCAATATTATCACACACAATATAGCTTCATAGTTCTGACACTACCGAAACTACACGAAGTTCTAAAAAACTCCTTGACTCAAACACCCTCGGTCATTGTCAAAACAATGATGTACTCTGATTTTGTTTGTACAATACGTCACAATATTTAGAACTCGTCTAAATCTAGCATAAACTTATTTTAGCCCATTGTGCTACCTGTTAATGAACACTTTAGCCTAATTGAGATTGAAATTCATTTTTATATGTGACCAAACTAATATCGATGCAACATCTTACAGGGATTTGTTTGTCATTACCCCATACAAAACTATATATATCATTGGCTCTTCCAAAGTGCTCAGTGATATTCTTACTGTCGTCCAATGATCATCACATGAATCATTCTGGTATATGCTTGTAACATTTTAGAGCATAGGACATCTGATTGTGTATATATTATTCGTGATCTAAAATCACTCATGTGTTTTTACTCATTGAGTGTCAAATACACTCACGTTTTGTTAAACCTCCACATGGAAAAGAACACCTTCTTGATGTTTTCATATTGAACTACTTAAATATTTATTCTATGTACTCTGACTTAAACTAATTATGCGCTTCAATCTATCTTTATAGATCGTGACGCTAAATATGTTTTTAGTCCATATCCTTTCAATGAAACCTTTTAATCAAGTAAAAATTACATCATTTATAATCAACAATATGTCATCCACATAAAGTATTATAAATATGTCTTAGCGCTCCCACTTAATTTCTTGCATATGCAAGCATCTTCATCGTTTCCGATGAAATCGAAAACTCTTTGATTATTTCATCCGGTGAAGATTCCAACTCCGTGATACTCACTTCATCCAGCGAAGTTTGTACACCTATCTTGTATTCTACGTACTAGCAAAACTTTCGGTTGTATCTCGTATACGTATTTAATACACACTTCTGATAAGGAATGTGCTTCTGTCATCCTACTAACATATCTCATAAAAGAAATATGTAGTGATTACTAGAATAATCCGTATAGACTATAATAATCGCTACCAAAGATCTAATCTTATGGCAGTCAGCTCTTTGAACTTTGTCGTAGCAATCTTTCGACAAGTTGAGATTCTTCAAGGATATTATATCCAAGTCTATTAATTTTATAGATCCATTTAATTTGAGAAGGTTTACCAAGCATCAAGCTTGATTATAGATATTATCTTAGATTTCATGGTACTTAGCCATTTTAACGGAGTCAGGACCCATCATAGCTTATTTGTATGTAGTTGGTCTATTATTGTTCAAAATCAATCCTTTGTCCACAAATCATTTAGTTGATCACAAAGAAAAATCATACCTACAAGGTTCAATAGGTACTTCGATCTCCATGGCTATAAAAATTTGTGGACATGGGAGCCATGAGCGTCGTGGCTGCTTCCGGAACCATTTCCGATGCTGCACTACCCCGCTCATCATGCTCAGATTCATCAACCTTATCGAGTTCCATTGTCCTCCCACTCAAATATTTCGCGAGAAACAATTTCTTGGAAATAAGCAAGAAACATTGACAAACACTTTTATCTTTGACTTCATAGTGGAAAGAATTACCAATTTATTTTCTGGGATAACCAACAAAGACATTCATCCAATTTTAGTTTTAAACTCATTTACTTATGCTACGCATAGCAAAATTTAAGAAAGGACTATTAGGGTTTATACCCATGCCATAACTCGTATGGTGTCATTTCAACAAATTATGATGACGCTCTATTTAATGTAAAAGCGGTAGTCTCTAAAGCATAATCCACAAAAATATAATGGCATCATTTTATTTTATCTCACAATTAATCCAACAAGGTTTGGATACGTCTCTCGAATACTCCATCATAACTATAGTGTTCCGAGAAACGTGAGTTGTGGAACAATTTCGCAACTCTCTTAGATGTTCGCTAAAACTCTTAATTTAAATATTTCCATCATGACTCAATCATAGATATTTGAATTTTCTATTACAATGATTTCCACTTCATGCTGAAATTTATTTGAATCTGTTCAAATGTTTCAGACTTCTTCCTCATCGAATAAATATATCCATATATATACACTCAATTCATTGTTGGAAGTTTTTATGAAGTACAAGAATTTTCTGCACACAACTATTCCCAATGAACCATATACATCACACTACTAGGAAAAGGCCTAGCCATAAGACCAGCAGTGGCGCACCATGACTGCCGTGCGCCACTACTACTTAGCAGTGGCGCACCACAAAACGGTGGGCCACGTTACAAAAGTAGTAGTGGCGCACCTTGATCGCTGCACCATAACTAAGTGCTGACAGGAGGCCAGCTCCTCCCCAACCTAGTAGTGGCGCACGTCTGTGGGGTGCGCCACTGCTAAATTGCTTACCTATGGCGCACGATGTGGAGGTGCGCCACTGCTAGGAGGTGGCCAGAGCCCCTTTAGAGATGATAGGCTTAGCAATGGCGCACTGCAGTGGTGCGCCACTGCTACATAGCTTACCTATGGCGCATGGCATGAGGTGCGCCACTGCTAGGAGGTGGCCAGAGCCCCTTTAGAGATGAGAGGCTTAGCAGTGGCGCACCACTTAGCAGGCGCCATTGCTAGTCACCCTAGCAGTGGCGCACGACTAGGTGGTGCGCCACTGCTAACCTTGGACCTGCTTTTCACCCTCCACTCACATGTGCCACCCACTTTCCCCAAACACTCTTCCACCACCACCTCCCACCAAATCTGGATCTGGTCGTGTTGCCCCTCCTTCCCACCTCATTTGCACCTCTTCATTCACCAAAATTAAGTTGGTAAACTTAATTTTCTTCATAGGTAAGTAATGGTGAAGCTTTCTTAGCTCAATAACCCTACTCAATCTCAACTTTTTACCTCATCCAACACTCTAGGTCTCGCCGTATCGGTAACTTTGTTGGTTTTATGCTTTGTGTGTGACCGGTTCCGATCGTCTTGCACACACACGTGTGTGTGCACATATATATGTTATGCGAAGCTCATGTGTTGTGCGCATGCGCGAAAAGCGTCACGTGCATGTGTGTTGTATGCGAAGCCTCCACATGTGTTGTATGCGAAGCCTCCACACATGTGTTGCATGTTTTTGTTTGCAGGGATTTGAAATGCGATGGAGTTGCCAATATTTTGCCGAAACGTTGATTCATTTCCGTTTCGGCGAATAGTGGGCATACTACGCATATACATATGTCCTATTTTAGGGAAGGTCATGCCAAAATTTTATTTTGGTATGCTAAGATATCCATTTTCTCTATACCCGCGGGCGACCATGGTCCGCATGATGAGCAAAGGCGTTGTGGCTAGGTTTTTGAAAGCCGCGACAGCCGAGATGATTAGAAATAACCAAAAGGAGATAAGATGTCCGTGTCGAAGATGCAAGCTGACGAGCCTTAGGGACCCTAAAGCCGATATGGTGCGGGACCACCTTCTCATGCGTGGTTTCATGGATGGCTATCGGTGGGAAGGCGACGAAGATGATTATGAATTTGTCCATGGGATTTCAACAAGAAATAAGGAAGGAGGTGAGCACCATGTAGAAGATCCCGGACATGATCGGGATGTAGAAGATCCCGGACATGATCAGGATGTAGAAGATCCCGGAGATGATCATGATCACAATGTAGGAGATCCTGGACCTGATGATGAGGAAGATCAAGATGGAGGTCATCATGACGATCATGAAGATGAAGACGACGATGGACCATCGTCGATGGACTGGGTGCAGGACCCTTATCTTCAAGAGCTGCTTCTCAAGCAGACGAGTAACGCAAGAGCTTCCGCCGAGAGAAAGCCAAGATGGATCAACTGGAGGTAGATGCGGTTACTCCATTGTATGAAGGATGCAGGCCGGAGGATACCCGCCTGAAAGTAACGCTCAAGGCTCTGGAGATGAAGGTAAAGCACAAAATGACCGACACATCCTTCAACGACAACATGTCATTCTGGCACGAACGTCTTCCCAAAGGTAACACGTGTCCGACTAGTATCGAGGAGGCCAAGAAAATCATGTGTCCTCTGGATTTACCGCATGTGAAATACCATTTGTGCTTGAACGATTGCATCATTTATCAGAACAAGCACGCGGAGTGTACCATATGTCCGAGTGCGGCGTCAGTCGGTACAAGAAGGGGAAGAAAGCTCCTCGGAAGGTGGTGTGGTACTTTCCGATCACTCCTCGTCTGCAGCGGTATTTCGCGAATCCTAAGCAAAGCAAAGCTAAGCTGGCACGCGGAGATGTGGAAGGGAGAAGATGACGCAGATGATCCGGAAAAAGAAAAAGGACAGATGTTGAAACACCCTTCGGATGCTAGCGGTTGAATGCGAACCTCGAGTACCCGAATTTGGGGACGATCCTAGGAACCTAAGGCTGGGCGCGAGCACCGATGGAGTCAATCCGTTTGGCAAGAGCAGCACGCATAGCACCTGGCCCGTGTTTGTGTGGATGTACAACCTCCCCCGGTTGTCCATGAAGAGAAGTACATTCAAATGAGTATGCTAATTGAAGGGCCGAAACAACCAGGGAACGACATCAATCTGTATATGGGGCTTCTGAAAGAGGAGCTAGCCACGCTATGGGACACGCCTGCCACGTGGGACGCCGCCGAAGAATATTTCCCTATGAGAGCCGCACTGCTCACGACGGTGCACGACTTTCTCGATTACGGATATGTCGCGGGGGTGGTCCACGGATTCAATGCATGCTCAGTGCATGGACGACACAACGTACCGCCAGCTAGATAGAGATCCCGGTCCTAAAACGGTGTTCATGGGACATCGGGTGGCTTCGCGAGGACGACCCATGGAGGAAACGCAAGGATCTGTTCGATGGTCAAGACGAACCCCGAAGACGGCCACGTACGAGAGCAGCGAGCAAATAGACGAGCTATTGAAAAATTGGAAAGATTGCCACCGCCGGGAAAGAAGCGAAAGGCGCCGGAGCCGCTGCTTAAGGTATGGAAGACGAGTCTGTTTTGGGACTTTCCGACCGAAGATCCTCCGTGTGCTCACAGCCTTGATGTCATGCACATCACGAAGAACGTGTGCGAGAGTCTGCTTGGTACCCTCTCAACATGCCGAGAAGACCAAAGATGGGCGAAAGCAAGGTACGACTTGCAATCAATTGGGATCAGGGGAGGAGCTTCACGCGGGACGCCCTAATGATGATGATGATGACGATGATGACGATGATGAGCGGACACGCAAATCGTCGCAAAAAGGCCAAAAAGATTGAATATTACCGCCCCCCCCTGCTTCACTCTAAGTCGGGAGATCGAGCAGTTTTTCGACTGTCTCCTAGGAGTAAAACTTCCTTACGGTTACGCTGGAAGATAAGGTACCTAGACAAAGTAAAGCAGAGGTTCGGGATGAAGTCTCACGATCACGTGCTGATGACGAGATACTTCCGTTGCGGTGGGATCATGGACGCGCACGTCCGTGAAACGCTTTGGCCTATGCAACTTTTTCGACGTCATCTCTCAAGTCTCGTTGGCGAGGAAACTTAGAAGGCTACAGGAAAGAGATCGTGGTGACTGCGGCGAGCTTGAGATGTACTTCCCGCCGCATTCTTCGACGTTATGGTGCATCGCTTACATATCGTGGAGGATATCATCCAACTGGGCCGACGTTCGCACAACATGATGCCGTTCGAAAGGATGAACGGTGTCATCAAAGGGTACGCGCAATGGGCACGTCCGACGGAAGCATAGCCAAGGGCTTTTCTCACCGAAGAGTGCATCTCCTTCGCACGAGTTATCTAGAAATCGAGAACCCCGTTGGCCTGCCCGTAAACAGGCATCTCGGGAAGCTCGCTAGATGGGGTCACCACGAGGGTAGCCGCGAAATGCATGTCGACTTCAAGGGTCGAATCGCCGACTTTGAAAGAGCAAACCTAGTCGCGCTACAACACATAGACGTGGTCGATCCTTGGGTGGTAGAGCACAAAACCTTCATCGCAAAGACGTACAGTGATCAGGGCCAACAGAGGACGGACGGAGATATAATCAAAGAGCACAACTCAACCTTCACGCGGTGGTTCAAGGACAAGATGCTGACGTACCCTATAGACGAGGATTCTTCTGCGGAAGAAAAACTCATATTCGCCTTGTCACATGGCGCCGAACACAACCTGATGACATTTCAGGCGTACGATATCAACGGCTACACATTCTACACCGAGGAAAATGACATGAAGAGCGATTATCAGAACTCTGGGGTAACGATGGAGTCCTACACCGGTGACATCATGCAGAGATACTACGGAAAATCGAGGAGATCTGGGAGCTGAGCTACGCCGGAGAGAATGTGCCGATGTTCCGTGTCGTGGGCCAAGAACGTCGTAAAAGAAGACTGGCATTTCACCAACATGGTTATACCCGAAGCCAAATCCAAGACAGCGGGTGCAAAGGTCACCGCGAAATATGAGCCATGGGTACTAGCTTCCCAAGTGGACCAATGCTTCTTCATTCCCCATTCTTCCCCAGTACAAAGGTCACCGCGCTATTGCTAAGGGTGTCTGGGACTTAGCCAAAAATCCCCCGGCCGTCCCGACCACATCCTCCATTCCCCATTCTTCCCCAGTACAATCTCGATCCACCGGCGTCCCCTCTCCGACGCCGGTGGCCGCCCCTTCCCCGAGCGATGCGAGCGACCAGACCCCGACGGCGTCGCACATGTACCCCTCGATTCACCTCCCCGCCGGCGGCCGCCTCCCCCTCGATTCACCTCGATCCCCACCCGGCCACCTCACGTTCTGTCCCCCACGCAGATCCTCTCAAGCTCGCCTCGGAGCAGGAGCAGCACGTCGGTGACCTCGTCCCTGACCTAGTCGGCGTCCTCGTCTGCGACCTCCTCGCCGCCTTCCTCGTCTGCGACCTCCTCTTCTGCGACCTCGTCGCCGCAGAGCAGGTTCCTCCTCGCCGCCTTCCTCGTCTGCTCCAAGACCACCGGCCACCCACGCCACGCACCGAACCACGCCGACACCGCTCGATGGCCTGCTCCAACCCCAATCTCGCAGGTGAATCCCGCTCAAACCGCTCAAAGGCTAGCATCTAGTGCAAATGACATTTTGATGATCCGATAAATGTGCACCTGTGTTGTCAAGATGCTTGCAGTGATAGTTTCAAATGACATTCTGTTGGATAGTAAACTAGTCTATGCACCTTATGAAAACCAAATGAGGAATTTTGATTTCACAAAAGGTGGTTCTCCTTCTGCTAAGAGCAAATGTAGTTCTTTGTAGTTCATTGGAGTTCATAGGAATGCTCTCTGTAGTGTTGAATATGTCTATGCTATGTCTCTGGTTATATGCATATCATAAAGGCAGCAACATTTCCATTGATCTTGGACTCTTGGTAGTGTAGCAAGAAAGGAAGGGGGAAAATCATGGAAAATATCATGGAAAAGCTGTTAGTGTAATGCACATTTATTTTGTTGCAAATGTTCAGTTTCGTCAGATAAACCTGCTGTTTTAGATGCTTGCCCTTGCAGTAGTTTTTTGCTTGCTTGCATGATGATGCTGTTTAGGTGCTGCTGCTGTTAGGTTGTTGTTCTGGTTCCTAGATGTTGCTTAGGTGCTGCTGCTGTTAGGTTGTTGCTTAGGTGCTGCTGCTGTTAGGTTGTTGCTTAGGTGCTGCTGCTGTTAGATGTTGCTTAGGTGCTGCTGCTGCTGTTAGGTTCACAATTGCTGTTGCTGCTTAGGAGCAGTAGTGTTGTTGCTTAAAATTGATTTAGTAACTCACAAGTGAAATTTGAACACCTTGAACTGCAAGCATGCTGCTTAGTAACTCACAATTGCATGCTATTAAGAGCATTGTTACATGTAAAGTACACTTTAAGCAATAAAAGTCCATTCAGATATTGTTAATGTTATTCACCATCAGGTTAATGTTATTCAGATATACTGTATCATGTTAATGTTGTTTAAAAGACATTTCTGAGTTTTCATCTGTTTACTTCTTGTTGGAGATACTGTGCAAGATATTTAGTTGGTACTTGAGAGAAATTTCTTTTATTTATTTACGACTTTCAGTAACCTTCATAGCTTCTTTGTTTAGGTGCTCCAGTGGCTGCAACCTCGTCGGCACCCTTCATCGACTTGGAGCCGGACCTGCTCAAGCGTCATCGTCTTCTTCCCGGTGCCGGACCTGCTCAATTGTTATTGCTGCTGCTGGTAATTGCTTCAGGCCTTCTACTTGCGCTTCTATAGCTTGATGCTGCTAGCTTGGTGCTAGCTGCTGCTAGCTTGCTGCTAGCTTGGTGCTGCTGCTAGCTTGGTGCTACTGCTGCTAGCTTGCTTGCTGCTGCTAGCTTGCTGCTAGCTAGCTTGGTGCTGCTGCTAGCTTGGTGCTACTGCTAGCTTGCTGCTGCTGCTAGCTAGCTTGCTGCTGCTACTAGGTGTTGTTGGATGGTGCTACTGGCTGCTCAGCTGGTGTATATGTGCTATGGTGCTCAGCTGGTCGATATGTGCTATGGTGCTCAATTAGTGTACATGTGCTATGGTGCTCAGCTGGATTTTTTGGTGTATATGTGCCATGGTGCTCAGCCGGTGGATTGTTTTGCATGTGTATATTGTGCAGGTATCGACAGAGTTGCCCATTATCGCTGAAATGATGATTCATTTCCGTTTCGCAAAATGGGGCACTCATATGTCCATAAATTAGCATAGGTCATGCCCAATTTTTCCGTGAAATCTTGCGCTAACTTTATGCATTTTTCCTACTTAGTTCGAACATGGCCAACAATGAAGAGGCCGGCAGCGGCAGCAAGCCATTCTGGATGCTAACCGATGAAATGGAGGTGATGGAGCCACAACCTCGCCGCGACGACGGCGGGGATGATGGCTCCGATCCGAGTACCGAGCGGATGATGCCGCCGATGACACCACCGATGGTGCCGGCGAGGATGACACCACGGATGGTGCCGGAGGATGACACCGGCAAACCGAAGAAGCTACGGAGGGAGCGTCGCCAATGTGCTCGGCTGCGGAAGCGCATTCACCGAACGCTGGGCATCCAACGGCGCCCTGATTTAGTCAAAGACGCAGCCCAACTCGGCATCCTCCGGAGCACGATCTCGATCAACACCGAGAACCTCAGAATCCTGACCGAGTGAATTTGCGCACCCTCCTCTTCAAGAAGCTGCACGAATGATACGAGTTCCCGGTGGACTGCTCAGAAAAGCGTCTCATGCGGAACAAAGTGCACAATGCCGCCCTCACGAAGATGAGCACCACCCTCGCTAGTTGGAGGAACCGAGTGAAGAAAATGATTAATAGTGGTGAGAGTTACGAGAAGATCAAGGAGTCAAATCCCTCGATCACCGAGCAAGACTACGGAGATTTCAAGATCAAGTGCGAGAGCGAGTCAACGTCGGGTTCTAGTCAGTGGGGGAAGGACATGCGAAAACTGAACTTAGGCACCCACAAACTTGGTCCTGGCGGTTTTAGGGTGGCGCAACCGAAATGGGACGCCGCGGATGAGGAGCTTGTGAAGAACGGCCTCGAGCCCCTCTTCTCGCAATACCAAAACAAGCAAACCAGGAACTTTCTCCTGGCCCGGTACCGTATTGACCCGAAAACAAAGGAGCTCACCACCACTCCGGAGGTGAAGGAGTTTGAGGCTCTTCTGGTAAGGAATGCACCCGCTTAATTAGCTCCTTTATGGTTGCATTCTTATTGATGAATCCAAATTTCTAAATGGTTCATGCATGTCCTTCCGTAGGCTAAGGAGTTGCTGCGGAAAGTGAAAGGAAGCTAGTAGCGGCGCGGGGTCCACGAGCTCCTCGCAGTGTGCCCCTTGGGACAACCCTTTAAATAGGGCGTTGAATGCCTACAAGAAGAGGGATCTATTGAGTAAGCCGACGTCGGCTGGTCGTGTGGTCGGCGAAGGATGCTCTATGAAATGGTCAGAATACTATAAGTCGGGGAAAAAGGAGAAAAAGGCCACCGTCGATGAGAAGGAGGTCTCACATCTCAAGGCACAAGTTGCGCATATCCCGACATTGGTCGAGGAGCAAGTGCGGCAACAAGTGCAACATATCGTGGAGACCCAACAGAGGACGCAACGACAACAAGTGGAGGACCAAGTGGGCACGACGCTTAGCTCCATCATCCCTACCTTGGTTGCCGGTCTGGACGCGTGGTATAGGGGAGGAAAAAGGGGCCTCCCCGGCACGGGCGCAACTCCCACAACGTGGAGCCATCGGTGAGTCCGCAGGCGGCAACAATGGTGTCTCCGGCGGCGCCAACATTGGTGGCTCCACGGCGCCAACCTTGGTGTCTCCCGCGCGCCAACCTTGGTGTCTCCGCGCACCATTACTTCAGCTCAATGCACCCGTCGCTGCGGATAATACGCCGCACCGCGCCAACAAGCGCCACCCATCGGGCACGCTGCCGCCGCGTTTCGACCTTAGCCGAGCTGACGCCATCACGGTAACCAACCT
The DNA here is from genome assembly GCA_030979885.1 of Lolium multiflorum. Taxonomy (NCBI): domain Eukaryota; kingdom Viridiplantae; phylum Streptophyta; class Magnoliopsida; order Poales; family Poaceae; genus Lolium; species Lolium multiflorum. The sequence continues at coordinate 311,620,348 of CM061753.1, forward strand.
CGCCAATGACTTCCATATCCTTGCCTTTGACTAGCTAGCCATCCCTAACGCTTACATGTTTTCCGCAGAGCTCCCCCGACGTCCCATGCACTTCCTGCAGCTTGTGAATGGCGAGTTGATCGATGTTGCTAAGGCCAAAATCGTTCAACCAGCAACCGGGCCACGGTAGACCCATGCAACCGACGTGTATAGGATTCAAGTTCGGGTGCTTAGCAGCTACGACGACGTGCTACCTCCCTTTCAACCCCATGGTGCCGACGAAGATGAGGTCCTTCCCCTCCACCAATGCTTCAATTGGTCCATGGTTTGGCCAAAGAGCGATTCGTTTGGGGGCGAGGGACACCACCCCACGGACAACACCCCAGCGTGCCGGCGCAAGCCATGGCAAGACCACCCCAACGGTGCCGCCATCGCCTGATGAGGATATGCATATGGCACAGATCTGAACGATGGTCCTGACGAGACAAGTTCGCCAACCTTGACTAACTTCGATTTTGGGGTGGACTACGATCTCAGCCAACCCTCTGCTGCCGCAGAGAAAACCTATTGCAACAAGCGGCGCCTTCTGCTTCTGAGACGCCTCCAGCTGCCGACTTCACCGAGACTCAGCCGATAGCCGAGGTGAGAAGTGTTATCAGTCCTAACACACTGAAGAAGGCTTGCGAAGAGGAGAATGCAGTCCAGTAAAAACGGCCGAAGGGACGGAAAAGAAATAAGAAGGACGACAAGTCGCCAGCCAGCCGACACCTATCCATGCTGCTGATGGACTACCGTGCCCAAGAATATCGAGTCGAGGGTGCATGTGTCGGGTGAGCGGATGCTAATTAAAAGATTGTACGATGCTGCACCCGGTCCTATGCAATCTTGACGGTATTCTGTTTATGGAGGAGCGGCGTATCAGGGAGAAAGATCATGGATACCCAGTGTATGTTGCCAAGGTGCCCTCGGGCCATGGCTTTGTCGATAGTGGCTTCGCAGAGAACATCTTCCTGCGGTATGATGACATCTTCGCCATGCGAACAGTTATCCGCTGCACTACACCTTCATTCGCCTATACTCGCTCCAAGGCGATGCGGATCATTAGACACAACATCCCGGACATCGCGATAGCCGACCCCTTCTACATGCGTGCCGTCCACTTGGCCACCACCGGAGACCGGGCAGTCACGAGTGGATACCTCAAAGACTTCTTTCTAGCGAACCAGAAGAAGTGTAACCTCCTCCTGCCTGTATTTCCCGAGTAAGTCACCCACTCACCGTACCGGTCTTAACTCGTGATTATTTTAGATTTCAATCGTCATGTTCTTAAACATTATGTGTTCTACGCAGAGACAAAACCTGCACACTCATCTCCATAACCCTGAAACATTCCGTGGCCACATCCTCGATGCGGACGGTAAGTCAACCACGGACTACACGAATGTCAAGGCCGTACTTGATGATGCTCTCAATGGCTACGTCAAAGCGAAAGGCCACATGGAGAGGCCAAATGTTAGGTACGGGAAGCATGTGTTCAAGCACCAAACAAAGTTTCCCTGCGTCAAGAAGCCGCCTTCTAGTAACAAGGATGCCTCCTCCGCTGACGTGGGCATTACCCTTCGGGTAACCGATGTTGCTCTACCCTATACGGTCCAGCTGGAGGCCCATGAAGGTACTCGATGGCAAGATGGGCCACTAGGGCGGCAACGGAAGGTTCCTTGAAGTACAAGACACGGAAGGAGCCGAACAAGGAAAGTTTAGAGATAGATCTACGTAAACCTAGTCGTCTCGATTAGACCTAGACCGGCCTCCTATATAAAGGCCAGGAGAGGGGCTATCGAGGGACACAATCAATCTTAGCGATCTTAGCCAAGCTTAAACCTAGGTTACCCTAGTACTTAGCCATCTCGACGAGATCTCAGCCGAACTATTCGGCACCCCATTGTAACCCATTATCATCATAATCAAGAACAGACAGGACGTAAGGGTTTTACCTCATCGAGGGCCCCGAACCTGGTAAATCGCTTCCCGCTTGTCCGTGAACCGATGTCTCGTGTCAGCTTGCAGATTCCATCAACCCTAAGCCCCTAACGGAGGGCATTGCCGAGAGCACCCTCGACAATTGGCGCCGTGGAAACCTGTCGGCAAGGCAGGGCATCGCCGATACTGTTACATCTGCAGTTTCGTGCTCGAGTCACCAACACTCTCCGGATCCGAAGGACCCGATTCGCTGGGATCGCGAGTTCACCACACCTCAAGCCGCACTCGATTCCTCGCATCGTGCGACGACATGACCGCCACTTTTGGAGGCGTTCACTTCATCATCGACTCCGAGGCTTTCTTCGCCTCCCTAGGACAAATACATCTGGTTCGGGGCCCCGTTTCGCAGGTGACACCCCGGCAGCAACTTTGGAAATCCTGCCCAGAAACGCGCAAGGAGGCAGCCGAGGAAGTTTCGACCTCACAACGGGGCGAAAGAAAAGGCGAAGGGACTTGTACCGTGGAGAAGAAGAACGTATAGCGCCTCACCCTCGCCAGTCCGAACGGGGACAGGAGGACGTGCAACCAATCCATGGCCGCGCTCGTTCACCATACTTATCGGCCACAGAGCAACTCGACGCACCATGCTACCTCCACTCCTACATCGATCCGAAGGACGGTCGAGAGAAATCCAGTCACCTATTAAGGAACTGCCGACACTTCCTAGAGATTCGACAGTTCTGTGACGATCTCAAGGGCAAAGCTATATCAAGAGTTCACATAATGGAGAAGAGGGCAAGATCTTACAGCTATCAGCCAGAACCGTATGTACCAGAGCCGTACGAACCGATGGAAAAGGACGAGTATGTACCAGCCGAGGTATTCCCAGAACCGCGGGCAGGTCAACATGATCCATAAAACCAGCTTTTCAAAAAGGAAATCAAGAAATTTTCGCGAGAAGTGAAGTATGAAGTTGCTATGGTTGACACACCCGAATTCATCGACGGGTCGAACAAAGCATCTCCTTCGACGACGGACCACCCGAAAGCCGTCCCTAGACCAGGTCATGCAGCCCTTGTCCTTGAGGCGCAGATTGGAGGGTACAACATGAGCAAAGTATTCATGGATGGAGGAAGCGGCTTAAACCTACTATTCGCCAACACAATGAGAGTAATGGGTTTAACAGTCGATATGCTAAGAGAATCTGACACAGGATTCCATGGCATTATACCGACTCGACCCGCTTATTCTCTTGGAAAAACGTCATTGGACATAGTCTTCGGTACCCACCAATTTCAGGAAAGAAAAGATCGAGTTCAAGTAGTCGATGGGAGTCTCAATATCGGCCATCCTCGGCAGGCCGCGTTGCTAAATTTATGGCCGTACCTATTATGCGTACCTAAAACTGAAGATGCCAGGCAACAACGGGACCCCAATAACCATTCATGGGAGCTTTGCTCGATCGTGACACCTGTGATAGGGAGTTCCAGAAGATCGCCTCGAAGTTCGGTGCAAGTAGAACTCAATGCGATCGACGCCATAGATCATACGCAACCACCGCCGACAACCGAAACGTAAGATCCGACGAGTTTGATGCTACAAAGGAAGCCAAGAAGCTGCAGGTGTATCCGAAGAAAACGGTCAATATATCGGCTGATCTTACGGTCGCATAGGAAGGCGCGCTCATCGAGTTCCTCCGTGAGCGCCGGGAGATATTTGCATGGGAACCATCCGACATGCCGGTATCCCCAGGGAACTCGCCGAGCACGCCTTAATGTTGACCCGACAGCCAAACCGGAAGGCAGAGCCAATGCGTCGATTTTCCGAACCAAAGAGGAGAGCAATTGGTGAGGAAATCAATCGACTCCGTAAGCAGGATTTATCCGAGAGCTCAAGAATCAGAGGCCAACCCTGTCATGGTGCCCAAAGGACACCACCGCGCGTATGTGTATCGATTACACCGCCTCAACAAACACTGTCAGAGACCACTTCCCGCTGCCTCGAATTGACCAGATAGTCGATTCCACAGCCGGATGCGACCACCTCCTTCCTTGATGCATACTCCGATATAATCAGATCAAGTCTGAAGAAAGAAGACCAGAGCTAACCGCTCATCACCCCACACGGCGCTTTGTACAACGTCATGACCTTCGGGTTGAAAAACGCAGAGCAACTTACCAACGTTGTATGCAAGCTTGCCTTGGGGAGCAGATCGGGAGAAACATCGAAGTCTACATTGACGATATCGTAAAAACAAAGCACACTGCCACCCTCGTCGATGATCTGCGGAGACTTTTGATAACTTAGACAAGTATAAAATCAAGAATCCCAAAAATGCTTCTTCGGAGGGGGGGCAAGTGCTAGGGTACTTCATCTCGGCCAGAGGGATTGAAGCCAACCCTTTGAAAATCAAAGCTATTCTCGACATGGAGCCGCCAAAGAATCTGCACCAAGTGCAGAATCGCAGGACGATTAGCAACGCCAGAGTTCATCTCAAGCTAGGAGAAAAAGCTTTGCCCTTCTACAATTTGATGAAAAAATCAGAAAAGTTCGAGTGGACAAAGGAGGCGCAGGAATCCTTCGACAAATAAAGAAAATCTTGTCGACATCTCCAGTCTTGTAACCCCTTGAGAAGGAACACGCTCATGTATGTCTGCGACAGCCCAAGTCTTGAAGAGCGTCTTGGTTGTCGAACGAGAAGAAGCAGGAAGAGTTCATGGCGCAGAGCCCGTTTACTATCTCACACCCGCAACACAGAGGTACCCCCATCATCAGAAGCTAGCATACGCAGTGTGGAGGTCAGCCCGCAAGTTACGGCACTACTTCACAGAGCATCCGATTGTCGTCGTGAGCGAAGCACCGCTGAAGAACATAATGACCAATCCAGAGGCCACAGGTCGAGTGTCCCAATGGGCTATCGAGATAGCGCCACACGACATAACTTACGTTAACCGGACAACTATAAAATCCCAAATCCTCCCAGATTTTGTGGCAGACTGGATCCAATCCCAGACACCAGCAGCACCCGACATGTCGGGGTCATGGATAATGTATTTCGACGGGTCGAAACGAAGCACAGGCGCAGGAGCAGGAGTGGTGTTGATATCACCGCAGGGAGATAAGATGAAGTACATACTACGTATGAATTTCTCACTGCCGACGAACAATGAAGCAAAGAATACGAAGCGCTGCTGCACGGGATGAAGATGGCAAAGGCATGCGGGCAACTCGTCTGAAATCTATGACTCAAACTTGGTGGTGCAAGCAGTGATGAACTTATGCGACGCGGTCAGCGACAACATGATCGCCTATCGGCAGCTGTATCAAAATATGGAAGCTAAATTCGAAGGATGTGAGCTCAAACATATCGGCAGAGCCAACAACAAGGAAGCCGACACTTTGGCAAACATCGGGTCCATGTGCTCCCCTATTCCAGATGGAGTGTTTTACGAAGTAATCACTCAACGATCAATAAAAGAGAAGATGTCGGTACTTCCCGAACCGTCGGCTGATGAAGTAAAGGCGAGCTCGCAACAAGCTGCCGAAGAATCTCCGATTCCCCCTGCCGAACAAGTCCTCCTCCTCGAGCCACTATGGACCAAGCCGTTCCTAGCGTATCTAACGAAGCAGGAGTTACCTGAGGACCCGATAGAAGCAAGACGAATCGTTAGACGATCGAAAGCCTTCACCATAGTAAACTGTGAACTTTACAAGCGCAGCATTTCCGGTATTCTCCAAAGATGCATTGCCATTGATGACGGAAAAGCACTGTTGCGCGAGATACACGAAGGAACTTGCGGACATCACGCAGGAAGCAGGGCCCTCGTGGCGAAGGCCTTCAGAGCGGGATTTTGCTGGCCAACGACGGCATCGGATGCTCGAGATCTGATCATGAAGTGCGACCCCTGTCAGCGATTTTCGCCAAAACCACACACCCCTGCCACATACCTAATGACGATACCTCTGGCCTGGCCGTTTGCTCAATGGGGACTCGACCAAGTTGGACCACTGCCGAGATCGTCGCCTGGAGGACACACGTATCTATTGGTCGCAGTCGACAAATTCACAAAGTGGATCGAGCAGATCACAGTAAAACCGAAGCAAAAACAAGAGTCTTCAGGGGAATAACTTGTCGATTTGGTATGCTTCATAGTATCGTCACAGACAATGGAACCAACTTCGACTCCAAAGAATTTCGAAAATTTTGCGATGACGGAGGAATCAAACTAAAGTTTGCATCAGTGGCCCACCCACAGACCAATGGCCAGTAGAAAGGATCAACGGTCTCATAGGGGATGGCCTCAAGAAACGCCTTACAGGTGCCGGAGCTTGGGTCGAAGAATTGCCATCCGTGCTCTGGAGTTTGCGACTACACCCAACAGGTCGACTCAACACCCCATTCTTCTTGGTGCATGGAGCCGAGGCAGTCCTACCAGCCGACGTTCGGTTTGAAGCACCTCGGGTGACAGCATACACGGAATCCTCTTCCAATATCACGCTACAGGACGCTGTGGACCTCCTCGACGAAGCGCGGGACATCGCCTTGGCAAGAACGACAGTATACCAGCAGGCGCTGAGAAATTATCACAGCCGATGAATACGCAGTCGAAGCTTTAATGTCGGAGATATGGTACTTCGCTTCGGCAAGAGAGACCTTGAAGCTCGAATCCCCATGGGAAGGACCATATATCGTCACCAAGTGATACTGGGAGGCCTATCGGCTCAAAAACCCAGCTTCCGGAAAAGACGTTGAGAATCCATGGAACGTCGCACACTTGCGACGGTTCTATACATAGGATACGATTGTTTTTTACTCGACAGCCCTTAAGGTTGCTTTTGCATTACGAATAAAAGTTCTAATCAGGTTCTCCACCTTTTTTCTTGCTCCAGGCTCTATCACCCGAACATACCGTATGAGGCCCTGCCATCGGCTCTTACTCCCATCGGGAGCGCTGGCCTAAAACATACGCTTACACAGTGTCATTAATTAAATACTCTCAGCGGGAGCTAAGATTAATGATGCGCAAAAACAACCAATCCAAGCCTCGAGAAAATACGCGAGTGCTGCAGTCGATGGTTACATTATCACAAAATAAGGCTCAAACCGGTGCACCGCGTGACGAAGCCTCGTCTAATTCCCTCGACTAAGTCGATGGGTCTCGCTCTTACAAAACTTACATATAGGCTTCGTAATAACATTGCATAATCCAACGAAGTCGTCGGGAGAGCAGGAACGATCACTCAGCCGCCCTCGACAATAAAATATCAATCAAACTAACATAGCGTGCAACGTATGCGGTAAATTTATATAAAACAATCTTATGCATGTATAAGGCTATTACATTCGTGATCGGGTTCCCCGGTCCCAGTGGGCCTTCAGCTCCTTTTCAAGGCATGACTCCATCCGAGAAACAATGGTGTATGCAGGACCTCTAGCAACATCATAGTATTGGCCTAAACTCCTCTTGGTGTTTGCTACGGCTCCCAAGTCTAAAGACGGGTGGCACGCCAATATCGAAGCAAAGACAAGCTCAGCACCAGCCAGGAGTTCTTTCCGCACCAACTGTCGAATCCTTTCGGGAGACTTGAATTGGGTGAACAAGGCAGATAAAGTTTCGGGTGCTTGGTCCAGAGGGAACAAAGTGTTCCAAACCATCGTGAGATGAGCATGGAACTTATCAAAGTAATAATGCGCCTTCTCCACCCGGTACTTAAACTTCGCCATGACAACAGCCTTCGGACGATGCAACCATAAATCATGCTTCGGGTGCGCAACGTCAGTCATCGCCTCGACCTCTTCATGGATCCTCTTGTTCTCCTCAGTTGCATCTAAAGCTACAACTGGAAGGGAACGAATGTCAGCTAAAAGAATGTTTAAGCTATGTCAGGAATCAGAAAACAGGCTAATACTTACAGCCCAAACTTTCGGTAGCAACATGAAGACCATCGAGAGCGTATTGCTCGATAGCAGTCGCTATTTCCCCCTTTTTCTTCACCAAAGCCGCCATCGCGCGAAGAGAAGTGATATCTCTGTCTAGACTAGACACTTGGTCACGTAAGCGGCGAACGAGGCTTGATTCATCATTACTCGAAGGGTTTGGAAAAAGCTCAGTACGAGAAGAAGACGGAGGAATCTGCAGTACAGTCCCCAGTTCAGAATAGCATTAAAATAAAAACTCCCATCGGGAGCGCTGGGCATATATGATACATTCAGAAGGATGTTCGAATTGGCAACAGAGCCGAAATAAAAATGGACTACGTCAAAGTTACGAATGATCTTATTTACAACAAGTCAAACAAAAAGTTCAAGGATTCGCCGATGATGAACCAGGGGCAGATTCGGGAATAGGCTTGGCTTGTGCTTCGTCTACCAGCTTCAGAAGTTGATTGGCACAAGTTACTGCCGACCTTTTGAAAGGCTCAAGGTCGATTAAATGGTTGTCATCATCGACAGGCAATGCCTTGGATAACTCCTCCAATTCTGACCCCATCCCATGGCCCATGAGCAACTGGAAAGGATCAACGAGGAAAGAAGCCGCCATCTCGTCGAGAGTCTTGTCCTGCTTCATCTTCGGGAAGATCATCGAGTATAGCCTCGACAACGCTCCTTTGGTATTTTTCAAAAGACCAAGAACTTGGACATTAGACTCGGCGGCAAGTGACAAGGCATCGGCTGTAGAGTCCTCCCGAAGCTGATGACGTCGAGTGACAGTTAAGTCGGCGGCCTCTGAAAGAAAGACAGATCAGCAATCAATAATAGAAACATCAAGAAAGAAACGGTGTACCATGGATTTTACCTAATAAATCCTTGATGGATTCGCGAAGGACGCCTTCCTTCTTGTCGACTGCAGCCGCCGCCGCACGCCTGGCGTCTTGTTCATCCTTCAGCCGCTACTTCAGCTTCTTCACCTCTTCCTTCAGCAAGGCGTTCTCATTCTGGGCATCGGTTGCAAGCCTGTTGGCCTCAAGCACCTGGTCAGCCGAAGATCTGATGGTCTTTCAAAGTTGAGAGTTTTCAGCTTCTAGTCGGGTGAACTGCTCGGCGAAATCCACCACGGCATCGACTGTGGCGTAAATTGGCTGTAGCAGGAGAAATTAAGAAGACTTAGTCGATAGAAACTCGGCGAAGCAAAGTAGATTGAATACTTACATGATCGCGACCAGCCGACAAAGTGGGAGCGTCGCCAGGAGGAATAACCTTCGACACTGGAACCTTCTCTACAACCGTTCGAGAGGGGGGTGTCGACTTGGCAGGAGAGGGATTAGATTCTTTGGCCGATGCGGCTCTCTCAGAGACAAATTTGGCCCTCTTCGCGAGAGGGACTTCATCGTCATCATCATCAGAGCTACTTAAGTACAGCGCACGGTTAGCATACAAAATGATAGGAAATAAATCAAGAAAAGAGTATAGACGCTCACAGGTCTAGGTCATCTTCGCCTGCGAAGAAACTTGTTGAACTCTTCTTGACGAGAGGGGGCGGAGCGGTTTCATCGGCATCATTATCTCCTCCGCTAGGACTTGATTCAGCCGTTGTGATAAAATCATCGTGTACTTGCTTGCGGCGCCTGCTCCTGATAAAGGCGTCATCTTCGGCAGCCTCTTCCTCTTGGACATCGCTGTCCTCAAGGGCATGCTGGGCATCCTCGGTCCCCTCAGACTCATCATCGTCATCCTCCCGTTCCACACCGCTCTCGGGTGTAGGAGGATAACATTGGGCAACGGCGAGGGCCTGTCAAAGAAAAGAAGTTTGTGAGACACAACAGAAAAAGGAGTAGCAGCAGCAAAACAAAAAACAACAAAGGATTACCTCGGTCGGAAGATGGTCAAAATCGTAAGGAGGACGAGCCGATGTCAGGACGATGTTGTCCTTCATGCTAAGGCACGTCAAGCGGCGGACTTCATCCCGGAGGTCTTCAGTCGACAGGTCGGCAGAGCTGACTCTAGACCTATCGTCCTTGCTCGTGTAAAGCCACAACTGATGGGGCCGAGACATCAATGGTTGCACTCGACGTTGTAAAAACACTGAGACTACCTCAGTGCCGCACATCGTCAAGCCTCCCGTATTCTTCAGGATGACGACTTGCTCGAATAGCTTGTCGGATGTCGATCTCTCTTCGGGAGAAAGGACGTTTTGCCAGGACTTCTTCGGCTTAGCTATCAGTTTATCTTCGAAAGGAGGGAGGTTTGAGCGCCGTCCAGGAACCGAAGGATCTCGCAGATAAAACCACTTGTTACGCCAGCCCTGGACGGACTCCTACATTGGATAATCGAAGTAGTTGACCTCCTTCCTAACAACAAAGCCAACACCACCGACGACGGGGGGGGGGGGGCATTGCTGTCATTGTGGCGCTTCACGTAGAAGATCTTCCTCCAAAGACCCCAGTGAGGGTCAATGCCAAGGAAGGCCTCGCAAATAGTGATGAAGATAGAAAGGTGGAGGATGGAGTTTGGGGTCAGCTGCCAGAGCTGGATCCCGTAAAAATAAAGAAGAGAACGAAGGAATTCGTGGGCCGGAAGAGAAAGACCACAGAACAAAAAGGCGACAAACATGACAGTGAAACCCTTCGGGGGCTTTGGGCGAGAAACCGCACGTGGAAGACGGATATCATCTTCAGATGCGGAGATGAATCGAAGGGCGCGCAGCTTGTGGATGTCGCGGCTGGAAATGGCGGAGGCGCTCCAATTGCGGCTAACTTTGACCGCGTCCGAGGCGCTGGCACCCTTCTTTTTACCCATGGCATCTGAAGCTTTTGAGGGAAGGACGCAGGAAGCAGGAAAGGATGGGCGAAGAAGATGAGCAGTAGGAGGCGTGAAAAAGTAAAAACAAGGGAGCCCTCTCTTTATGCCGTGAGAATTAGCGTGAGATCGTGGCCATAACTCCACAGACGTCGTGGGAGGTGGAGCGGATCTAGCTATACACGTGGCGCCTGAAAAGGGGATGGAACCGGCGGCCCATTATTCCCACGTCGCACGAAAATCGAGGAAACGCCTCGGTCGCTGCGCGTGCACTGGTCAAAACCTAAAAACTGCCCGCGCAGAACTAGGGTGGGCCCGTTAGGTCAAGTCTTGTCAATCGAGCCACGGCAACGGCGCGTCATCAATGAGATCATGGGTGCTGTCGAAGACATTCGAAGGAATAAAAAGGTATCGGATGGTCAACTTGAGTCTATGCACGGATTGCGAGCATCCGCACCTAGACTCGGGGGCTACTCCCATCGGCAGCGCTGACGCGCACCCGACAGAATGAGGACTCGAAGGGATAAACCTTGAAGGAAGAAAGCTGTTCGAAACCACGCTCGATTGCAAGCACCCGTGCCCACTGGGGCTACTCCCATCGGAGCGCTGGACGCGCACCCGACAGAACTTTTTCAGACTCCGGGATCATGTCCGGGACTTGATTCTGGGTAGGGTAACGTTGTTTTGCCGTCGGCAGTTAACCAGCAAAAGCTGGGCACGTTACTCATTATCCCTTGCATGAAGAAAATATATCGGATGACCTATGAAGACTTGTGGGAAAAACTTTGGCAGAGAAAAATGTTCGAGTGGTACAACTTGAGTCTACGCACGGATTGCAAGCATCCGTACCTAGACTCGGGGGCTACCCATCGGGAGCTGACGCGCACCCGATAGAAGAAGATGGTGCAGACGAAGGAAAACAAGAATGATCAAGGAGAAGGACGTCGAAAAAGACATGCTTCAGTCTCTACCCGAACTATGTTCGGCTAGACACTCGGGGGCTCTGACGTGGGCATTACCCTTCGGGTAACCGATGTTGCTCTACCCTATACGGTCCAGCTGGAGGCCCATGAAGGTACTCGATGGCAAGATGGGCCACTAGGGCGGTGCAACGGAAGGTTCCTTGAAGTACAAGACACGGAAGGAGCCGAACAAGGAAAGTTTAGAGATAGATCTACTGTAAACCTAGTCGTACTCGATTAGACCTCTCGAGACCTGGCCTCCTATATAAAGGCCAGGAGAGGGGCTATCGAGGACACAATCAATCTTAGCGATCTTAGCCAACAGAAGCTTAAACCTAGGTTACCCTAGTACTTAGCCATCTCGACGAGATCTCAGCCGAACTATTCGGCACCCCATTGTAACCCATTATCATCATAATCAAGAACAAACAGGCAGGACGTAAGGGTTTTACCTCATCGAGGGCCCCGAACCTGGGTAAATCTCTCCCGCTTGTCTGTGAACCGATGTCTCGTGTCAGCTTGCAGGATTCCATCAACCCTAAGCCCCTAACGGAGGGCATTGCCGAGGAGCACCCTCGACATACGCCGTCTATCACATGGATAAGTTCATACGGGACCAGCAGCAGCTTACCCTACCTGAGCATCTCAGAGACTGGGCCAACAAATTGTCGCGGGTCCCTGACGACGGCATCAAGCAAGACTTCTTCCGCATCCAAGTAGAGTTTTGTGAAATCATCCATCAAGATTTCGTTAGAAGCGCGGGGGAGTTCTACGCCGGCTATCAGCCGTCGAACAGTGACATAGACACAATGCTCCAAATGCAGGGTGACGACTACCGCTCATGGATGTGCTTGAAGAAAGGCGGCGGTTTTATCCACGCTCCGAGAAAGTCTTGATGTGCGAGCCTAGTTATGTAGTTGTGAACTAAAGACGAGCTTCTGTTGTAATAAATTTATCCAGCACTTTACTTGCTATTAATTACTAGTTCGGCTATGTTTGTGAACTTATATATATGGCTCTGTCATTTTCCGCACTTGATTTGGTCGTTAACTTTGTTTGCATATGCCGATGATTAGAATGGTTGGTCACTTGTACACTCGGGGGTGGAGCAAGCGAGTCTGGTGTGATGGCACAAATATCCATGTCTTGTGCATCCTACCTGGCCTCGCTTACTCCATCTCTGAATGTTAAAATTTGATTTGACCAACAATGTATGAGGCATTCCATTTAGTTCATACTAGCTACTTATCTCTTGTTTGAGTTGGCACTTCTTAATTGCATTGGCCGATGATTAGAATGGTTGGTCACTTGTACACTCGGTGACGTATCAGTGTGATGGCACAAATATCCATGTCTTGTGCATCCTACCTGGCCTCCCTTACGCCATCTCTGGATGTTAAAATTTGTTTTGACCGACAATGTATGAGGCATTCCATTTAGTTCATACTAGCTACTTATCTCTTGTTTGAGTTGGCACTTCTTAATTGCATTTGGCCGATGATTAGAATGGTTGGTCACTTGTACACTCCGTGGTGACGTAAGTGAGCCTGGTGTGATGGCACAAATATCAATCTCTTGTGCATCCTACGGCCTCACTTACGCCATCACGGAATGTTAATATTTGTTTTGACCGACAAATTATGAGGCATTCCATTTAGTTCATACTAGCTACTTATCTCTTATTTGAGTTGGCACTTCTTAATTGCATTGGCCTTTCTTCCATTGTAGTGCCGATGATTAAATTTTATGGTCACTACACTTGGGGGAGGCGCCAGTGAGCCTGGTGCGATGACACAAATATCAATCTCTTGTGCATCCTACTTGGTCTCACTGACACCTTCCCTAAATGTTAATATTTGTTTCGACCAACAATGTATGAGGCCCTTGTCATTCTTCCATTTGCTTTCGTATTTCAAAATTCTGATGATTAGAATGTTTGGTCACTTGTACACTCGGGGGAGGGGCTAGTGAACCTGGTGCGATGACAAAAGTATCAATCTCTTGTGCATCCTACTTGGTTTCACTAACCCCTTCCCTGAATGTTGATATTTGTTCCGACAAACAATGTATGAGGCATGCCTTTTAGTTCATACTACTTGGATCGTTTTGAGTTTGCTCTTATTCGTTGCAAACATCTATGAGCGTGCACTAATGTTTCTTTGGCTTGTGCATATGTACGCAGATATGATGTGGTATGTCGTGTACAAGGGCAAGGTTCCCGGAGTCTACAATGACTGGGAGGAGTGTCGGAGACAGGTTCACCGTTTTAGCGGTAACAGCTACAAAGGGTACACCACTAGAGCGGAGGCCGAAGATAGATACGCACGCTATTTGGCGGGAGAGAGGAGGGAGCGGAGGAGGAACCGGATGAAGACCACTATCATCGGGATGGTGCTAGTAGTGACTCTAGCTCTCTTCTATGTGATTGTACTTAGATGATCGATCTTGTGTAACCACTAGCTCATTTGCGACTTTGTAACCCCGTAACTTGCATTGTAACCTCGTAACTTCTCTAATGTGAAATCTTGTGAATCATGTGGGGCTAATGTGAAGAACTATATATGGATGAGCTGTGCTGTTGTGTATATGTGTTATATATCATGTATTGTGCTATTGTACTGTGATATACAACCTGTATAAATACCTGCCAGGATACAAAAAAAATCGAAATTGTAGCAGTGGCGCACTGGTTGCCCATCAGTGGCGCACTGCCACTAAATAGCAGTGGCGCACTGCTCTGACTCCAGTGGCGCACTGCCCTGTGATCCCCTCCGATTCTAGCAGTGGCGCACCAGGCACTTCAGCAATGGCGCACGTCATGGAGACAGCAATGGCGCACGTCCACACTCTGCAGTGGCGCAGCACCTCGCTGAAGCAGTGGAGCACCACGAAACCTAGCAGTGGCGCACCATGTCTAGACAGTAGTGGCGCACTGCAGCTGACCAACAGTGGCACACCACTTTGGAGTAATAGTGGCGCACTGCTGGACATGTCGTGGGCGCACGCAGTGCGCCACTGTTATCAAGGCTAGTAGTGGCGCACCACAGTGCGCCACTACTAGGAGTTAGCAGTGGCGTGATAACAGTGGCGCACCACTAGTGCGCCACTGATGGCTATATGTGGTGCGCCACTGAATGCCTTTTTCCTAGTAGTGTCATCATGTATGTTTTCACTAAACTAGTTGCCCGTTCAACTCTTGGCCTATGAACGGTATTTCAGTCATTCTCTTTAGAAATGATTTGCAAGTGCCAAACGATTCAAAATCGAATGACTCCAAACATCCATTTGCATGGAGTTTCTTCATGCGTTCTTTTCCAACATGACATAAATGGCGGTTTCACAAATAAGTGGAATTCTGATCATTTGCCTTATGGAATTTTAGCGTCAGTGTTATGCATGCGTGTTTCACCATTAATATTTATAATAACTTATCCATCGTACATGGAGTATGATCATAATTTGAACAACTCATTGCTTTTATTTGACCAGAGCAAAATAACAATTATTAATTTTTTTATAATAAATCTCAAGGGCTAGGTAGAATTCCTACGATGAACGTAATAACAATTTATTTTGTTCGAGACGTGCATTGTTTCCATATTCCTTGTCTGTCACTTAGGCCATTGTATTCTTGTATTGTGTTGTATTGTATGACACCTCATACCAACCAATATAGTACAAATACCCAAAAATTCCATTGTGTGACCAATCAAAGAATACATTCATAACGTGTGTATCATCTATATACACCTGAGCTAGACTTCCAAAATCTTTTATAGTTTCTCTTTCGGTTTTCCTCTTATTACAGAAAACACTCAACATCAATAACTTCTAGGCTTGTTGGTCAAATACCAATAACCTTAAGGTTCGTACTTTGAAGTTGATCATCACATGACAAGTGTTCCGGATTTCACTATTAGTAACCTTTTAATATGATGAACAAATTCACTCATAATTTTATCCATCAAATAATGACAACTTCATGATGAAGCCACTATGGTTTATATGTGGATACATGAATAACGTTATTGCCCAACTAGTTGGAGGATCGGGACTCCTAGCATCTTCAACCTTCGTACATTCCCATAAAACTTATGAGTTTATGTAGTCTCACTAAATTATGTTCTATCATCTTGTAATAAAGTCTTTAGATATCACATATATCTCACACCTAGGGATGGCATCCGCACGGTATGGGTACGGGTAGAGCCATCCCCTACCCATACCCGTCGCCTTCAATCTTACCTGTAACCCGTACCCATACCCGTTAATGGGTACAAGTTTTTCCCATACCCGTCACCCTACAGGGTAAATAGGTACCCGTGGGTAAAAATACCCACTCTTACAACACATCAGAATGATCAAAAAATACGACATGAGGTGAAGCAATCCAAGATAGGGGTCTAGTCCATACTAACCTACCAACGATTGTGAGACCGGAAGGCATGAGGTTCAGCCTAGCAACATGAAGACGTGATTAGGGTGGAAATTAAGTAGTTTAGAATATTACGATGGACATTTGTCAAATTTAGATGAGTAAATGGGTATGTGGGTATGGGTTCTACGATCCCATACGCATACCCACTCTACCCGATGGGTTTGATATTTTCCCATTTACAAACCCATGGGTAATATTTTGTCACATACCCGTACTTTTATTGGGTTTTTACCCGGCGGGTACTCGGGTCATGGGTACCTATTTCCATCCCTACTCACACCTTGCTTATTTCTGAAAATAAACTTCTCAGCTCCTTACTTATCAAACTGATTTGAACGTCAAGTTTCACGAAGACAAAATAATTTTAGATACTAATTGAAATCATTGCTCTTTAAATTAGCAATTTGAGGATTACCAAAAGTTTGCAATAGAACTTAATCATTTCTTGATTCTTTAACAATACGGAACCGGTCCGTAAAGTTACTTGTCAGATTTAACAGTTTTTTTGTCTCAATTATAAGCCTAGCGCGAGGTAGAAAACGGATGTCAATTCTACAAAATTTAATTCAAATAAAATTTAGAATATGTTCAGGATAAATTGAGTTTACTAATAATTTTTAAATTAACTAGGTGAACTCTCACTCAAAAACAACATTCCTCAAGTTGACTTAGTGATTACGTGAACCAAATCCACTACACCAAGTCCGATCATCACGAGAGATGATGTAGCTTCAATGGTGAACATCGACATGTTAATCATATCATCTATATGATGCATGCTTAACCTTTTGGTTTGCCGTGTTCCGCGGATATGTCTGTACATATTAGGCTCATCAAGTTAAACCTTAGTTCCTGCATGTGCAAATCTGGCTTGCACCCGTTGTATGCACACGTTGAATCTATCACACCCGATCATCACGTGATGCTTCGAAACAATGAGTCTTAGCAACAGTGCTAACTAAGGACGGACACTTTATTATCATGATTTTTAGTGAGAGGAATCATATTATAATGATACCATCGCGATCTGAGCAATACAAGATGCATAAAAAGGATTAACATCACATGCAATTCATAATGTGATATGATATGACCCTTTTTATCTTGCGCCTTCGATCTTCATCTCCAAAGCACGGGTATGATCTCATCATCATCGGCGGGGCGTCAAGGTCAATGGCGATGTCTTCATGGTTGTCCACCACTTGTAGCAACTATTACAACTACTTTGAAATAAAACTACTACATGATGAATCGACATGAAATTAAAGACAACCATAATGCTCTTGCCTGGTTGCCACAATACAATAAGGATCATCTCATACATCAAATATAATCAAAATCACATTATGGCCATATCACATCACCAACCCCTGCAAAAACAAGTTAGACACCTGTAATTTCGTTTGCATATTTTACGTGGCTTGGGGTTTTTGAGTAAGATCTGATCTTCCTACGAACAAGAACCACAATGATGAGACAAGTGTTGTCAAGTGCAGATTGTACATTGGATCTTAACTATGGTGAGAGAGATAGGCACCCGAAAAGCCACTTATGCAATACAAGTTGCATGTCAAGCGTGGAGCAAGTATCATGAACGCGGTCATGTAAGGTTAGCCCGGGCCGCTTCATCTCACCATACCGCAAGATGCAAGTACACGATAAGCAAACGACAACAAAAACATCAACGCCTACAAAACCATTGTGTTCTACTCATACAACCAATCTATGCATAGACACGGCCCTAATACCACTGTAGGGATTCGTAGCACAGAAAACAAAAAATTCCTACCGCAAGAACGAATAACAACCCAGGATCTAATCTAGTAGATGGTAGCAACGAGATGATATCAACATACCCTCGAATATCGCTAAGTGTTAATAAGATAAATCTCGTGGATGATGTAGTCGATCACTTGCCGCTCTCAGGAGCGAGTAGAAGATCTTGATGGTGCTGCAATCGGGCAGCACCTCCGCACTCGATCACACTTACGGTGTTGATGAAGACGTCCTTCTCCTCGTTCCAGCGGGCAGCGGAAGTAGTAGATCCTCATCATAATCCCAGCAGCACGACGGCGTGGTGGCGGTGGTGGTGGAGAGATCCTGCAGGGCTTCGCTGTTGCCGTGCAAGAGGGAGGAGGAGGAAGGGGCGGCTAGGGTTTGGGGAGAGGGGGCTTCGGCTGCGACTTGTGCTGCCCTTGGGGCTCCCCTTGCCCTCCTTTTATAGGTGGAAAAGGCTATTGGGTCGTCCAAGACCATCCCCCAAAGTTTGGGAGAGTTTCGGTAGGGTTTTGTCAGCCGAAACCTACTAGAACCAGAACTATTTTTCCAAATCCAAATTTTTCTTAGGGGAAACTCCTTAACCCTTAAGCAAAACGTGGATACACCTATTATGGAACCCTGCGGACTTCCTTAGAAAGCCCGGGTCGTTCCGGACACTTCCGAAACCTTTCATAATATTCCAAACCCTTCCAATCTTTCTAGATCCTTCTAGAAGCTCCGGTCAAAACACCGAACTTTTTTCGAACCCCGGAAAATGACTTCCTATATATGAATCTTATTCTCCGGGCCATTCCGGAACTCTTCGTGATGTCCTGGATCCCATCCGAGACCCCGAACAATATTCGAAGTCCATTCCATATTCCATATCTACTTAAAACGACATCAATCCTTAAGTGTGTCACCCTACGGTTCGCGAACTATGCAGACATGATCGAAACATTTCTCCAATAAATAACCAATAGCGGGACCTGGAGATCCATAATAGCTCCCACATATTCAATGATGACTTTGTGATCAAGAACCATTAACATGCGATATCGATTCCCTTTGTCGCGTTATACTTTGCTTATCCGAGGTTCGATAGTCGGTATCTCTATACCTAGTTCAACCTCGTTACTGATAAGTACTCTTTACTCGTACTGTGAAATGACATCCCTTGTGAGCCAGTCACATACTTGCAAACTAATTGGATGACATTCCACCGAGAGGGCCTTGAGTATATCTATCTGTCATTTGGATGGACAAATCACACTATTGATCCACTCGCTTTAACCTATAATTTCCGAATACTTAATGCCATCTTTATAACTACCCATTTACGAAGTAGTGTTTGATGTCATCAAAGCATCCATCCGGTGCAGGTGATTAACATGATCTCATGGTCGAATGATTAGGTTACTATGTATATTAAAGCTTGTAGCAAAATAAACTTACTGACTTGATCATATGCTACGCTTACTATGGGTGTGTGTCCATCACATCATTCACCTAATGATATGATCTTGTTATTAATAACATCCAGTATTCATGATCATGAAACTATGATCATCTATTAATCAACAAGCTAGTTTAACAAGAGCCTTACTAGGAACTCTTTTATGTTTACAAAACACACAAGTATTAATATTTCCGGTTAATAAAATTATAGCATGGGATGTAAACCTTTATCATGAACACTAAGATATAACAATAACCATTTTTTATTGCCTCTTGGGCATATCTCCAACACTGCTTCCCTGCCAGCGTGGCACGGCAGGCCCGACAAGGCGCTAGTGTGGTGCCCCAACCTGGCGGTTGCACATTGACACTAAATCCCCCGACCCGAGCCCGAGCCGGCCCAACCCAAGCACTTCATCTCCCACATCGCTTCCTCCTAGTTGAGAGAGCAGTGGCGGCGCCCTCCTCTCCCCTCATCTCTTTCTCTACCAAAATCCTCAGATCTGAAGCTCCTCTTCGTGTATTTGGACCACTCCAAGTTTCTAGAGGTAATCTCCCCATTTCCCTTTTTTTTTCACCCATTAAAATGTTCGTTTTCTTGTGATTAATGTCAAAAATCTTGGAAACTCTAGAAATATGAATTGAACCTAATCTCCATTTCCCTTTGTTAGGGTTAGGGTTTTTGTAAGGTTTGGTTTAGTGTTGTTGTTATGTTAGGGTTAGGATTTTTGTTAGGTTTGTAGGTTATGTTTTGGTTATGTGACCATGATGTTTGTGTTAAGCTTGACATGGGTATTTATTTTACTTTTTAACGTTGTGGTGTTATTTAGGGATGACGAGAATTGTTCATGTTCATCATGCGGATAAGGACGCTTTTTTAAAAGGAAACATCGAGCCAGACCCGGATGAGGTTGACTTGGTGTTCGAGCGTAGTCCTAATTACGCTGATGTCTTAGAACAAGTTAGGATTGATTTGAATTGAATGGACATGAGTTATGTTGTTGACTTGGAGGGAAGACATAATGCGGGGTTCGGAATGCATGTCCGTTGGACGATAATGAGTATCAACTCGGAACAACGATGGGTTGCATAGCAGGAGGTGATGGCCGAATCTCTAGATAAGGCTCTGGAGTTGTTTGCTACCAAAAAAGTTGATAGTACTCTGCACTTTGACTTGAACCGGAATGCATCCCCGTTGAATGGTAGGAGTCATCAACCCATGAACCAAGAGGAAATG
Source organism: Lolium multiflorum (assembly GCA_030979885.1). Taxonomy (NCBI): domain Eukaryota; kingdom Viridiplantae; phylum Streptophyta; class Magnoliopsida; order Poales; family Poaceae; genus Lolium; species Lolium multiflorum. The sequence continues at coordinate 311,640,897 of CM061753.1, forward strand.
AGCCCACCGAGTTGGAATCAACATGACAATAATGAGTATGGAGATGATGAGGATGAGGTTGAATTCCATGACAACAATGTTAAAATTTTGGATAAGTATCATACACAAGAAATTATGGACCATGACCTCCCGTATAGTCGACGACAACAAGGAAGTAAAACGTTTTCGTAAGTTAATTGATGCAGCTCCGAGAGAGTATTAAACTTTGTTGCAGAATCAGAAAATAATCTTTCAGACTATAAGCACGCAATACTTGGCAATTCTCTTTTTTCTAGCTGGGTATGTCGATTTAAGATGATTTTCAGAATTAGGTGACATCTTATATAAATCAAGTGTGCAAGGCCAAAATATGGAAATTCTTCTGCAGAATACTCTTGGAACCTGTATTGCCACCGAAAAGGAATTTTGTGGAGCACACATCCATGTGCAGACATCTTGGACAGTAGAGATGACAACTGCGGCTGCCGTGGCTGAGCTCGCCGGGACGACGATGCTTTGCGTGGGAAGAATTCCCACACCATCTTTCTACCACTTTTCAGTAGTTCACCTGCGAGTGGAAGATCCTAATTATGGCAATTAGCATACTTTTGTTCGCTCAGGAATCATTGCGTCAGAACTCAGAAACCGTTAACTAAAAATTTGCAGAAGATAAGCCATCGTACATCAGTACAGGTTATACAGGTACTAGCCTGCATTATTAGCATGTGCATGTCTGTCTTTCCTGCACATTTTGGGAATTTCCTGGTTTGAACAGATGTGAAACCAACGCACCGAAACACTGAGATTTGTTTTCGATAGATGGTACTGTATATTCAACTTGCCGTGTTTATAATAAATTATAATGTCTCTATGACGGTGTATGTATCTATATACGTGTACTTGTATATATATGGCACATGCCGTGTCAAGACGACCACAGCTCATATCTCCCATTTCCTATTTCTGCTAGTCAACCAGTACCAAACACCCTCCAAAGACATATCAGTTGTGACATTAATACAAACCGTCACATGGCACCAGAGATCTCAAAAAACTCTTCCAAGGAATGAATTGCAGTCCAGATCCATGAACAAAAGGACAGCATCTAGCTAGCTGCTAGCTAGTACGAAAATGCGAGCTGACCGGAGTTGATGGAGACCTCCAGTCATCGCGTCCCACTGCATGCATGAATCAATGCATGGAGCTCGTAAATTCGCTGCTGCGAGGCAGGGCACGCCATGTGCAGATTGAAAGGCAAGCACGCCTGACCCTGACCGTCAGGCAAAGCGGCCACGAGCAAGAACGCTGGCACTCGTTCCTTGGGACCAGCCACCACATGGCGTTGGGCACTGTACACGTGGATCGGTTCCATGTCGAGTGTTCTTGCAATCTTGCCTCTTTGGTAGATACGACATCTCTCGGCCTTATCTTGCCTTGGCAACGTGAACAGTAGGTTGCGGCATGTCAGGTTAAATTGCAAGCCACTGTGTTGTGAATCGAAGAGATTTTGTTGCAGATGGAATGGGGGAGCAGACCGGCAGCGACGAGCGGGAGGTGGATTCTGCTGCGATACAGCAATACATCGCTTGCCTTTTTGTTTTGAGAATTGGGCGATGGAGGCTGGAACCAATCTGCTTCCCGGTAGGCCCGTACATTAATATAAGATGTTTTAGATATTTTTAAACTAGTTTATTCCACCTCCAGCGTGTTCGATTCAACAACACCACTACTATCGCGGAGGTGCCAAGGTTGGGCCAGCGAGCCGCTCACGAGCGTTAGTCACGGAGGTGGATCCTCTGGGCGAAGAGGCCGGCAAGCCGTTCTCATGGGGCGGCCATGGAGGCAGGTCCGGCAGGCGTATGGGCTGGCGAACCGCTCGCATGCATCCCGCCATAGGAGCTCTCAAGTGGTGATCACGAAGACCGATCCGGTGGTCATCGTGGCTCGAGATTTTGGAGCACAAATTTTTCCTTTCTTTTTACTGATAAAACAGAATAGAATCGTCTCATGAACCGAGTGGAAACATACGTGGTGATACCAGCCATTTCACGAAAGAAAAGGAACTAAACAAAACCATTTCCACACAACCTATTAACACCAGAACACAAAGTAACCCGAACACAAAGTAATGCACATTCAGAAACCGAACCAGTTCACCCGGTTGCATGGAACAATTCTTAGATTTAGGCACCAGAAGAGTGAAAATCAACCACATGACCCCATTTACACTAAACTTTTTCGCTTTCTAATAACTCATTTTGCAAATAAATGAATGACTTTATCTATTGATATATCAATAAATAAATACTAGCATTAATATCATTTTACAATTACAACTATGGGAAGTAACAATTTAACCACGTCACATAAAATCATGTACAATAACATATGTATTTGTGATACATTCATTTTAGATATGATTATATTTTTTAAACTAAAATTGTATTTGTTTGTAAAATTTATATTTACAATTTAGATGTTTAAAAATTGTTGTATGTAAATAAATTTGATCGTAATTTTAAGGAAGCCAAATGTATCGGATTAATCAAAATTTTAATTTACACGCTTAATTTGTTATGGTGAGTTTACATCTCCTTGTATGAAATATCTACAGAACTTGGTAGAGCGTTCTAGTGCCCATAGATCTAGCAAATCGATGGCAAAGAAAATTACAATCCAGAGGATTTTATATGAAGTTAAAAGCATATATGTCGTAGTTTATCCTGAGCAAGGTGTCTCCCAGCTGGTTCGACCCATGTGAGTAATAGTCCTACGTCACTTTTAACGTATTTGTATATGGTGTTATAACTTGCTGCGCTTATAATGTCTCTACGACAAATATTCCTGAAATAGAACCAAGGTGAATGTTGATGCGGGCTGGAATCCGGCTTTAGAGCGGACTCGGATTGGTATCATTGCACGAGACTCCCATGGTCGAGGTCTACGAACTGAATGGAAACATGTAGCTTCCTGTGTGAGTGCGGAGGAGGCTGAGGTCCTAGCCTGTCTTGAGGGCCTGGTTCATCTAATCCAATATTTTGCAGGTCAAGGTATTCTGGAAACTGATTGCCTCCGAGCCGTCCAGGTTTTGAATGCAAATGACAGGGATAGATCTGAATGTTGGAACCTATATATGCAGGCTCAGGATATTCTGAGGGTCTACGGTGGTATCACAGTAGTGAAAGTAGGTCGTTTAGGCAATGCTGCAGCTCATAGACTTGCTTCCTTAGGGAAGTCTGGTGCTAGTGACTCTCTATGTAACCCTGTGTGGCGGAGATTGTTGCAAACGATCTAACCTAACTTTGTTGAAAGCGACAGGTTCCAGACGCACTCTTTTCCTCCCAGGGTACCGAAGGGGGCTGGGAGGTTTTTAATGAGGCGGTCTGTCTGCTTAACATATACTGTGATTCCTTCAAAAAAAAAGATATGCAGTGTTTTTTTTTCTGTTTTCGAAATGGAGGAGCCCAGCCTCTGCATCAAAACGGTGCATACGGTTTTTATTTATATAAGAGTGAATTCCACTTTTTACTCTTCAAGATCAACTTTGTACCACCTTTTATCCAATTTAATAAAAAGTTCTCAAAACCACTCCATTTAACAAATTTTCTTCCACCGTTTACCATTTTTTATATTTTACTCCATCCCAACCTGTGGGTGCCACTCTCAGTCTGAGGTGTCACATCCATGTCAGCTTCTAGAGCCAAGTCAAACCAGTTTTGACAGTGGCGGTTTATTCTGGCCGGCCAGATCTCAGTTCTACTTGTTAACGCTAAGAGCAATTCCAATAATATAGCCAACTGCTGGCTATAACAAGATAATATATCATTTGTAGTCATCTTATAGCTAACATGTATAATAGTTGGCTATAAGAATGAAGCACTTTACTAATATATGGCCCACCTTTCAGTCTCACAAAGTGCCTATGAGCACGTGCAAGAGCTGGCTATTGCATAGTAGCCCACCTCCCTTCTCTCTCCTCTTCTCTCTCCTCCAACTCATCTAAAATATATTATTTAATGTCTTATAGTCAGCTGACTGGACTCTATTGTACTTGCTCTAAACCACAGACACGTAATTGCAATCTGGTCTAGTTTGACCCGTATGACCGGCCTAGGCTAAGTCCGACCAGAATAAACCACCACTTGCTAAATCAGTTCGGCTCGGCTCGTCTTGAGAAACTGATTTCAGCACGCCACGTTGGACTAGGGATCTAGAATTGGGGAAATATAAAAAGAGGTAAAAAGTGGATGAAAGTTTGTTAAATGGGATAGTTATGAGAATTTTTCGTTAAATTTGGTAAAAAGTGGTACAAAGTTGATTTTAGGGAGTAAAAAGTGGAATTCACTCAATACCTAGAAACTTGACAATGGGTGAAGTAACATGTCGTCAGAGCCTCTACCCTAAAAACATAAACAAGCACCCCACCAATTGGAAACCGAGGGCATCTCGGAGTCACCCTATGGCAAAAACAGGAGCACGTAACCGGCTTAGCAGACCCTTGGCGAGCATCTTTTTCCTCGCTTCAGAAACCATCACAACCATCGAACTGGGCTAGATTACGAATCTCGCGATATCGCTTGAAGCCTCGAAGTGTTGAACGGTGTCTCTCATCCATCATGCTATCAAGGCAATCAAGCCACGTAGCAGCACGATCAAAACAGTGTACGAATAATTGAATGAATATTCACCGGACATGAACATTTTCCGTGCTCTCAAGTCATGGTAGCGAAATCACAAAACTTCAAAACAGTTCAGTTGATTGGCGCGCCGTATATCATACCAATCTTCATATAAAATTCTCTACGGTTTAGTTTGGCAGACCTGGGCCCCACCAAAATGCAGTTTCTTCATGTAAAATTCTTTAGGGTACTAGTATGATTATTTCTTAGTAATCGTTGGGTCAGAAACCATTATCTACATGTACTAGGCTGCATTATTAGCATGTGTCTGCCCGCCTTCCCTTTCTGCACATTTTTTTAAAAGGGGAGGCAAAAGATTTGCCTCAATTTTTCTGCACATTTGGGAATTTCCAGGTTTGAACTGATGTGAAACCAACCCATTGAGAGACGGAACTGGATACAGAGAATTGTTTCCGATAGATGGTACTATATTCAACTTGCTGTGCACCCTTATTATAATTACTTCATGATGGTGTATGTATACATATGTGTGTACTTGTATATATATGTCACATGCCGTGTCAACACACCACACTACCACTGCTCATCTCCCACTAAGTTCCTATTTGTGCTAGTCAACAACCAGTACCAACGCCCTCCAAAGACCTGAATACAAGCCGTCACATGGCACCGGAGATCTCCAAGAGCTCTTCCAAGAAATGAATTGCAGTCCAAAACTTCAAATCCATGAACAGAAGGACAGCACCTAGCTAGCTGCTAGCTACTACGAAAATGTGAGCTGAACGGAGTTGATGAAAACATCGAATGCATGCATGCATGAATCAATGCATGGAGCTAGTAAATTCGCTGCTGCAAGGCAAGGCACGCCATGTGCAGAGGAGGCAGGAAGTGAAGGCTACACCACACTCACTGTCGTTGCATGGGACGACCACGACCAACACAATTGTGGCAATCAGCGGGCACACGTTATATGGGAGTGGGACGAGCCACCACGGTGACTATTGGTATAGGCGCATTTTTTTTAAATAATACACTTTTTTTTGTTTATTTCAGAAATAATACTCGGTTTTGAGATATTTCAGAAATAATACACCGTCGGGTTCGTTGAACCCGAAATTTAAAACTCGGGGTAGAGGAACCCGAAATTTCAAAAATCGGGGTAGAGGAACCCGACTTATTCTTTTGGCGGGAGGGCGAAAAAGGAAAAAGAAAAGGAAAAGAAAGAATCGGGTTTTAGAAACCCGATATTAGTGAATCGGGTTAGGCGACCCCGAGATTCCCACATATTTCGGGTTACTCTACCCCGATTTTTGAAATTTCGGGTTCCTCTACCCTAATTCTGAAATTTCGGGTTCCTCTACCCCAATTCCTTCTTTTTCGCGCGGAAACAGGATTAGTCGGGTTCCTCTACCCCGATTTTTGAAATTTCGGGTTCCTCTACCCCGAGTTTCAAATTTCGGGTTTCGAACCCGACAGTGTATTATTTCTGAAATATCTCAAAACCGAGTATTATTTCTGAAATAAACAAAAAAATGTGTATTATTTAAAAAAAATTCGCTTGGTATAGTGCCAGTACATCTCTCGGCATATCTTATCTTGGCTACGTTTTTTTTATTGAACTGGGCTTATCTTTGCTACGTGAACAGTAGGTTTGCGGCATGTCAGGTTAAATTGCAAGGCGACATGGAACATCAGCAGTGAGTGAATCGAAGAGATTTTGTTGCAGGTGGGTCGGGGGAGCAGAACGGCAGCGACGAGTGGGAGGTAGATTCTGCTGCGGTCAAGCAATGCAGCCGCACAGCGCTTGCATTTTTGTTTTGTTTCGAGAAAACGGGTACACAACGGTTGCAGGCTGAACCAATCGATTGGGATCGGATACTGTGTGTGTGGGTCAAGACCAAGACGAATACTGAAATTGAAACTGCAGGGAGATGCGTAGGGCCGCGCAGGAGGGAGGAGACGGTAACCCAGCCCAATCAGACTTGCTCAAAAGCAAAATTGGCCTAGGACTCGAGAACAAATGCTCGAGAAAGCCACCATGTTAAGCCTCATTATCAAATTTTTTTTTTGTTAGACCTAAAGTTTTTTGCTAAGATTTAACAAAACATTAATAGTCATGTCACCATGTAATCATGTTTCGCACTATCATTGCTGGAGAAGCTCCCAAGCCATCAACATATATTGATCGATGTAAACAATTTTGAAATGTTTCGGTGTGTCTGCATTAATCGTCCTCGGTTAGCTATTATGTGTGTGAAATGCAAGGTTTTAAATAGCGCGCAATTTCGCCGGTTTTAGCGCGCAATAGCGGATTTGGACCCTCCGCGCTATATTTGACAGAAAATGGTCGCTATAGTGCTAAACACGAAATAACACGCTAAATCGTGCTAAATCGCGCTAAAACGCATAGCATGTAGCGGCGCTAAAACGTTTGGCTGCAAAAAAAGCAAAGGTCCAAAGCTGCAGGCCAACCCATCGGCCCATAGGTCCAATTTCCCCACCGAAGCTAAATACCTAAAGCACATATATGTACGGCAAAACCTAGCCTAAATCCCAATTTAGCAGTTTCCCATGGAAGCGACGGCGGCGGCTGCCTCTTCCAGCGTGACGTCGGCGTCCGTTGCTTCCTCCCGCAGGGTATCGTCAGCTACTTCCTCCGGCTTGGATGTCGAAGACGCCGCAGGCAAATCACCCACCAGGTTAGAGCTGACTAGAAGCTCCTCCTCATCCTGATTTGTAGATGCGTAGATGTATTGAACTATTGATCTGTAGATGACTAGATTGGTAGTGTACAAGCTATCCTCCGATTTGTAGATGAAGCCATGCATTCTTCTTCCGATTCTAATGAGTGCTTTCATCTCTGTTGTTGCCTCCTTAGCTCTTAAATCATAATGTTAGTATGTCTTTAAAAATGTTGTCTTTAATTTGGTCCTGGGAATCTACTTTGAACGATCTAGTTATGCAATTAGTATGCTGGATAAGATTTTAGTTGCCGAAATCCTTAACATTTGCATGTATTTTTGCAAAACGCTATTTATATATAGCGCGCAATAGCGCGTTATAACGTGCATAGCGTTTGGAGAAGGTTCTCGCTAAATGAAATAGCACGCTATTTAAAACCTTGGTGAAATGCGGTGATGGTCACGATCTTGAATGCACACCTTGCTAAAACGTGAACTAGTGGCACAAAAATTGTATTTAACCGTTCAAATCCATAAGTATCTGAGATTGTATTCTATCTAAAAAAATGAATAAGTATATCGTTCGCATGAGGAACGCAAACTATTTTAGTTCGGTGAGATCATGGGGGGACTTACTTAGAAGGGGAATGAATGTATGGGAAAATTATAAAAAAACAACAACAAATGACTCGAGATTATTTAAGATACGAAAACACCTAGTATGAATATGGGTTTTCTACTCTATTTCGTATTTCATTCCAAAATTCAAATGACTGAAGTAAATAAATATATGAAATATCTATAATTGCCAATCTATGTGTTTTGAACTTTTATCTTACATTCCTAACACAATAACAGTATGGCCAATATGTAGACATTGAAATATTTTTTTGACACCGTACGTAGTCGTGATAATATTATGATTATGATTTTGAAAAAAGACCATTTAACCGAAAACCACCTTGTTTACCATGTTAGCATGCACTAATTTCTATAACTTTCCTGACTATTTTATGGGCACCGAAAGAAATGGAAATCAAGCGCGTGCCCACATTTACACTAAACTATTTTGCTTTTGAACAACGCATCTTGGCACTACATCAATGTATTTTTATTTATAACATTCAATATATAATAGCATTAATATCATTTTAAAATAACAACAAGGGGAAGTAGCAATGTAAAATTGTATTTTTGTTCCTATAGATACTTTTTTGATTTTTTAGTCTTTACCAAAATCTCTTACTTCAAATAAATGTGATCATAATGCTAAGCAAGCCCAACTTAACACATTAATCAAAATACTAATTTAAACCCCTAATTTGTTTTAATGTGTTTACAACTTCTTTTACGAAGTATCTAATAGTTATAGAATTTTTTTTGCGAAAGAATATCTATAGAACGTAGTAGAGTGTTCTAGTGCCAATAGGTTTATCGAATTATTGGATGGCTAAGCAAATTAACATGCCTGATTTTTAACAATTTGAAAGTAAAGGCATGTAGTTTTTTCCCTAATGAAGATTGTCCTTGTCGATAATAAAACTACAATTGAACTTAGAATCTGTATTTGTTGGATTTAAGAGTATAAGAGACCAAGTGATAACGTAGGCAAGAGAGACGGGTCAAGAGACCAAGTGGATAACGTCGGCAACAACACAGACACGATGGTGTCTCCCAACTGGCTCGCCCCCTGTAAGTAATAGTGCTAAATCATGGTTATATCTTTTTTCTTTTATTTTGCAAAAAATTCATCGGTCTATTAATAATCATCAACAGTAGTACAAAGAGATCCAAAAGTAATAAAGATTACAAATAGGTCATTGGACCACCTAGCGACGACTACAGATACTAGCGCGAGCCGAAGGCGCGCCGCTATCCTCGCCCCTCCATCACCGGAGCCAGGCAAAAATTATCGTAGTAGAGCTTGTACACAAATGGAAGTCATCGTGCTAAGGCCCTAAAGGACCAGCGCACCAGAGCATCAACCGTCGCCAATGATGACAACTGTATATCGGAAGAGACTGACATAAAACCACACTAGTGAACACGAAAACCGACCAGATCCTAGGAGATCCGTTGGACACACAACTCCACACGCCCGCCGCCGACGCTAGATGCACCACCGAAGCGAGGATAGGGCGGGGAGGACCTTATTCTGAGTTCTAGAAGTAGCCGCCACCTCACCAACCTGAAGAAGACATTAAAAACAAACAAAACGAAGAACGAAAACCTTCCCGTCGGCGAGAGACCCCGATCTGCCATGCCTCCAAGGCCTAAATGCCACCGGAGACGGAGCAGATCGACAGCGTCACCGGCGAGAGGGACAGAACCCTAGATGGGTTTCACGATTGCCTGCCTCCTGTGTCCTCTCTTCCGTACCGGTTCGAAAAATCATGCTCATGTCTGTACTAGTTGGATTTAAGAGCACAAACGCTAGATTGGATCTACTATTATAGGCCTTGGCAATTGTGGCTTGGGGTGTTCTCCAAGGAGATAATATATATCAGTACAGACCAGAAGCCGTTGGGACATGCCATTTTAGCCGCCAACGGCTGATGTCAGCCTAGCCTCTGTCGGGTCAGTAGGTTCTCGACACAGCCCATTTGGACGTCGACACATCCCTCGGGTGGGTCCGGTGGAGGCCTAACGACCTTTAGCCCGTGGAAGGTCCTGCACAGCTTCATCATTTTTCAAAATTGTTTCCAATTTTTTATTCAAACTTTTTTTTCCAAAAAAATACAATTTTCCGAGTATTTTTTTTTGAATTGTTTGATAGTTTAATCTCGAAGCATGCTTAATATTAGGTTAAATTACTTATTATTATTATTATTATATTCACCTCACGCGGTCACCCATCCTTAAACTGCTTCGTGATACATCTCAAACGTATCTATATTTTTTGATGCTCCATGCTTGTTTTACACCAATTTTTATATATTTTATTTACACTTCGTTTCACTTGTATACATTTTCCGGAACTAACCTATTAACAAGATGTCACAGTGCCTTTCCTATTTTTTGTTGTTTTGTATTTCAGAAAATTTGTACATGAAATATTCTCGAAATTGGACGAAACAAAAGCCGAAGTTCCTATTTTACCGAAACAAAGACGGACTCCAGAGGAGAGACGAAGGGGCGCCAGGAGGCGTCCACACAAGGCTTGGGCGTGCCCTGTAGGAGAACGTTGCATAGAAAACAAAAATTTTCCTACGGCGAACACGCAATCCAAGCCAAGATGCAATCTAGAAGACGGTAGCAACGAGGGGATATCGAGTCTCACCCTTGAAGAGATTCCAAAGCCTACAAGAGGAGGCTCTTGTTGCTGCGTAGACGTTCACACGCTTGCAAAGCGAAGATCTTGATCACGACGGTTCCGGCGCCACGAACGCGCAGCACCTCTCGGTCACACGTTCGGTTGTTGATGAAGACGACGTCCACCTCCCGTTCCAGCGGGCAGCGGAAGTAGTAGCTCCTCTTGAATCCGACGACGACGGCGTGGTGTCGGTGGCGGTAGAAGTCCGGCAGAGCTTCGCGCAGCTACGGGGCAATATGGAGTGAGGAGCAAAGCTAGGGTTTGGGAGGGTGGCCGGCCACTCTATGGGGCGCGCCTTGTGGTCTTGGGTTGGCGGCCCTCCCTTGGCCCCTCATATAGGTGGATCCAGTGTTGGTGTCCAAGTCTTCAATAAGACCCAACAAAACCTTCCATGAGGGGAAACTAGCCCAACTAGGACTCCCACCAAAGGTGGGATTCCCACCTCCCATGGGGGGTGGCCGGCCCCCTTGGGTGGAGTCCACTTGGGACTCCACCCCATCTAGGGCTGGCCGGCCATGGTGGTGAGTCCCATGTGGACTCCACCTTCCTTGGTGGTTTCTTCCGGACTTTTCTAGAACCTTCTAGAACTTCCATCAGAACTTCCGCGACATTTTATTTCACATAAAATGACATCCTATATATGAATCTTATTCTCCTGACCATTCCGGAACTCCTCGTGATGTCCGGGATCATCCGGGACTCCGAACAAATATTCGAACTCCATTCCATAATTCAAGTGCTACCATTTCAACATCCAACTTTAAGTGTGTCACCCTACGTTGAACTATGCGACATGGTTGAGTACTCACTCCGACCAATAACCAATAGCGGGATCTCGGAGATCCATAATGGCTCCCACATATTCAACGATGACTTTAGTGATCGAATGAACCATTCACATATACCAATTCCCTTTGTCTCGCGATATTTTACTTGTCCGAGGTTTGATCTTCTTCACTCCATACCTTGTTTAACCTCGTCTCCTGACAAGTACTTTACTCGTACCCGTGGTATGTGGTCTCTTATGAACTCATTCATATGCTTGCAAGACATTAGACGACATTCCACCGAGAGGGCCCAGATATCTATCCGTCATCGGGATGGACAAATCCCACTGTTGATCCATATGCCTCAACTCATACTTTCCGGATACTTAATCCCACCTTTATAGCCACCCATTTACGCAGTGGTGTTTGGTGTAATCAAAGTACCTTTCCTGTATAAGTGATTTACATGATCTCATGGTCATAAGGACTAGGTAACTATGTATCGAAAGCTTATAGCAAATAACTTAATGACGAGATCTTATGCTACGCTTAATTGGGTGTGTCCATTATATCATTCACACAATGACATAACCTTGTTATTAATAACATCCAATGTTCATGATTATGAAACTAATCATCCATTAATCAACAAGCTAGTTTAAGAGGCATACTAGGGACTTCTTGTTTGTCTACATATCACACATGTACTAATGTTTCGGTTAATACAATTCTAGCATGATATATAAACATTTATCATAAACATAAAGATATAAATAATAACCACTTTATTATTGCCTCTTGGGCATATCTCCTTGAGTCTCCCACTTGCACTAGAGTCAATAATCTAGTTTACATTTGTAAAGATATAACACCTTGGCCTTCCGGTGCTTTATCATGTTTTGCTCACGGGAGAGGTTTTAGTCAACGGATCTGACACGCTCAGAAACGTATGTATTTTGTAATTCATTTGTGTCTCAACGCATCACTCATTTCCAAATGAGCCGGCATTAAATATGTTTGGTCTTCTGGTGGAACCTTAATTCCGCTGGTCTGAAATATGTCACTAATATTGTCACACACAATATAGCTTCAAAGTTCTGACACACTCGTTCTCAAAGAACCTCTTGACTTAACATCCTTTGTCATTGTCAAAACAATGACATACTCTGCCTTCTTTTGTAGAATCCGTCACCATATTTAGAACTCTTCTAAATCTAGCATAGACAACTTCTAGCTCATTGTGCTACCTTTTAAACAACACTTCGTCTAATTTGAGATTGAATTTATATTTTATATGTGATAAAACCAATATCGGTGTAACACCTTACATCGATTTGTTTGTCATTTCTTCATACAAAAATATATATATATATCCTTAGTTCTTCTAAAGTACTCAAGGATATTCTTCTGTCGTCCAATGATCATCATATGAATCATTCTGGTATATGCTCATAACACTTTATAGCACATGATATCTGATTGTGTACATATTATTCGTGATCTATAATCACTCATGTGTTTTTAATCATTGAGTGTCAGATACACTCAAGTCTTGTTAAACCTTCACATGACAAGAACATTTTCTTAATATTTCTATATTGAACTACTTCAATATCCATCATATGCACTTTGACTTAAACTTATTTATGTGTTTCAATCTATCTTCATAGATCTTGACACTAAATTTGTTTCAGTCCATATCCTTTCATTGAAGTTAATTCTCAATGAAACCTTTTAATCAAGTATATAATTACATCATTTATAACCAACTATATGTCACCTACATAAAGTATTATAAATGTGTCTTAAGCTCCCACTTAATTTCTTGCAAATGCAAGCCTCTTCATTGTTCTGATGAAATCAAAAACTCTTTGACTATTTCATTTAGTGAAGATTCAAACTCCGCTATACTTACTTCATCAAATTGAAGTTTGTATACCTATCTAGTATTCCACGGATCAGCAAAAACTCTTGGTTGTATCTTGTATACACCTTTAATACACACTTGATAAGTAATGTATTTTGCCATCCTACTAACATATCTCATAAAAGAAATATGTAGTGATTACTAGAATAATCCATATAGACTTTAAGCATTGCTACGGAAGATCTAATCTTGTCGTAGTCAACTCTTTGAACTTTGTCGTAAACAACTTTTCGACAAGTTAAGCTTCTTCAAGGATATTTCATCCAAGTCCATCAATTTTATAGATCTATTTTCTTTCAAAAAGTATTCATCTATCTTGGATTTCATGGCGTATGGCCATTTTAAGAGGGGGCATCATAACTTCTTTGTTTTGTAGTTGGTTTATCATTGTTCAAAATCAATCCTTTGTCCACAAATCATTTATTTGATCACAAAGTAAACCATACCTACAAGGTTCAATATGTACTTCGATCTCCATGGCTAAAACACTTTGTAGTCATGGGAGCCATGATCGTCGCTTTCGAAACCAATTCCGATGCTGCGCTACTCTGATCATTATGCTTAGGTTCATAAACCTTATCAAAATATATTGTCCTCCCACTCAAATACTTCACTAGAAACAATTTCTCGGAAATAAGAAACATTGACAAACACTTTTTTCTTTGTCTCGTGGGAAGAATTCCCAATTAAATCTCTGGGATAACCAACAAAGACATTCATCCGATTTTGGTTGACTATTAGGGTTTATACCCATGCCATAACTTGTATGGTGTCATTTCAACGGATCATGATGATGCTCTATTCAGTGTAAAAGCGGTAGTCACTAAAGCATAATCCACAAAAATATAATGGCATCAATATTTTATCTCATCATTGATCCAACAAAGTTTGGATATATCTCTTGGATACTTCATCATCACTATGATACTCCAAGAAACGTAAGTTGTAGAAAATTTCATAACTCTCTTAGATGTTCGCTAAAACTCGTAATTCAAATATTTCCACCATGATCCAATCATAGATATTTGATTTCTATTACGATGATTTCCACTTCATGCTGAAATTTATTTGAATCCTATTCAAATGTTTCAAACTTTTCCTTATTGAATATATCCACATATATACTCAATTCATTGTTTGAAAGTTTTCATGAAGTAGAAGAATCTTCCGCACACAACTATGCCCAGTGAACCACATACATCATCATGTAATTTTCACTAAGTTAGTTGCCCATTCAACTTTTGGCCTATGAACGGTATTTTAATCATTCTCTTTAGAAAAGATTTGCAAGCGCCAAATGATTCAAAAATCAAATGACTCCAAAAATCCATTTGCATGGAGTTCCTTCATGCCTTTCTAACATGACCTAAATGGCGTTCCACAAATAAGTGGAATTCAAATCATTTGCCTTATGGCATTTTAGCAGTGTTATGTATGTGTGTTTCACCATTATAAGATTTATAATAACTTATCCATCGTACATGGAGTAATGTCATAATTTAAACAACTCATTGTTTTTATTTGACCAGGGCAAAATAACAATTTATTAAGCTCTTTATTATAAATTCTAAGGGCTAGATAGAATGCCAAAGACGAACATAATAACACTTTATTTTTGTTCCTCACGTGCATTCCTATCATATTCCTTGTCAGTCACTTAGGCCATTGTATTCTTGTATTGCGTTGTTTTGTATGACACTTCATACCAACCAATATGGTACTAATACCCAAGAATTTCATTGTGTGACTTAACTAGAATACAACCATAACATGTATATCATTTATATACACCGAGCTAGACTTTCTAGTCTTTTCTTTTTTTGCCAAAATATCTTTTGCAGTTTCTCTTTTAGCTTTCCTCATTATTCAAAAAACATTTCAACATCAATAACTTCTAGGTTTGTGGGTCAAATACCAATAACCTTGAGGTCTTACCTTGAAGTTGATCATCATATGACAAGTGTTCAGATTTCACTATTAGTAACTTTGTAATACGATGAACAATTTCACTCATAATTTTATCCATCAATTCATGATAACTTTCTGAGACCATGTCTGACATGCTAGGCTCATAAAGTTTAAACCTTAGTATTCGCATATGCAAATCTGGCTATGCACCTGTTAAGCACACGTAGAATCTATAACACCCGATCATCACGTGATGCTTCAAACGACGAGTCTTAGCAACGGTGCATACTAAGGACAATCACTTCATGGATATGCGAATATCGTTAGTGCCCCAATAGTTGGAGGATTGGGACGCCTTGCGTCTTCAACCTTCATACATTCCCATAAAACTTATGAGTTTATGTAGTCTCACCAAATTTATATTCTATCATCTTGCAATAAGGTCTTAGATATCACATATATCTCGTACCTTGATTATTTCTGAAAACTAAATTTTCAGCTCCTTACTTTTCAAACAGATTTGAACTTCAAGTTTCAAGGAGACAAGATAACTTTAGGTACTAATTGAAACCATAGCTCTTTGAATCAACAATGTGAGGTTTACTAAAAGTTTGCAATAGGACTTAATCAATTCTGATTCTTTAACAATACGGTACCAATGTAAAGTTTCTTGTCAGATTTTCCAGTATTTCTATCTCAATTACAAGACTAGCGCATGGTAGAAAACGGATGCCAATACTACAAAAATTAATTCAAAATACTACTCAGACTATGTTTATGATAATTAGTTCATGTTTTAATCTAATTACTAATGAACTCCCCACTTAATACAACATCCCTCATAGTTGTTATGGTACACGATCCACATCCACTACACCAAAACCGATCATCACGTGAGATGATGTAGCTTCAATGGTGAACATCAACATGTTGATCATATCATCCATATGACTCGTGTTCAACCTTTCGTTTCCGTTGTCCCGAGGCCATGTCTGTACATGCTAGGCTCGCCAAGCAAACCCAGTATTCCGCTGTGCAACATGGCTTACACCGTGTCGGGTCACACCCGATCATCACGAGATGCTTCAAAACGTCGAACAATGCAACGGTGCATACGAGGGAAGAACACTTTATTATCTTGATATTAATGTGAGGGATCATCTTATAATGCTACCGCTGCGCGATCTAAGCAAAATAAGATGCATAAAAGGATTAACATCACATGCAGTTCATATGTGATATGATATGGCCCTTGTCTTTGCGCCTTTGATCTTCATCTCTAAAGCACGGACATGATCTCCATCATCAACGGCATGCATCTCCATCATCGCTCGGCGAAGGCCAAGGTTCATCGCGCCGTTTCATGGTTGTTCACCTCATGTAGCAACTATAACAACTACTTTGAAATACTACTCAACATGAAAATAAAAGACAACCATAAGGCTCCCGGTTGCCACAATACAATAATGATCATCTCATACATATTCATCATCATATCATGGCCATATCACATCACCAAACCCCAAACAAGTTAGACGCCTCTAATTGGTTTGCATATTTTACGTGGTTTAGTTTTCGAGAGAGATCTAATCAACCTACGAACATGAACCACAACGTTGATACTAATGTTTTCAATAGAAGAGTAGATTGAATCTTCACTATAGTAGGAGAGACAGACACCCGCAAAGCCTCTTATGCAATACAAGTTGCATGTCGAACGAGGAACAAGTCTCATGAACGCGGTCATGTAAAGTTAGTCCGAGCCGCTTCATCCCACTATGCCACAAAGATGCAAAGTACTCAAACTAAAGATAACAAGAGCATCAACGCCCACAAAACCATTGTGTTCTACTCGTGCAACCATCTATGCATAGACACGGCTCGATACCATGTAGGAGAACGTTGCATAGAAACAAAAATTTTCCTACGGCGAACACGCAATCCAAGCCAAGATGCAATCTAGAAGACGGTAGCAACGAGGGGATATCGAGTCTCACCCTTGAAGAGATTCCAAAGCCTACAAGAGAGGCTCTTGTTGCTGCGGTAGACGTTCACTTGCCGCTTGCAAAGCGCGTAGAAGATCTTGATCACGATCGGTTCGGGCGCCACGACGGCGCACCTCCGTACTCGGTCACACGTCGGTTGTTGATGAAGACGACGTCCACCTCCCGTTCAGCGGGCAGCGGAAGTAGTAGCTCCTCTTGAATCCGACAGCACGACGGCGTGGTGCTCTGGGGCGGGGAAGTCGCGGCAGAGCCGCTACGCGGGGCAATATGGAGTGGAGGAGCAAAGCTAGGGTTTGGGAGGGTGGCGGCCACTCTATGGGGGGCCAGCTTGTGGTCTTGGGGCCGGCCCCCTCCCTGGCCCTCATTATATAGGTGGATCCCAAGTGTTGGTGTCCAAGTCTTCGAATAAGACCCGAAACAAAAACCTTCCATAGGAGGGGGAAACCTAGCCCAACTAGGACTCCCACCCAAAGGTGGGATTCCCACCTCCAATGTGGGGGTGGCGGCCCCCATGGTGGAGTCCACTTGGGACTCCACCCCATCTAGGGCTGGCCGGCCATGGTGGTGGAGTCCCATGTGGACTCCACCTTGGTGGTTTCTTCCGGACTTTTCTAGAACCTTCTAGAACCTTCCATAGAACTCTTCCGCGACATTTTATTTCACATAAAATGACATCCTATATATGAATCTTCGGACCATTCCGGAACTCCTCGTGATGTCCGGGATCTCATCCGGGACTTCGAACAAATATTAACTCCATTCCATAATTCAAGTGCTACCATTTCAACATCCAACTTTAAGTGTGTCACCCTACGGTTCGAAACTATGCGGACATGGTTGAGTACTCACTCCGACCAATAACCAATAGCGGATCTGGAGATCCATAATGGCTCCCACATATTCAACGATGACTTTAGTGATCGAATGAACCATTCACATATATTACAATTCCTTTGTCTCGCGATATTTTACTTGTCCGAGGTTTGATCTCGGTATCACTCTATACCTTGTTTAACCTCGTCTCCTGACAGTACTCTTTACTCGTACCGTGGTATGTGGTCTCTTATGAACTCATTCATATGCTTGCAAGACATTAGACGACATTCCACCGAGAGGGCCCAGAGTATATCTATCCGTCATCGGGATGGACAAATCCCACTTGTTGATCCATATGCCTCAACTCATACTTTCCGGATACTTAATCCCACCTTTATAGCCACCCATTTACGCAGTGGTGTTTGGTGTAAAAGTACCTTTCCGGTATAAGTGATTTACATGATCTCATGGTCATAAGGACTAGGTAACTATGTATCGAAAGCTTATAGCAAATAACTTAATGACGAGATCTTATGCTACGCTTAATTGGGTGTGTCCATTATATCATTCACACAATGACATAACCTTGTTATTAATAACATCCAATGTTCATGATTATGAAACTAATTATCCATTAATCAACAAGCTAGTTTAAGAGAGCATACTAGGGACTTCTTGTTTGTCTACATATCACACATGTACTAATGTTTCGGTTAATACAATTCTAGCATGATATATAAACATTTATCATAAACATAAAGATATAAATAATAACCACTTTATTATTGCCTCTTGGGCATATCTCCTTCATGCCCCTGGCCGCGCCTAGGGGTGGTGTGGCCCCTCGGGCACCCACCGACCTCGCCCTTCCGCCTATTTATTCACCTTCTCGGGAAAAACCTAAATACCCGAGTCTCCATCCACGAAAAGTTCCATCACGGCCGCCATCGCTGATCCTAACTCGGAGGGTTCTGAAGCTCTTCCCGGCATCCTGCCGATGGGCCTGGCTCGAAGGAGAAGGCGGCGGAGCAGAGGGCTTTAGTAGAGTCCTTCGAGACGCTCAATAAGACCGAGGATACCGCCAACGAGGCGCTGCGGTAGTGGCTGGTAGAGGACACGGCGGTCCACTGAGTTCTGGCGACCGCAAGACGGATGGAGCGGTGGGTGGCGGAGAAGTTGATGAGGAGGGAGGCAACGAGGGGGCCGGGCCGTCGGGCGGCCAGTAGCTTAGGGTTTTCCTCGTATATTATTTCTTAGTATATTATGCTTTTAGTTGAATGGAAAATATTGTGTGCTTAAACAATATGGGTTGCTCCGTTGGAAGCCCTCCTAGGCGCAAACGAACGCGCGGATAAAAACGGTTAGTTTCATGTTTGCGAGGCGACGCAAACAGACGCGTGCAGATAATTTGCACATTCGTTTTGTCGTCGTTCCGTTGGAGACGCCCTTAGTTAGATGTGGAAGTGAAGTCTATAGTGTAATTTGCACTGTTCCATGCGTTTTACGGGATAATGGTAGCGCGGCTTCTGCAACCCTACTGACCTCCACAAGTTCCACAAGAGGAACCCGACCGCTGATGTTAACTAGTCCGTAAACCCGCCGGAAATGGTGAATGGAACGCGCGCACTCATTTACGAAAAGTTCAAAAAAATGCTATTTAAAAGTTTCAAAAAAATGTGAAGTAAATTTTTGCATGTATATATTATGTTGATACTTACTCGTGTCTGTTGTCACGAAAAAATACCATTGTATGTGACCTACACAAAAATGACAAAATGGAAATTCCTATTCCTGTGAATAGTACAATTCCTATTCACTATTCTCATTTGGACATTTTGTCATTTTTATGCAGGTCGCACACAATGGTATTTTTTCGGGAAACTCACACGGTATCGTAACATAATACATGCAAAATTTTACTACTTTTTTGAAAC
Source organism: Lolium multiflorum (assembly GCA_030979885.1). Lineage (NCBI taxonomy): Eukaryota > Viridiplantae > Streptophyta > Magnoliopsida > Poales > Poaceae > Lolium > Lolium multiflorum. The sequence goes on from CM061753.1 coordinate 311,660,868, forward strand.
TTTAAAATACATTTTTGAACTTTTCGTAAATGGGTGCGCGCGCACCCAGGTTCCAAACGTCCGGGTCGGTAAACCCGCAGGTGTGCCTGGCCATGTACGACAGCCCGGTGTTCTGCTGCATATATGCGCTCAAAATTATTACCGTACAGATGTTGTTTCAGACTAGTCATAGTGGGAAGTAACATAAGTAGAATGCTATATACATTACTCTATGTTACTACTTCATATGGTTAGTAACATCAAAGTAGTATCATGGATGCCTTCATTAATTGGCTTATAGACTCATTGTATCTTGGGAAGTGTGATGTTACAGTAACTAGCTATGTTACTCCATCCTCCTCTCTCCTCATTAACTCGCTGCCACATAAGCAAATTTGCTGAGTTGGACATTTAGTTACTAGTAAAGTTACTCCCACTATGAGTAGTCTCAGTTAACTACCCGAAGTTTATCTTTTCTATAACAAGATCTTGCAACGTGTCCTAACCGATTTGTCCTAGGTGAGGTTATGAATATGATTTGCATCACTGATGCAATTGAGAAGTGAATGTAACTGAGTCTATGCAACTACAGAATTAATAACATATCCACACTCTAGTATATATTGGGGGTATTGGTATGCAAGATCAGACTATAAATTCACTAGTTTGAAGAAGAAAATTTGACCTTTGAAGAAACAAGGTCGTCACATGACACTGCACAAGTGTTTACACAAAAAGCATTACCGACTAAATGCGGCATCCTCAGCCTGGAAACTAGCTAGAACCTTGTGCATATCTTGGCTTCTTGCACTCTCGTTCACCTTCATGAGGGACTTGAAGCTGTCCATCAGTAGCACGCTTAGTGTTATTAACCATCAACTCATCCTCATCCATCTCGTCCTCCTCATCTTCAGAATCGCTCTCCGTGTCCTCCTCTTCATTCTCACCCTCGACATGGCTCTTCTCCTCCTCTTCATTCTCATCCTCCACATGGCTCTTCTCTTCCTCTTCCTCTTCCTCTTCTTTGGCTTTGGCCTTGCCTTTGTTGGGGAATCTTCCAAAGGCATTAGGCTTCTTGAATCGTTCCATATTCTGAATACATAAACATGGGTGTACGTTAATTATAATTTTCAACACACCCTCGATCACCACCCCTTTAAGACGAGGGAACCCCGAATAGTAGCCACTACCCTCGCCATCGATGTTGGATCGAATCGGAAAAACCAGAGCTTGAATTACGAAAGAAGCATAAGCTAGACCAAAGGTAAGAGAGGCAATTGAACGCACCTTACTGACGAAGTCCAACTTCTCCTCGTACGAGAGATGTGAAATTTTAGCCAACTCGGCGCCCATGGCGTTGAAGTGAGTGAATAGCATAAAACCACCACTTTGATGGTGAAATTTACCGTATACCACCAGTTTACGTTTGCGGGACAAAAATCTACCAGATTTTGTAAAGTTTTTTGCGGAATACACTAAACGCGAACTAAACACGAATTGACAGGGAATTTCACAAGCAGGACCCACTAGTCAGGGCTGAGGTGGCATAATTTGGTGAGTTGGACTGGGCCCACTACTAAAGATGACGTGGTAGCAATCCATATGAAAAGAAATTAAGAAACTGGTAAGGCCCATGCCTCCCGTTGACCTTCTTCTGCCGGCCTACAATCCCCGCCGCGGATTCTTCTTCGATTTGCTCCGGCCGCCACAGTTACCTGTCGCGGATCAAGCTCTTCTTCGATTTGCTCCGGCCGCCGCAGTTCCCCGTCGCGGATCAAGCTTGCGAGCCCGCTCGCAGCCGCCGCGCCGAGCCTGCAGCGTGGGGACCCCTCCGCCATTGCAGCTGCCGAGCCCGCCTGCAGCCGCCTGGCCGAGCCTGCTCGCCGCGGCCGCTCACCGGTCCGCCGCAGCTGCTTGCCGGCCGAAGCCGCTGCGGCCTCGCTGCGCCCGCCCTCCGTCCCGCCAGGCCGAGCCTGCCCGCCGCCGCCTCGCCGGGATCTGTCGTGGGAGGTGCTCAACTGCGAGCACGGAGGTGCTCACCCGCGACGCTTGCGAACTGGGTGCGGCAGGGAGAAGTGGTGCTGGTCCTAGGCGTGCGGGGAGGCAGCCGACGGCGGCGCCGGAGTTTGTCTGAGGCAGCGGCGGCGGTCACGGGAGGAGAAGACCTCACCCCCATTTAATTTTTTGGGGAATTTTTTATTTCTTAATATGGACTGACAAGTGAGCCCTCTGTCCACGTAAGCAATTTCATTAGTTTTTTCCCACGTCATCACTTACAGCGGGCCCAACCTGCCAGATTCCCTGTCAATTCGCGTTTAGTTTGCGTTTAATGTATTTCGCAAAAAATCTCGTAAAATCTGGTGGTTTTTTGTCCCGCAAACGTAAAGTGGTGGTATACGGTAAATTTCACCATCAAAGTGGTGGTTTTATGCTATTCACTCCGTTGAAGTCGTAGTCGATGGCCAAGCGAATACAACTGTGAGGCAACGGCTTGAACATGTTGATAAGGGTACAGCCCGCGGCACGGACGTTCGTTTCGCCTGGTCGGCTTCCAGTTCCAGCCATGGTTGCCTGCCTCAGATCGGCGGATGCGGGTGCGTGGGCGGCGGGGAGGAGGGGAAGATGGGGTATGGCTAGGGTTGTTTCTCGGAGAGGGTTGCGCTTACTCACGCGCGTGATAGCAGGGTTATGAAGGGCCCAAACTTCATGTACATGGTCAGGACGGTACAGAACATATGAGGGCCCAACAGAAAAGAGAAATTATAAACCCATCCAGTACTTGGCGCCGCCGGGATGACTGGCATCTCGCCGGAGGCACTGGACGACGACCTCCTGCAGTCCTGCGTGGCATTGCATACATGCATGCACGATGCATCAATTCATGCAGCTAGCTAGTTCGCTGCTTCAGGCGTGGGGGTGATTAACCATGTGCATGCAAGAGGAGGCAGGATGTGAGACCACGGCGTTGCCTCCCGATTGGGCCTGGGCAATACGATATTTGTGACGACCATCAGCCGCAGGCGCGCAACCGTAATCCCTATGGCGTGCACACCCGTAGTTCGGTCTTGATTTGCTCTCGGCCTTGTGCTCTGCGTTGTGGGGTGTGGGCTTCAGCATGTTAGGTTAAATTTCGAGGCGACGTCAGGGATTTGGTTACCGGTTGGAATACCACGGCCGGTAACCGGAATTCTCAGACCCCTCCGGTAAATGAATTTATCGGCCAAAAAATCTCGGTCTATTCAAATTTGATTTGAATTTAGGCTGATTAGTTAGCCAACTTAAATCGTACGTGTTTCCTCTTCACTATAACTCTATGCCCCAACTCATTGTTCGAATCTTTCACTTTCTTCTCTTCAAAACCTTATTTTTAAAAATATTTAGACATTTTTCAGTTTGAAATTCAAATTTTGTTTGAGATTTTTGTTCGGTATTTGACCGGTTATCTCCGGTAACCGTGGTTACCGGAAATCTTAGCCCCCTCTGAGATTTTTTTCAAACCGGTATCCAAAACCTCGACGTACAGCAGCAGCAATATTGTGCTCTGGATCGAAGAGATTTTGCTGCTGGTACGATCGGGGAGACGAACGACATCGACGACGACGAGTGGGATACCTCTCTTGGAGGCGAGAGGATAGGGGAGTGAACCGAATTTACGTGAAAAGGTTATTCGGTTGGGCTACCGCGTCCGCGTGTGGATCATAAGACTGACACTGGCCCAATCCAATCCGACTTGCTGCTGGATGGAGGAAGCGCTTGTCCGGTGAATTCCATACGCTGACAAGATCGGCGCCTACCGCGCGCCGCACAACACAAAGCACGGTACGGGCCATCCCAGTTCGGGTTTTGGTCGTTTTTTATATCGTTTTGTCTGTTCTATTTTTTCTTTTCTGTTTCTTTTTAGAAATTGTTCAAATCTAAAAAAATATTTGAATTTGAAAATTGTTCAAATCTAAAAAAAATGTTCGAAATTAAAAAATTCAATATGCAAATGTTCTGTTTTTTAAAATATTTGGATTTATAAATGTTTCAAATATGCAAACTGTTCAAATTTGATATTCGTTCAATTCTGAAAAATGTTCATATTTTTCTAAAAATGATTTATTTTTTTAAAATGGAATTTGTAAATTATTCAAATCTGAAAAATGTTTAAATTTGAAATTTGTTCAAATCTAAAAAAGGTCAAATTTAAAAAGTGTTCAAATCTAAAAAATGTTCTGATTTTTTAAAAATAATTTCTTTTTAAAAAATGTTCAAACTTGAAAAATATTTAAATTTGAAAAATGTTCATATTTTTGAAAAATATTTATTTTTTTTAAAAGGAAAGAAACAATAGAAAAAGAAACGAAAAAGAAAATACGTCTTACCTAATGCTGGGCCGCGTCCCAGTTAGTGACCTGGGGCCCCCGATAGAGTGCGGCAACCGCATCAGCGCTGACCAGCTCGGTGGATAGCACCTCCCTGCTAGTCCAGTCAAGCCCGACTTGCTGAAAAGCCAAAATGGGCTATAGTTGAGCATGTCCCTGCTCGAGGGAATGGCAAAAGAAAACATGGCCCAATTTACGGGACAAAACATGGCGATAGAAAAATGATATGGGCTGCATATATCTCATAGACGCCTCACTAAATCGAGCTCTTGGGTTTAATTAGACCCTCAACGAGAGAAGACAAACTATTTCTATTTTACTGTTCAAACACAAATTTATCAAATTTTGCATTATCTACAACTCATATCTTATTGGTTAGGTTCAAATCAGACTAAGAACGGCTACTAATTTTATGTTCTCGTTTCATGCTATAAACAAGTCTGAAACATGATTAGAGAGATGTGGTGTCTTACTGTTCCTAGGATCTCATCCAACTTACTACTAGAATCGCTGTCTACTTTATTTTAAGTTATGAGAATATAATTTGTTGGCCACCACATAATGATATATTTTCTTTTTTAAAAGATTCTCTCATGTCTCACAATATATGGACAACATTTGTTCTCGGAGTATACCTCGTGTTACCCTCCGTAGTAGTGGCTATCTAATCCATAGGCGAGCGGCTTGACGCCGAGGAAGTCCTATTGTCGTAGACGCCCGCTGTCCATCTTCTCGCATCATTGCTCACTCATAGTCCGCCATTTGAATAGCCGTGATAAAGCCAATGAAATACTTTGAAGTACTGGAACTAATACTAGTGTAAGCACTATCAATTATAGTAAGGATAATGTTTGAGGTTTATTTGCATGTCAAGTTTATTTTACAAACATTTAGTAAAGACTCTTCATTTGCTAAACTAACTCAAGTGGGAATATTAGTGTCATTCCCACAACTCATGTGATTCAATTCAAAGTCACCATTCACCTTTCAAATTCAAGTCACAAGCCGACAGGTCACATTTTTTGAAAATGGTCCAAGGGATGTAACAAAGATGGTTCTTTCCAACCGTCCGTAACCTGGGACACGGCTATTCGAATAGTTCTACATTCATAGGTCGTACACTTGTGCCACAACATTTGCAATAATCCGTCGGTTAATCGAAGCCCCGATTTACTATATCCGTATGGACTTAAATAACCATAAACTTTCACTTACATACTCTAGTATGAGCACCTTCTCCCATGAGCTTGGCCTCCTTATGAAAACTGCAATAACCCGGGAACTTAATAGTGGTTTGGGCTGCATACATCCACCTCATATTAACATCATTTCTCATCAGCTTCTTTTGTTGTAGAGGCAGTCACCTCAACCCCTATGATGTGTGTTCAGAGAGGGAACCCATACTAAAGCACATAAATTTATGTATGCCCTTACCCATGTTGGGTATTGTGGGGTACTCCTTCAAATTGGAATGGTATCGCATCCGAACCCAACCATCAGCTTTGTAAAATTCACCAAGTCATTCACAAGTCATATTCACCTCCAAAATTGAATTAATCATCATTCCAAGGTTTTCAAAGTCATTTCATTTCATAAATCCCATCTAGAGTAGTCAATTTTATTTGTTTAGCACTAGCAACTAGTCATGAGGGGTGCTATCTAGCTTGCTCTAGGCTAACTTTGATGTTCTTGTTCTACTCTATCTCTAAATCAAGTGAATCATGAAGCAAAAAGTAAGCTTTGATAAACCAGAGTCAAAAACTTGTAAGGTAAAAACTTGAGATAGGATCATTAAGCATAAATTAAATGGGGATGAGGTCTTGCTCTTGTAGAGCTTTGCCTTAGTGTATCTTGCAAGAATATTAGCTTGCCTTGATTGGTGAGGTGATCAAAGTTTTCTGGGTAGAATACCTCTTCCTCTTGATAGTCTCCGGTACTAGCGTCTATAGATGAATACGAGGTACACAATCACCAAACAATACTTACATGCTAGACTAAAACACACCAAAGGGTTCACACAACTTATTCTAACATCAATTCAAGCATGGTATGGTGAGTTACTTGGTTTGTTCTTACTTAAGAGAAAAATAATTTCCTCTCATTAGGGGCATTTATTTGATTTTCTATTTAAGTCTTTGGAGAAAATAATTTCCTCTCATTGAATCCTATCAAGATTTAATCTCCACAAATAATAATAAGGTATGAGATATAAGTTGACCAAGGTCAACATTTCATAGCTATTATGAGGGAGTAATAATTTAAATGAGGTGCTACACCTCATACATCTTAATACTAGTATGGAAATAATTTAATGTCTCTAAGTAACCAAGCATGAGGCTTATTAGACCAAGGTCAGTACTTTCTATTTTAATTACTTTAGATCACAATTTAAATGAGAGAAGCTCCCATACTATTTAAATAAGTTTATGGTATGAGTTAAATTGACTAGAAATGGCTCCATAGCCATTATTTGAATCTAGTCCATGATCATGTAAAAACAACTATACTATATTTTTGCATAATTAAATGTGAATTATTAGAGTTGGAATCAACTCCAAAATCATTTATGGATAATTTTTAGATAGTATTTATTTGAAGTTAGAAAAGGCCCTGCCTTGTTATTTATCATTTGAATTTAATTACGAATTTGGACATGAGGCCAGTGGCATTATTTAGATAATTTCATGGAGCTTTCCAAATATATAAAATTTGCTAAATTTGGTTTAGTAGATTTTAAACTATTCAAATTATGGCACTGACCAGAATTGAATCATTGCTGACACGAATTAATTTGAATAAGGCTAAAATGGGCTTAGCGGAAAAACTAATGTACGTGATGTGGTTTGAAAATGGGCACCAGTTTCAGTAATGACGCTGGCTCAGTTGACAAACGGTCCCACGCGGCTAGATATATTCACCGAAACGGTATCGGTTGATGCGGGTCATGGATCAAAAGAAGATCGACTTGAGGGGTCGGGCCCTCATCATCTACAAGGTCGGGCCGAGAGTAACCCTTACCGCGGCCGTATGGTCGCGAAGAGGGCCATCGCGCCCAGCCGGGCTCGGCGAGGCGGGCGAATGAAGTGGTCGATGACGCTGAGTCGAATGGTGGTCGAGGGCAGGCGCTGGCCGGCGCCAATCGTCGCCGCTCTTTCTTGCTATCGCTGGCTATGGGTTTGGCCAGAAATTAGAGCTTACCTCAAGCAAATTGGACGGAGGTGGTCAAGTGAGATCAAGGGAAGGAGGGAGCAGGTTCTGTGGTGGAGAAGCGGGAAGCTGAAATGTTCTCTATTTATAGGACGGGAGGACCGTGGGCGCCAGGAGGTCGCCGATGGCGCCCGGCGGACTGAGCGGCGAAGGGGCAAGCCAGGGGTGCGCGAGGTGGCGACTTGCCAGAGAGGATATCGCGGCTGGCGCAAAGCAAGGGGAGGACGGATGGCAAAGGTGACGGCTCGAGTGTCCCCGGCGACGGTGCGGCAAGAGCCGATCATCAAGACTGTTGACGAGGCTCAGCCAGTGAGCAGTCCGGGGTGAGGCAGCTGTAGGCGGGCGATCATTCCTCGTGCTGGGCGGGAGAGGGAGAGAGGACAGGGGCTGCAGGCGAGCGGCGCACCGGGGCGCGTCCAGGCAGCCGCCCGCGCGTCACCGCGTGCGCTCGGCACGCCGTGGCGAGAGACCGGGCGCCACGCTGCTCTGGCCACTCAGCGTGCGCAGGGTGAGCGCTCGGGCCGGCACTGGCGTGGTCCCGTGCTCCAGTGGAGGCTCAGACATGGTGTAGGGAGAGGAAAGCCAGTGCCGATCCAAAGGCGTGCATGGTC